>CM038232.1:93453345-93628162 GCA_021442155.1 Cymbidium sinense | reverse complement strand
GCCACTAAAAAATCATGGACGATGCTGAAACTCCTACTCCAATCACAACCATCTCTCTATGAATTAGCAAAGAAATAATTCCACCATGGAGATCAATGCCAAGGAACAGTCCTCCTTCCCTCTTCTCTGTCAAATCTATGTTAAACCGCCACTCACGCAGCTCCTTTGTTGACACCAACAAGGTCTGAGATACAATGCAACATCCCCAACACCACATGCATTACTCACCACAGCTTCACCGTCTGCTAGTTCAACCTCCACCTCAATTGAATGGATCCTTGACAACGATGCAACCTCCCACCTTACTCCAGATTTTGGTCACCTCCAGCAAATTAAATCTTATAACGAAACCCAACAAATCACCCTCGTTCACAACTACACTCTTCCCATTCACCACTTGGAAAATTGTATCCTACCAACTCCACCTAGTATGCTACTTCTCTCTAAGAATTTTCATGTTCCCAACCTCTCCTACAAACTTCTCTCAGTTCACATCTAACACATGATAACAGCTGCTCTATTTTATCTAATGCACATGGATACACAATTCTTGACTCCAAGACCAACATACCTTTTCTTAAAGGACCATTTCATAATGGCATCTACTCCATTCGCACTATTACACCCTCCTCCATTGCTAAATTAGCATTGATATCCATTAACATTATTCCAAGTGTATGGCATCGACATTTGGGCTATCCGTCTACTGCTGCTTTATCTATAATAGCCAAAAACAACTCTATATTATGTATTCCCAACCATAATAGCAAATGTATAACGTGCGCCCTATCTAAAGCTCATCGCTTACCATTTCTTGTATTGGAATCTCACGAATACAAACTATTATACTTAATTCACTCTGACATATGAGGTTTAGCCTCCATTAACATCATTCCAGCTCTATAGCATCAACGTTTGGGCCATCCATCTACTGCTAATTTATCTATATTAGCCAAAAACAACTCTATGTCATGTGTTCCCAACCATAATCATAAATGTATCACATGCTCCCTATCTAAAGCTCGTCATTTATCATTTCTTGAATCAAAATCTCATAAATACAAACTATTATACTTAATTCACTCTGGCATATGAGATCTAGCCTCTACAACTACTTTAAATGGTTATCATTATAAATTCTTATTTGTTGATGATTATTGTGGTGTTTTAGTTTGGAGTAATAGAGACAACACACAGATATTAGGAGGTACTTATTAAATTGATTAAGTACGACATTAATGGATGATGTAGTATATCGATAAATAATAATATCACCCTATAATGAACTCAATCACCCAATAAGACCTCCTAAGGCTGATGGATCTGCGTATATACCAAAAATCTTTTCCATACTTCACATTGATGAAGTAAAGTAGGGTTTATTTTAAACCAGGCTCTTTAGTTTTTTATGGAGGCAAACACCCATAGTTAATTACATTTTAAGAAATAGAAATTTTCTAAGACACTCTTGATTAAAGTAGTTAATCAATATCTCTAAAAGATTTCAAAGTTAAATGATTAAAGGAATGGTAATTTCTTAGAAATCAAGGGGGAAGGCTAAAAACGAGAAGACTTCTTTATAGATTCCATAGGGAGAAAAGTAGGGAGCACACATGATACTAGGAAAGTCTAGTGAGTATTTTAATCTACCATATATTGAAACTTAATATTTTTGAAAGATAAAATTTTTTTTTTGAGTTAAAATCTTATTATAATGTTAGGACTTAGATTCCAGCAACACAATATTGTACAAATTCTTAAATAGTGAGACTTATACTCGTAGAAAAAGAGAAACAAGCATTCTTTAAACCTAGAACTAGGGTGCCCTAGCATAAGCTAAGAGCCCGACCTAAATCTGCTCGAAGAAAATGGGATATGTTAGTTTAGTTTCACTAGAGAGAATGGACCAATCTTGACTTTTCTAGACTTGCAACTATCGGGGGTGGCTGCCAGCTTTCACCTCCTATGATTTAAAATCATGCAGGTCTGTCTTATGCAAATGTAAGATAACTAGGTTGCTATCAGTTAAGAAAGAATCTAGAATCCTAAACTCACTCTCTAAAAGACTAGATCATATTTGGTATTCAATCCATGACTTAGACTAATACGATAAAATTTACAACTTTTACTTTATTTTTGACTCATCAATTTTGGACTAAAGTTTGAGAGAATTTATGCCTAAATGCATGATGAAAATTCATTGTGGCCAAATTAGAAAGAAGGGGTGTTCACCACTACAAGAGACTGCTCTCAAAGATGAAGCATATCTCTTATCATGCAAGTGGAGATCCCTACTCATAAGAGTGAAATAATATGTATGAATGATATTAAAACATATAATCATTTAGCTAAGGGGTTCCTAAATCTTTTATTTCTTGATTAAGATCCTAGGCTTTAAAGTGAGATTATGAGTTTATTTAAATTTAATTAGAGTTGTTAATTAAGGCAGAAAAATTAGTTTTTCCTAAAGAGCCTAACACATCCAAGCCATACATCAAGCATATACACTTTAATAAAACTTATGAAAAATATGCCATTTATATTGCACAATCACAATAAATAGAACAATCAAACATTAATCACATAAAATTAGGTAGCGGAGCTCAACTCTTATGCAACCTTGATTACAATTAATTTACAAATAAAATAAAAGCTATGGAATCTTCAATCTTTCATCTTCATTTTTTCTACTTAGGTTGGAACACTCTAAGCTTCATAGAGCCTCTCAGATCTATGCCTTCTAACCACTACTCATCCTAAACCCATACACTTATCCTATTTCTATTATAAAAATTATATTCTATGAAAAATTAAATCTAAGTACACCTATAAAATAGAGTTTAACTTAACATTTATTCAAACCAATAATTTTTATTTCACACATTTATACTTAGCACCTTACCTTGGGTAACCAAGCCCACCTATTTTAATGGATTATGCTTATGGACTTAACAACACATACAAGCAAGAAGCATTTATATTTATTATTATACCAATCCCTTGAGCATAATCCCCTATAAAAAAATATCATTAGTCAAATGTTGCCCTAACATCTAATCTATGCTCAATCAATTCTAACATCCAATCTAAAATATTACATTACTAAACAAAACATCACATCAGGATGATCACTAGCTTAACCTAAAGATTAGGTTAGTGACTTAGCATTCTATAGTGTGTGTTAGACTTGGTGTGGTAGGCCTTAATTAGGTTTTGAAGTTATGAACTTTATAATATTAGATGTTTAAATTCATTGTTAAAGATGATTTCATTTTATGTTGTTAATGATTTAGAGTGAATATTAAATTCAAATTTTATTTTCACATTCCATCTTTGCGATTTGACATTATAAATAGAAGAAGGAAGGAGTGAACCTTCTTTAATTCCTAGCCTTAGGTTGAATCTAAAAAGTGAATTTTATAGTTGTTAATTTTCTTAATGAAACATTACAAGTATAATTTTTATTTATATTTAGATTTAGCTTAGATGAGATATTTTAGATTGTACAAGCCATCCTAAGATTACTACACTCAGTATGATTAACTTGGTGATATTATTTTAGCTAATGTTGTGAAAATCGAACCGGGCATAGAACCAGAAGAGGGAGAGATTCAAGGTTCAATAGTTTGACCGGTGTTGAACTGGGTGTTGAACTGGATGATGTAATAAATATTAAAATTATTAAAAATATATCTAATTAAATGATACAATAATTTAAATATATAATAAATATATAATAAACATAAATAAAAATACATAAATAATATTACTAGTAATTATAATTTTAAAGGTTAATATAAAGATCATTTAGTTATAATTATTTTGTATTATAAATTTAGATAAGTGTATTAAATATATCAAAAAATTTATTATATAAGTTTATGAAAATTAGTCTAAAATATAATAAAAATCTAATTTTAAAAAATTATAGTTTGTATTAAAATTATGTAATTTAAAATATAAAAATTATTTTTAAGACTTTTTAAAATATGTCCAACATATAAATATTATTATAAAAATTATATTTTGTAATACAAATATAAAATTTTAAATATTAAAATTATTTTAAAAAAAAACTTTATAAAATATAGCTAACATAAAAAATATAGTATATAAAATATTATTATAAAAATATATTTTTTAAATAACTTTTTATATTATAAAATATAGTTTGTAATAAAAATATAAAGTTAAAAATTCAAATGTTATTCTTATGTTCTTATATCTCAATATACTTTACTATTCTCAAAATAAAATAAAGTTCTATTCTTTGTTCCCACTTTTTAGTAACAGATCATAAAGAGTAATAGGTGCTGTATTTTTTATTTTAAAAAGAGCTCCAGAGGGTAATCTTGTAAACTATTTGAGTGGTTATATAGTAGTTATATCATAAAATAATTTAGTTACATTCATATTAATAAAATAAAAATTTTAAATTTATAAAAATGATCATAAAAATTATTAAATTTAAATAATTAAATATTACTATAAAAATTTAATTAAAAATTTTAATTATTTGATTAAATAATATAAAATAATGATTAAAAGAGAATTTATTGAACTAGTTCTTCAAAATCAGGCTGTTTTTAGTTCAGTGAGCAAATTTGTTCTCCTCAATTTCTTGGTTCAATCGTTCGATTTTTTTTGGGATCTAATGGTCGGTTCACGGTTGAACCAGTTTGACCGGCCGGTTCAGTTCGATTTTCATAGCACTACTTTAAGCTTCACTTCATTACCTTTTAATATTCATTTAAGGTATACTTCAAAATAATAAATAAACATGCATATCCATCTAATTATATCATGCTTAATGCATGTATGAGTTGACATTATTTCAATTATTAATATCTGATGTGGGTTAGGGCTATATGATCCATGAATTTTCATGGAAAAGGGAAGTGATTTGATTTTTCTTTTTTTTTATTTTAATTTTATGCTTGTACATATACATAAATATGGTGAATTTCTATAAGCATGCACCATTGTTAAACCAATAAAAATAGGTAATCAAAGACCTCCTTAGGACTGCTTAAAGTCTCGTATTCACAGGATGTCCACACTATAAACTTATTGATTCATATATATGTATAATTATTTTTTTATTAAGATGTTCAAAAGCATAAAATATGACTTTTTCTAGGCAGTAATGAACAAAAATATCTTCAACATAAAGGATTCAACTTCATGATTTATTAAATTTAAACACAATCAACTAGGCCATAAATATATTACCATTTTTTATTTCATGAATAAAATAATTCAAAAAACAAATTATGGGCTCAACAACTTCTGCATAGGCCTCCCACACAGAAGCAAATTGCCATTTTTATTTTTATTTTTATTAGTTTTTAGATTAAATTAATTATTTAAAAAAATTGCCAAAAAATAAATGCCTATAAGATGATAGTAGGAGTGTAAAAAAAAAACTCATTATTCATCAATATTTCTTGTTCGGCTCACTAAGAAGCTTGTATTTGGCTCGTTTGTTAAGCAAACAAGCTGGACATAATATATATCATAGTTGTAAGGATGGTTTAGTAGTTAGAATATTTGTCATACAAAACATTTGGCCAAGGTTAGAATATTACCTTCTACAGATTTTCCATATTATTATTTTTTAACTTATACGAGTCATTTTGAATAATTTGAGCCAAGCACGAACATGAGCCGAATACAAACAAAGATTTTGCTCGCTCAATCTCGTCTCATTTACACCCCTAGACTATTTAATAGGTCCTATGACTTCAAATTAAAACACCATAAATTTTTCTAGCGACTCTGCTGGGATAGTTCCTCTCTCCATCTTTAGTAGTCAATCATTGTCTCCGAGCATTAATAGTGGACTTATATTTTTATGTAAGTTCAAGACTATCATTATTTTCATTGAAACCTCATTTATTTCATCATTAGGCAAGTGTGATCAACATACTTTATGTTTTAAAACCTCACTCTAGTAGGTTCTAAAACCCCTATTGGACGTCTAATAGGCCAAAAAAAAATCAACTAAGGGAGTTACTCAAATAAATGAAACAAATTCAACCCAAAGCTTCTAAGAACATCTTGCCACAAGCATGACAAAGTAAGGTTCATCCCCCATCTCATGATCCATTTGCGCTCACTCTTAATGAAGTTCAAATTAAACAACATATCCCCCCCCCCCCCCCTCAAAATTATAAATCTCTCCAAAGTATATATAAACTCTATCTAGCATAACCAAGTTCGTTAGATGAGTGTTTCAATTCAAAGTCAAGTAAAAAAATAACAACCAAAGTAAAGTCTAATCTTGTGCCTTTCTTCCCCAACAGAAAAAAAATCCCAAGTCTTTCCTTTCAAGCAACCCATCACTATGTCTCCCGGAAAACTTATCTTCTCCTTAGCCTCAAGTGTGGATTGATCATGGATCAAGTCATACTCACCTCTGCCACACTCATCAAGTTTGGCCTTGGATTCGACCATTACAAGATCACTTGTGATGATTACTATAAATGCTGGTAGGGAGGAGGTGGGCGAAGCCACACAATTTGATCCCTAATATGATATTGAGTACCCATCAATAAAGAGAAAGGCCTTAGAGGTTCACACACCACGAGTGCCACTTGTGCCTACCACAGTCTCTATTAGAACTAGTATTGCCTCTACCGCAACCCTGGTATTTAAGCGGAAGTCGGTCTTAGCATCTGATGTTGTTTCCCCCGCCTTTGAGGTTGATACTAACTCATATCATGTGCCTTGATTTTTCTTTATTTTCAGAATCTTTTAATTCATCATGACCACGAAAAGCTAATCTTTGGTGTAAAAGAAAGCTTACACAATCAATCGTAGCATTTAATCGTGTTATGTATTCCATTCGTTTTTTATCAGAATGTCTATCATAAGAAAATGCAATATGTTGATCTTGATTCATTAAATTTTCACATTTTGTTCAGTAATATTATGATCACTATTAACATGACGAATATGAACTTCAAATTTATCTTCTTCTTTTTTCTAATTTCTCAATCCCTTAGAATCAAAACTATCACCACTTGCTTGTTCACCAATATCAAGTCTATAAAAATAACAAATAAATAATATGTTGCATCTTTTGTAATACTGTACTCTGACCAACATTTATATTCATCAAACAATTTTAGATTAAATCTACGCAATTTATTTTTTATCAGTGTTTGAGGAAATTCATGATCACAAGGTTGGCATTGCCCTTTTTGAAGATATGTTCTTGGGACTCTATCACAATCATTAAGATGATACTCTAAAAAAATTTTTTTTAATCTAGGATCTGTTAAAACATCTTCTAACTTAAATTCTATGTGCACTTGTTTAGATTTTGTATTATTACTTTCACCAATAATAATATTTGAATAGCTCAACTTATCTTGTTCAATCTTTCTTTTAAAATATCTCTTCATATCTAATTATAAAAACAAATTAAAATACTAATGTAAAGTCTTAAAGATTAATATGCATAAAAAATTAAAAGATGCACTTTCAATCATATTTATCAAAAAACTAAATAAAGGCACACCTTTGCTTTTTTAAAAAATAATAATAATTTTTTTAAAATAAAGGCACGATCGGTCTGTCTAAAAATAAATCGATAATATTTCTTAATAAAGGCACGTCGGTCTTTATTAAGAAATAATAAATCATTAATTTTAAAAGACACACCATCGATTTTTTTAAATAAAAAATATTCAGCATCTTAAAAATTCTATTGCTTTTAGTAATATTTAAATATTCGCTCCTTAAAGAATACCTAACATAAATCATATAATTAATGATTAAATACACATAAAAAATTTAATAAGATTCCAAAAAAAGGTAAATCTCAATAACACATTACATAATTGTTGCAAGGCCATCGAGGCTCAAGGTGAGAAAATTTTCATGAGATATAACTCTAAAAATTTTATTCAGCTAAATATTATCTAGAATTAATGTGTTCTTTAATATTATTCAGCATATAAAAAAATAATTTTAGTTAAAATAATCGTTTTCACATGAATTAGTACTCATAACCCTCTTCCATCAAATCATCCCATTACCAGCATTCTCCGGAATGCTTGAAAAAAACATATAACACATTACATATAACCAAAAATGCTCTGAAATCCGCAAATCTGAACCCCAAAACCAGCAGATCCGATTGGATCCAAGAAATTTAAGAAAATATAATAATAATAACTGAATTTAAAAAAAAAAATTGGAAAGTTTCTATTACCTCTCGATCGGCTCCTCCACCCGGCCGTGACTTTCTTCGAATTGGCTCTGCAAGTTTCCGCTCTTGCAGAATGGTGGGTATCAACGGGGGAATTTATATCAACATTTAAAGGTATTTCAGTCAAATCATACACCGCCTTGCTTTCATAGCGTTCGTGAACGCGTTAATATGTATAAAACTATTTTAAAATTCTTTAATTTTTTTCATGCTTAAATATTATAAATTCATCTTTGTAAAAAATAAAAGTATGATAATAATTATATTTTAAAATAAGTGTAAGAAATTACTAATTATATTTTAATGTTATTAATTAATCTCAAAACAGATTTATGAATTTATTTCATTAAAAATTATTATTAAATTAGGTTTTTATAAAGTTTAAATGTAAAGGTAAATTAATATAATTAATTAAAAATAAGTAGTTAACAACAAATATTAAAAATTTTAAATAATAAATTATTTATTTAATCATAATTTCTTTATTTGTAAACAATAGTAAAAAACAATGAAAAAAATTAAATCAGAGCTAATTTATTAAATAATAATCTATTATTTTTAAACAAATATATTAAATTATATATATATATATATATATATATATATATATATATATATATATATATATATATATATATATATATATAACTACCTTTGTGGTCTGAAATCTAGATGTGAAAAGTGGAGGTTGTGATAAACAATCGGCGGTTAGCTTGTCAAATAAACACATCCTTTAAAATATTTTATTAATGCTTGGGAGTTCCTAGCGGCCTTGCTGTATAGCGAATATAATAAAAGGGTCAAGTCATCGGCGATGTACAATTTTAAATAAGCAAGGTCCCTATTATTGGCAGGCAAAGGTAGTGAAACTAAAATTAGATTAGGACTTGGAATATAAGTATTCATGCAAGTAAATTAATGGAATTATAAATTTATTTTTAAAATATTTAATATGCATATATTTGTATTTATAAATCATATACACTTATATACATATTAATGATTAATATTAGAAAAGTTTATAAGATACTTAAATCGAGCATTAATATAATGTATCACATAAAGTCATAATTGAGATTTCTCTCAAACCTTAATTAATTATAATTTTTTTTGAAAACTAGAACTTAATAATTATATATTATTTTTATGAAATAAAATAAAATTATCATAAATCTTATATAAAAATATGATTTATATTTAAAATTTATAATATTTAAATTATAAAATGATAATCTCTCTCTCTCTCTCTCTCTCTCTCTCTCTCTCTCTCTCTCTCTCTCTATATATATATATATATATATATATATGTATATATATATATATATATATATATATATATATATATATATATATATATATATATATATATATATATATATATATATTTGTGTGTGTGTGTGTCTATAAATTTTGTGATGAAATTTATGATTTCAAAAAAATTAAAAGATATGACCACTTCCTAAATGTCAATGTAAACCTGACCAGAATCAGATCTTTGCAATCATAATTTAATCTTTAATGAATTTAACACAATATTTTGTAGCAAGAATTATTAAAACTTTCTACTTCAAAGTAGTGGACTGACAATTTGCTTAAGAGTGATAGGTCCTCTTGGGTTAGAAAGCCTTGAAAGATGACAAAGATAGGCCTTCCTTAGTCACTCGCCAACTATGGGCGAGTTAGTTCACGGCTTGTTCCCATAGTATGTTCTCTAAATCTTCTTTGATTCACCTAACTTGAGCTCATTTTGTTATCACCTAAATCTTGCAAACTCACGCCAAGGAGGAGCCCGACTTGGATTTTTCTTTGGCACATCTTTCTGCAACCTTCATCTTTCATGGCTACTACTATAGTAATCCCAAGTTCATAGTGTGGTGGCTGAGAAGGATGAAAGTTTCAACACTACTCGGTTGAACGAGTTATATATCCTCTAGACCATTAGAAGTGGGTTCTGACTTCCTCTTCCCGACGAGTGGGTTGGTAGATTAAACTTTTACAGGATTTTCCTCGCATAGGTCCTTCCCAACAAAGTAGTGAGTATCACTAACTTTATTCTTTGCTTGCGGCGTAAAAAGTTAGCTTGTAGCTTGAATCTTTTCCGTTGTATTTTTTTGGTGATGGGATATTAAGATGGGACTGTTCAGATTTTTGCGAGTTTGCTGAAAATTCACAATCTGACGAATAAGGTAAAGAGATGGCGCTCAAAGCACTTGTTTGTCAAGAGCTTATTGTTGTGGCCAGTGCCAATTCTTTCTTTTCCCTTTCAGTCGAGCAAGGCGGCCCTCCTTGAGGCGGATGCCCAAGAGGAGGTGCTTGAGAATGTAACAAGCATAACTCTAAATATCCTTCATCATCTCCATTTTGCCAAGTTACAAATGATCTTTGCGGCATGTACTTCATCATTTTCTGTTGTATTTACATGAAGATTTTTTTAAAAATAAGTATTAAATAAATATTAATTTAAATTTTAAGTATATATATAAAAAATTTAGCTTAGGTACAGTTAAAATGTCGGTAAAATCATCTTGGTGGCTTAAATAATCGGTCGATTATCGGACGCTTTAGTGCTCGATGTCTGTCGACTAGCTTTAGGTATGAAGCCATTATTTCGGCGACGGCTTAAATATTATCAGCGATTGTGGTAGACCATGAGCGATTGATTTATCTTTCCTCCCCGACCTCGTGACGATGACCTAATCCCAACAATTCACAGCGCTCTCGGCTCTAGCTCCAAATTTTGGCTCCACCTCGAACTCCCGGCTCCACCGCGCACTCTCGGCTCCACCTACAACACTCCACCTAGCACGCTTGGCTCCACCTCCCATGCGACCGGCTCCCTAAGGTATATATTAAGTTCTCCCTAATCTTCATGGGTATGTTTTCAATGTGGTAGATTTTCTTTGGAAATAATCGTGCATAGTCTTCCTCTCTATTGAGCCTTAGCAATGTGTCAGCTGTCCAGAAGTTCGACATTGTAGTCATCAATTCGTTTGAGCTCATCAAAATGCTTTGGAATGGTGTTCATCACAAAATTTGTCATGATAGGATTGTGAAGATATGATTTTGTTAGAGGGATCGACAGAGTTATTGGTTGGAATGTTACTAGAGAGAGCTGTAATGGTCCCTTCATGGAGAGCACCTGATTAGGGAGAGACAACGCCATAATAAGATAAAGCACTTTTTATTTAACAAAGAATGAAAAGAGCTTTATCTTTAATCCAATTCCTAAGCCTCACAATAATGCAATCTCCTTCTAATAGATCTTCAACTCCTATTCTTTATCTATAAACACTAGACATACTACTAATAGACTTTTAATACACACACATATGTATATATATATTTGGTTAAAGATATTGGGTTGCCTTCATTGTTAAATAACTCCAAAGTTTAAGAGTTTATATTTCTCTATTCATATATTTAAGTTGAAAACTTATGACTTATTAGCATATTCTAATAGTAACTATATTGATTACAAGTTTAATCAAAAGAATACCTTTAGCACATGCTAGTTTCTAGATTATCATTTGTTTCTTGTTCTCTAGGAATTAAGTTTTTGTGATTTTATCTATTATAATAGCTGAGTATTGGTCAAATTTTTTAGTTAAAGTATTAATTAGAAGATTATATCAAACCAGCTCATGTTGTGAAGTTATAATATTTGGATTTACGGTTGATTCACTTATTATGTCAGAATATTTTGATATAAATTATATTATGATGAGTTTGAAAATTACTAGACTTATTTTGAGATTATTGAAATATCAATTTTGCATTTTGTTCATTCAATACTGTAGGTTGGTTGCTGAGCATACTTTAGGATGAGTCAGGAGCTCATTTCCTTGATCCTCTTCTACGATGGACAACTGATCGTTGATGATCAATTTATTCCAAGTTATGTCGGTGAAATAAATCATCCCATGCGAGTCTTGCATCATGCAAGCTTAGAAAATTTAAAATAGAAAGTGCTTAGATCTCTATGTTGTGATGTAGATAACTTTATAGTGGAGCTAACGTGTCGTTTCTCTGTTGGCGCGAGGTTTGTAACATCTATGATTTCTAATGATAAAGTCTGCAGTGTTGTACTAGATGAAGCGTCCCGTCAAACATTATATCTTTATGTGGAATTCAAGCCATAATGTAGTGCTTCAACTGCAACTGATATTAATCTCATGCAGTATATTATTCCATCTGATTACGCACATGATTTTATGTTGTCAGCAGTAGCTGTACCGCAACACTACTGCGACGACTCAACACTAAGGTTAGTAGTTACCTTAAAGACATTTTTAGTGTCTTCATTTTATGATTCAACCTATCTCACGTCTTTCTTTAACGATGTTAATTTTCTTAACACATAACTCAGATTCCTATTGAAGCACGATTGCATGAGCAACCAAGTGCATCTAGAGTCATGTCTGATGATGAGTATCACATAAAGAATAACGAATCAAGTGATGCATCTGATGATAGTGAGGATGAAGAGGATTCTTTCCTTGGTAATAATAGTTTATATGACAACAACGCTGGTCATGAGTTAATTAGGAATCATTCAATCTGAAATTCTGCAAATGATGATGTTATGATGCACCTGACTATGTCCACTATCAAATCACAAAAGATTAGGATGCACACATTGTGTTTGATGGTCCATCTGATAGTATAAGTTTTGTAGATGACATCGAAGTTCTAGTTGAACTATATGAAGGTATGTGTTTCTCAAATAAGAATGAGCTTCAGTTTGTAGTCACTGGTTGGTCAATACTAAATAATGTTCAGTTTCTTACCATTATTTCGAATCGAAAGAATTTTATAATTGTATGTGCACAACATAGCAATCATAGCAGATCTTGTCAATGGCGCATTCAACGTAGCAGGAGTAAGCACCGCATATATGCATCAGCACTATCAGTGATTCGGGACATCGTCAATGCACATCAAAGTTCATTAATTATTTCATAATGCCAGTTATGTGATCTTAGATAAAATTGAAATCACGAGAGATCATTGGAAGGATGGAATTATAATTTAATATTAAAGTGTCTTACATGAAGACATTGGATGCACGGTGTAAGAGTATCAAAGTAATTTTTGGGAGTTAGGAGGACCTGTATCGCTCTCTTGGCCTATTCATGAATTTGTTATGCTCTATTCTACCAGACATTGTTTATAGAATTCTATAATAAAATACATGCAGGTTTCAGAGATTATTTTGGGTGTTTGGACCATCAATATCAGGTAGCGAATTTTATTGTCCTATTCTAAGCATGGACTGAACATTCCTACTTGGAAAGTATTGTGTTACGTTACTCATGGCTATTGGTATTGATGGCAATAATGGATTATTTTCGCTTGCTTTCGCTATAGTTGAATCTGAAAATAGCGAGTTATGACTCTGGTTCATTGTGTGCATGTAGTAGCTGTTGCCTATTATTTCAGCAAGGAGTGATTTATGTATTTTCTTAGATAAGCATGCGGGGTTGGTACGTGGTTGTCAAGATGTATTCACTTGGGCTGTGCATCGTCATTGCTTAAGGCATCTGAGGGAGAACTTCAAAAAATAAATGAGAAGAATGGGTAGTAGATGTTGAATTTCTATGTAAGAAAATGTATATGTCTGACAGTACAGATGACATAAACATATTCAATCGACATATGAAAGACACAAAGAATATCAAAGCTGAAGCATACCAATGGTTAATAGAGCGTGATGTATGCAAGTGGTCATTAGTTCATGATGGCAGTAAGCGGTATGGTACTATGACGATAAATGCATTTGAATGTTTCAATGAAGTTCTCAAATAGGCACGAGGATTGTAAATTCAAGCACTAATCACAATGGTTTATTATAATATTATCAATTTATTTTATAAGAGAGCTAGTATCACAGATTTGGGAGAACCAACTGATAAATTTATATTCTCCCCTAGAGCACAAGGTGTGCTCAACAGATTTGAGCGTGAGGCTAAACACTATCCATAACCAATCAATATCAATGCTAATGAAGTGCAAGTGTTTGACATTGGTTGTCAATCTTTCATAGTTGACTTCACAGTTGAGCAGTTATGTTCATGTAGCTGTAACTGAATACTAATTTATCATATGCCATGTGGTCATTCTATTGCTGCTTTAGTCTATCGAAGATTGAATCATTTAGAATACGTGTCAAGATATTACACCATGGTAATGTATGGGCAAACATACTCCACGAACTATCATGTTCAGTTAGATCGAAATAAGCGGTCATGGATCGGTGAGGCGTATCTTCTTGTCACCCAATGTTAAAGTAAGATCAGGTAGACCACATTCAAGTCGATATAAGAACACAATGGATGAGATGCAGGACAGAGCAGTCGTATGTGCAATTTATATAAATCAGTTGGTCATTATCGTACATCGTGCCCACACAACTCGACTAGTAGAAGGTCGGTATGGATAGTGCTACAAAATATCATATACATAACGCTCTTTATTTTTAAATTTTTTTATACTTTTGCACAATTTAAATATTAATGACTTATAACATTATCCATTTTTCTTTGTTCTTTTGCCATAGGTACGATGGTCGATGAGCCTTCTAGGCCGACTAAACGTCAGCAGAGGAGGTATGATGAGATGACCAATGACGCACCAAATCCAGGACCTTCAGAGGTCTATCCCAGCATAGCCTTCTTGTGTGGCAGACATAAAGCCGCCATCCAGATTCAGTATGAATTTACTTTCCAGTATATTCTATCAAAATATTTTAACTGATAACATGAATTGACATTGCTTTCTTTACGTTACCTATTTTGAGGCGACTTCACATCTCCTTATCTTTGAGGGTGGCCCATTACACGCCCATGGTTCACATCGCCCTCCCATGCAGCGTATTACATTAGTCGGTCGATACATTCGACTTGACCATCACTTGTTGATAATATTAGTTGACCGCCTTCTCGACCAAAATTTTAGTGAGATGACTATGACATTGCGACGCGTTGCGATGATCTTGGCTTAGATGGATGGACTACCAATCATTGGACCTATTACAGTTGGCGAGGGGAAGCGGTGGCAGAGTTGGCCTGATTGCTACGATGAGTTACTAGGTGGGCACCCCATTGCGAACCTATATCATGACCCGTCCAAGAGTCCATTCTACTTTTTTGGGTGAGCCACGCAAACCTATATGCCGCTTAGGTGGCTACGTTGGACATTTTTCAGGAGTCCTACATAGACCACACAGATATGGAGTTTAGCAGATATTTACGAGCATATGTTCTATTCCTTTTGGGGAGTTTCTTACTATCAGATACCTCAGGTTTAGAGGTGCACCTATAGTACCCCATTTATTAGAAGATCAAGATAAATTTACCACATTCTCAGTAGATAGAGCAGTGTTGGCACGCCTATATAAGGAGCTGTATGAGTCAACTAGACTAAGGAGGGCCAACATGGCTAGTTGTCTTCAGCTGCTCTAGATCTGGTCTTGGGAGCGACTTCATATTGGGAGACTAATATTACATGTCCCTTATCTTGAGGATCTTGATGGGCCGAGCATTGGTTTTAGGTCAGGAAACTAAATTAATTTTCAATTGCTTTAATATAGATTTGCAAATAATTGATTTATACATGAAAACCGGTTTAATCATGTGGAATGAAAGATATGCATCGGATGCCCTTTAGAAATATCAAAACTTTTGAGATGACCTTGATGGACTACTTCTTGAGCGGTACCACTCCTAAATGTTAAAACCTATTTTATCTGAATTTTTCCACACTAGTGAGTAACAACCGCTCATACATGCAGGTTACTTGGGAGCCATACGATATTCTGGCCAAGGCTCATCTATCTGATGTTTTTCTTGCTGACGAGGCTATATGGCTAGCACGTGTTCCCCTTATTAGCTGGAAGAGGGTGGAGTGGCACTTTCTTCATAGAGTTCTTCATTACATTGGAAACTTACCACGCATTGATGTCACACCAATGGATCCCAATTTCAAAAGTGTTGATGGTCTAATGAAAGGTGATATCGTTTAGGTTCTGTACCATCAGCAACACATCACTACTTGGGAGGCTCAAAATCACATTGTCATTGTAGATGACACTAACGGAGATGTACAACAAGCCCTTCACCAGTACATGTTATGGTTCAGGTCATGGGCTTCGTTGTACTTGCTTAAGCGCCTATTGATCCCACGATGACATACTACCCAAAGCACATACCGAGCGAGCCTATGTAAGATAATATTACAATCTACAAATTTTCTTAGGTACCACTGTCTATAGTTTTTCATAGTAATATTTTACACTTGTTTAATATAGGCAGAGCATATCTTAGCGACGGAGGATATTTTTCATCCTTTCTTTTGACATCCAGGTCACTCAGACTTTCAATTGGCTACAAAAGATATGGGAAGATATGTCGTGATTTGAGATTGTGCACATACATTAGAAATTATAGGCTCCAGCGTGTCACAGCAGAGCATATGTCACATGAGTACAATTACTACTACAGCAGCGGATGTGTGCGGGCCATCTACTTATCTTGATCAGGCCTTCCACTTATCATAAGAGCTCGGTCTGACATCATATAGACATTGCACCTTCACCAGATTGGGTGCCTTTAGGAGACTCGCAACTAGGATTGGGTTCTGATATTGTAGGCCAGGATCAAGGACTACATGATGTCTCCCATCAGCTGCGTGATCGTCCATTGCAACCACCTACGCATTACACTCTAGGTAGTGCTGCAATATCGTATAGACATCATCGTAGGCGATAGTTTATGGAGATGTATGTGTATTTTGTGTATTTTTGACTAGGTCAACTTCAAATATGAATGGATACTCTTTTGTGTATTTCATATAATTATGTATTTTGTGTATTTGTAACTGTGTTCACTTAAAATATGAATGAAAACTCTTTTGTGTATTTTGTATAGTTGTGACATCTTGAGTTTTACTTTAATCGACTCCCGAGTGCGGTTTTGCATCTTTTGAAGACGACTTCAAGCTCATCGAGTATATCTCTTTGATGCTTATGCTTAATCGCATAATAACTCAACTATGAAACAAGCGGATGTTGAAAGTTATTAATAACTTCATTATACAAAGTACCAAAATACTTAAGGGATAACAAGCGAGTACAAATTTGGAAACTTCTCATCATGAGTAAATTTTTTGCAAATCTCCTATGCTCCGCTCCAAGTCCACTTAACTAATAGTCACTTGAGAATTTTTCTAAAAAAACTAAAGAAAAATTTCAAAAACTTGTCCACATTAATGACATATAAAGAAAAAGAATTTACAAAATTCTCTAGCTCAAGGGCAAGAGAATATATATATATATATATATATATATATATATATATATATATATATATATATATATATATATATATATATATATATATATATATATATATATATATATATATATATATATATATATATATATATATATATATATAAACAGATAATTATTATTTTATCAAGCTATTATAGAGTCAAATTTAATGTCAATTAGATAACCAAAAATATGCTCATTAACTACAACTAAAAGTTAGGTGGTCCCGCCATATTGATAACCCGTAATCACATGCTCTAACAGAATTTTGTTACCTTCCCATATGCACCATTGTAGCTAGCTATCCATGACACATTCTCTAATCAACTATACCTCTATACAGTCTCTATAAATATGCACACACTACCATATGTAAAACACAATGAATAGAAGTCTGAGTTGATAAAACTCTAGGTTAACCTCCATTATTGCTTTCATCTAGATTTTTACTACAGTACCTTCTTCATGGTTTCAGAACTCGTTACCTTATGGTATCAACACTTTCAATAAGCCCCTTTTTTTCTTCTACTACTATAATGCCTAACCTCTCTTACAATGAGTCCTCTCAACACTCCTTCAAACATCAGCCAAGAAACCATACTACCCGATGTCTCATATATTAGAAAATACGTTAATCCCCACAACTAAATTTCTGATGTCCAATATCAAAAATAATATCTCAACTCAGCTCATTCCAAAAAAATCATCCCATATGAAAATCCCAAGATCTCAAAATTTTTTGCACAAATGACTTCTCAAGCTACCTCAATGGATCACTACCCTGTCCTCCCAAACAGCTCATTCAAGATGATGGATCTATTATTATCAACAAAGCTTACAACAACCGGATGCTCATTGATCAAAATCTTGCAACAACCCCATACTCAACAATCTCCACTCCTCTTCTACCATATGACTTATCCCTTATGACATGTGATGAAATCCAGACTACTATAGAACGCTGATTACAATCTCATAATAGATTATGCTTAATTTAACTCAAAAATGAGTTCTATCACTTGATTATGAAAGACCAAACTATGACAGATTGAATACATATTAACAACCAAATCCAAAGTGAAAGCATTTAAGATTATTATCAGAACAAATCCACAACTATCACCTTGAAGACCTCTATTATTTTCTACACCTTTGAAGGGACTAACCTACAGGGCTAAAGAAGCCACTACATCACTTTACAGCACATGATCAGCAATCAGCTTTGTTGGCCACTAAAAATCATGGATGATGTTGAAACTCCTACTCCAATCAAAACCATTTCTCTATGAATTAGCAAAGAAATAATTCCACCGTGTAGATCAATGCCAAGGAAGCAGTCCTCCCCTCTTCTCTCAAATCTATGTTAAACCCGGGCCGGTCACGCACTCACTTTGACACCAACAAGGTCTAAGATACAATGCAACATCCCCAACACCACACATATTACTCACCACAGCTTCTCCGTCTGCTAGTTCAACCTCCACCTCAATTGAATGGATCCTTGACAACGATGCAACCTCCCACCTTACTCCAAATTCTAGCCATTTAATTATATTTTTAAATCTTAATTAACATTTAAACAGTCGACGACACACGGATGTTAATGCAGCCATGCTTTCCACATGGTGTTGCAATATTGGACACACTTAAATCATCCGATTTTGCAGCTAACTCAGCGATGGTGAATGCAATTTTATTTAGGTCATTCAATATAAGATCAGACGGTTAAGATAATCATGTGATTTCAAAAAAATTAAATCAAAATTTCTAACATGGTTAATGATGATTGTCCATTCTAATCACATAGACGGATGGGTGATGTCATCCGCGGCAAAATGGACATCGTTCCCATCCGGACTCGATCCAGCTCACGGTGCTCATTTGATAAAATCAACTCTAAAATGATCAATGAATGAATCAAGGGAGATCCTATGATTAAGATCGCATGAAAACACAATTCACTTCAAGAAGGACCAACACCTAAAGACTGAGACTACGGTTGTCAATTTTTTTCCTCGTCAGAGCTATAGACCAACAGTCCAACGATAGAGGCAGCTTTGTCTTGAAGCCTTTTGAGAAGGTCTTGAGTTACCTCCTCGCAAATTGATATGTGGACGTGCAAAGCTCTCTAAAGTTGGTCTATGGACATCTTCTAGTGGTCAAATCGCTTGGGAAATGATTCATTTTGGCTCGCCGGAGTGAGGTGATGATGTGGAAAGAGTTAATTTGAGTTTGGTGGAGATTTGAGAAGTTTGAATGGATAGAGCTCTTAGGTCTGATCGAGAGCTAGTCTCGTTGGCAATGGAGTGCACAGGGAGCTTGGGAGAACGTATGAGACTATGTGAAATGCTTTAAAGAAGTTCTAGGTTGAGTTTGAATGAATGGGGAAGAATATACTCCCCTCCCTAGCTAAGTCAAAGGTTGGGATTGGTTTAGCCTTTGGCAGCCGTCCGACCGAAGCAGGTGGTCGGAGATGAAAGAGGACTACTGAGTTGGCTGAGGATGAGTGGATGAGAGACTGAGGGAGTGTATTGGGCTTCCATGAGGTGTGCACTCTTTCTTAAGTGGACCAATAGTTTCCCATGGGTGAACTTCTCCTAAACTATCCAAGAAGAGCCAAAGGTGGCTTCCATGGGGTAAAGGGTTAGAGAACTCACCAAAATGGGGATTTTGTCCCATTTGGGTGGCTTGGTTCAATAGATTTGACCTAAACTAGGTTCACTATGAGTTGAGCCAACTTGGGCAAGCCCATAGTGACTTAAGGATGAATCATGCCAAGTTTGGTTAGGTTTTGGCTTGGTTTTGTTAGGTTTGGCTCCATTTGACCCATATGGGTCAAATTGGTCGAGTTGGGCTAAGTTGATCATTATGACCAATTTGGGTCAAAGTGATGACTTGGGTAAGTTCAATTGATCATTTAGAGTGAATGAGTGTAATTTGTTTGATTTAATCTAGGTTAGATTTGGATTTGGCTCATATGATTCAAATTAAGTCAAATGGGTCATGTTGACCAACTGACCAAATTGGCCAAATTAGCTTCTGCATGGGTTAGGTTTATGTTCTATTGATCATTTGTAATTGATTGGTAAAATTGATTTGAATTGATTTAGATTATGGAGTAATTTTGTTCAATTAGACCATTTATGTCAAATTGGGCTAAGTGGGCTAATTGGGTTAAGTTGGGCAAATTGAGTTCAGTTGAAGGTTGCATCATGTTTAATATTTAATCGATGATTAGTTGGCAGCATTAATTTCAAGTCATTTGGTCTAAGGTTTGATTTGGTTCAATGTGGCCCATTAGGTCAAACTGGGTCAAAAGGTCAATTTGACTAGACTAGATTCAATTAATTATAATGGAGTATTCACTAATAACCTACAATCATCAATGGAGGAATTTGATGGCTTGATTTGATCCAATAAGAGTTTTATTGGAGTTTAGCTCAATTACCTCTTTTAGGTCACTTTGAGTTAAGTGGTTTAGTTAAGCTAACTTGGACTAATTGGGGTTATAAATGATTGAGATGTGTTTAATGATAAATTTGAGATTGATTGGTGGCTTTAATTGCAATTGAATTGGGTTTAATTTGGTGTTGGCTCATTTAAACCGTTTAGGTCACATGGGCTAACTTTGGTTGATCAAATTCTCTTGGTTCAATTGGTTTTATTGCAAGCATTGGAAGAGCTTGAAATAATCTATTGAATAATTAGAGCAATTGAGAAAAATCAAATTGAGCTTAGTTTGCTTGAATGGGTTTGAAAGGAGTTATAGAATTATGATGGGATTAACTTGGGTTAAGGTCCAATTTAATTTGGCTTGGAGCTTAGATTCAAAAACTCAACAACAACAACAACAACAACAACAACAACAACAACAACAACAACAACAACAACAACAAGCCTTAATCCCACTAGGTGGGGTCGGCTACATGAATCCTTCGTCTCCATTGTGTCCTATCATGTGTCAAATTCTCATTTAATTCAAGTATACTAAGATCATTTTTTATACATCTTAACCAAGTCTTTTTAGGTCTACCTCTACCTTTCTTAACATAAGGCAAATCTAATGCATCTACTCTCTAATCAGTCATCGGACGGCTTTATGTGGCCAAACCATCTAAGGCGACTCTCCCTAATCTTATCTACCCGGCTACTCCAACTTTTCCCGAACATACTCATTTTGCATTCTATCTCTAAGAGTAAAGCCACTCATCCACGAGCATCCTCATCTCATCACTTAACTTAGTCTTATGCTTCTCTTTTATTGGCCAACATTCTGCACCATAAATCATTGCAGGTCTTATCACCATCTTATAAAATTTTCCCTTAAGTTTAAGTGGAATTTTTCTATCACATAATAGGCCAGATGCATTCCTCCACTTCAACCATCCAACTTGAATTATACTAATAACATCTCCATCTATTTCACCATCATTTTGAACAATAGAGCCTAAATATCTGAATCGCTCACTCTTATTAATGACTTGATCACCTAAAGTCACAACAATATCACTAAAACTTATACAACTGAAATTACACTCCATATATTCAGTTTTAGATCTACTTAAACAAAAGCCTTTAGACTCTAAAGTTGACCTCCATAATTCAAGTTTCTGTTGGACTCCCTCTCTAGTCTTATCAACAAGAAGAATGTCATCAGAAAAAAGCATACACCAAGGTACATCTTCTTGTAAATGCCTCGTAAGAACATCCATAACTAAAGTAAAAAAGATAAGGGCTTAATGTTGATTCTTGATGTAATCCAACTAAAAGAGGAAAATATTTTGTCAATCCTCCTTCTGTTTGGACACAAGTAACGGCTCTAGTATACATATCCTTAATGACTTGAATATAACCAATATTAACTCCTTTCTGTTCTAGAACTCTCCAAAGAACATCTCTTGAGACTTTATCATAAGCTTTCTCTAAATCAATAAATATCATATGTAGATCCTTCTTACTTTCTCTATGCTTCTCTATCAAACATCTTAACAAATGTATAGCATCCATAGTAGATCTACCTGTCATGAAACCAAACTGATTGTGAGAAACTTACGTACACATCGTCTTATATGATTACTCTCTCCTATAATTTTAATGTATGGCAGATTAACTTGCTTCCTCTATAATTTGCACACTCTTGTGCATCACCTTTATTCTTTAATATAGGAACCAACAAACTCATTCTCCATGCATCTAGCATCTTTTAAGTGTTTAAAATAACATTAAAAGGATTTGTAAGCCAATAAATTTCTTGATCTCCTAAACATTTCCACACTTATATTAGAATATTATCCGGTCCTCTTGTGTTTCCACATTTCATTTTCTTTAAAGCTTCACTAACTTGATTTACTAATCTGATGATAGAAATGAAATTCTCTATTTTTTGTTTAGGTATTAAGCTAAAATCAATCGTACTTTCAGATCCTTCATTGAAAAGTTTATCAAAATACCTCATCCACCTATTTTCAATATCTTTTCTAAGAAAAGCACTTTATTATTTTCATCCTTAATACCTCACTTGAACTATGTCTTTACTTCTCGTGTCTCTTTTGGCTAACTTATACATACATCTTTCACCTTCTTTGGTATCTAATCTATTGTATAAATCACTAAAAGCTAAATTTTTTGTATCATATATTGCTTTCTTAGAATCTCTACAGACCACTTTATATATTTCCCAATTTTCTGAATTTTTACATCTAAACCAAGTTTTATAACAATGCTTCTTATTTCTTATCTTTTCTTGCACACTCTGACTCCACCACCAACTATTCTTATTAAAAGAAGCTTTTCCTTTTGATTCTCCAAGCACATCTTTAGCAACTTACTTAATTTCACTTGATATTTTTTCCCACATAACATTAGCTTCCTTATGAACACCCCAAATTCTAATTTCTTGTAGCTTGCTCTTAAAAATATTTTTATTTGTGTTCTTTAAGTGTCCCCATCTAATCCTATTACAATAATTTAGTTTATTTTTTCTCTTACAATCTTTCATCTTAAAATCTAAAACTAATAGTCGAAAACTCAATTCAATTAAAATTAATTGAATAGGTTTGAGGTTGGTTTAGCTATATAATCAATAACTTAAATTTAGATGAGTAGGTAAGTATGATTCTTAGTTTAGGCCTGTGGCGGTGAAATCTATTTGTCTTAAGGTAAACTCTAGGATTATGGTTATGCCTATAAATCATATAAGTTTAGTGTTCCCCAATCACAGTGTAGTGAGGAACTCTAAGTGATTGAGTGGAAGGATTAAACCTCACTCCAAAAGTGAATTCAACAATTACCAATTAGATGTTGGACATAATCCAACCTTTAATTAGACCCAGTTTGATCAACCTAGCCCCATTGACCTATTTAGCTTAATTTGACCTAAAAATATAATTGAACCAAATCACTTTCTAATTCAAATCAATTTAAATCAACTCTTCCAATCAATCACTAATGATCAATGGAACATGGATCTAACCCATGCTCAAGCCAATTTGGCCAATTTGGTCAATTTGGTCAAATCGATCAACATGACCCATTTGACCCAAATTGAACTATATGAACCAATCCAAATCTGAACCAAATTTAACTAAACTAATTGCACTAACTTATTCCAAATGACCAATTGAACTTAACCAAACTCCCACTTTGACCCAATTTGCTCAAAATGATTAAATTAGCCCAATTGAGCTCATTTGACCTACATGAATCAAGTTGAGTCAAACCCAACTAAACCAAGTCCAAACCCAACAATATTTGGCATGACTCATTCTTGGGTCATCATGGACCTGCCCAACTGAGTCTAACCCATGGTAAACCCGAGTTGGGTCAAACCCATTGAACCAGGGCCTCCAAATAAGACAAAATTCCCATTTAGAAGAGTTCTCCACCTCCCCATGCCATGACAACCATCTCTGGTCTTTCTTGGATAGAGGACCACTGGCTCAACCTAACCCAAGGCTATTGGGTTTAGCCTTTGGCCATGAAAGGGTGAGTTCACCCATGGGAAACCTTTGGTTCACGTAATATAGAATGTGCACTCCATGATAGCCCACTACACTCCTTCAATCTCTCACACACATACACCTCAGTAGTCCCCTGTCACCTCTGACCACTTACTCTAGCCAAACTACTACCAAAAGTTGAGCCAATCTCAGCCCTTGGTTTAGTTAGGGAGGAGTACTCTCCTCCCAATCTATTGAAACTAAACAGACACCTTCTCAGAGAATTCTACACAGTCCTAAACTTACACCGAGCTCCCCGTGCACCCCATTGCAGGTGAGACCAAGCTCCACCTACACCCGAGTGCTCTGTCCATCCAACCTCACCAAATCTTCACCAAAACCAAATTAACTTTCCTGATACCTTCACCATACTCTGACGAATGAAAATGAATCGATTCTCAATTGATTCGACCATAGGAAGGCATCCTTAAACCAACTCGACGACAATGCTTGGTCCATAGACCAATTGATAGGGAGGCAGCTCGAGATCTTCTTAAAGAGTTTCGTCTCTTCAAGATGAAGCTACCTCTATTGACGGACTATTGGTCTTTAGTTTCAGCGAGGTAAAAATCCAGCAACCGTAGATTTAGCCATTAAGTGTTGGACTTTTTTGAAATGAAATATGATTTCATGCGATTTCTATCATAGGATCTCCTTAGATCACTTCCCTGGTCATTTTGGAATCGATACCACCGTCAAATGAGCTCAGGTGAGCTCACATCGAGCGGCGGAAGGCAGACGATGTTCGCCTTCCTAATCTCGCAAAATGACGAATCACCGATCGTCCATTTCGTGTGATTAGAATGAACGACCATGATTAATCACGTTAAAAATCTTGATTTAATCCCTTAGTAATTATGGGATTTATCTCAGCCATTCAATTCAAGATCAGATGATCGAGACAAAACCGCGTCCGCCTCTACTGAGTCAGCGACCGCGTCAAACATTTTAAATATCCAATACTAAGACATCATCAGGAAAACATAGTCGCGTCAGTGTCCATGTGACGTCGATGGTTTAAAACAGATTAATTAGGTTTTAAAATATTTTTAAATAGCCAGAATTTCAAAAAATTCTAACTAATTGTAGAAAATTTTAAAATTAGAAATAAACCTATTTTTGTAAAGCTTAAATAGAGAAACTTATTTTTGTAAAACTTAAATAGAGGAGAATTTAATAAAAATAAAATCCCTAATTAATATTTAATGAACAATGCTTAATTAAGATTTGAAGCTTACGCTAATTACCTTAATTAAGGCTAAATTATCAGGCTAATTAATTTCAAATTCGGTATGTTGATTTTATGGGATATCCTCTATCAGTCATCTTTTTCTTGGAATTATTTATTATGTGGTTGGGAAAATTCCAAATTTTCAATCTCAATTACCCTCTTTAAATAATTTAACAATTATTAAAATCAACGAATAGTAAAATTGAGTAATTAAGGTTAATTAATTAATGGAAATATTGGGATAATATGAGAATTAATTAGGACCCCCTCTCTTAATTATTTCCAAATATATTATCTTAAAGGGTTTAATTAATATGCTTAATAATTAAGAGTAAATCAAGAAAATTAATAATGAAATGTGAATGAAATCAATTTAAGTAACTCAAATGTAACCCATTAATTCTTTTATGTGTTCAATAATATAAAGTCATTAAAGAAATTATGATTTTTCTTTTGGTATAGGAAAATCATAAGAATATTTATCTTAAATATTTTCCTTCTTTAATTTAATTAGTTAATAAGCATGAGCTTAATTACATTAGATCCCTTTAGGTGCATTATAAATTTTATTTTTCAAAGCATATCATTAAAAGCTCATATTTAGGTAATTAATTAAATTAAAGAAGCTTCAAAGTGGTTAAGTTGATATCATTAATATTGAACTTAATTAATCCATAAATATATCTAATTTTCATCCTTTACCATCTTAAATAATCAACATGGGATGGAGCAAATTCTAAGAATTATTTCTCTTATTTAGATTTTCAACTACTTCAATATTAAAGTCAAAATTAAAAAAAAAAAACTTTGATTAAATTTAAGTGATATTTATTTAACTTGATTGTCCTAAAGGTCTAATGAAATTAAGTATGTGATTTGATAATGCTCAATTAGTTCCTTTTAAGTTATCATAAATGTGCTTTCCATGTGCTTCATATATTCATATTTTAAATTTAAAGAATATGATTGCATTTAAATTGCATGAGTTGGATAAATATTATCATATGGTGTGATTATTATTATTAGTAAATCTCAAATATTTTGAAACTTTATGTTAATTATGATTCTTAAATCAATGCTTATTATGAATAATTAATTATGGAAAAAATAAAATATTCATTTACTTGTAATCAAAAGATGGCAAATGATGGTTTCATTCTTATGTTCATATTTATGTATTAAATTAGCAAGTACATTGTCAGAACTTCTTGGGAATCTGAGGCTTTAAGTAGAGGAGGTCTTAGATAATGTCATTTCCTTGGTTTAACAATGACACATACTTGCTTAATTTCATTTATGTGTGTGTATACATTAATACATAAAGTAAAATCTTTTTTTTGTCATTAAAGTTTACATAAGTAAAGATATTCATACAAAACCTTTTCATGATTTTTATTTCTATGTTTATGTATATGATTGTGTGTATTTACATTAACAATATATAGTCATCACAGAATCTGAGACTTTAAGTAGCCCCAAGGAGATCTTAGATAATCTCACATTTTTTATTTAACAATGACACGTACTTGCTTAAATTCCTTATACATGTTTACATACACTTGAATATGAGATGAAATCCCTCCATCTATCAAAATCATGCATCAACCTTCATTAAGTGTGCAGAAATATAAGTATATTGTATGTATAAGCATACAAATATTTAAGATATTAAAAGGAAAGAATGTGAATATTATTGATAATGAAAGAAAGTAGTGGAGTATTATTCATGTGAAGGTGACTCAATTTCATTGGTCTTAAGATGTCTTTCATGTTTGAATAAGAATCCTTAAAGCTAGTCTATACTTAGGCTCAAATAAAATTCATGAATGATCTATAAGAAAAGTTAAAGCAATAATAATCTACACATGGAAATCAACTTAGGTTATGGATGAAAGATTCAAGTGTCTTTCTTCTCTTCATAATGATTAAATATTAAATGAGAAGTGGACAAGATAAAAAAAAGCATAAGTTAAAACTCAATCAAACTCATAGACTTAAAGTGAAACAACCCTTAATGAATAATTTGAACAATCCTAAACTTTAGAGAATCTTAATTATAAAGCTTAATCAAGTCATAGCATACTAAGCCTTAGCACACTTTAGAATACTAATTCACCAATCTTAATATTAAATTAAGCCATTGTATGTTATGATGTCATGTTTTATTTTGTGATATAATATTTTAGGCGAATGTTAGGATTTTTGTGCATAGATTGGATGTTAGGTGGTTATTAGCCTAATAATATTTTATGTGGGGGATTATGCTTGAGGGGTCGCTATAATAATAAATGAATATAAATGCTCTTGCTTGCAGTGCTCATGTCCCTAAGCATAATCAAATTAGAATAAGTGAGCTTGGTTGCAGAGTGTATGATGCTTAGTCTAAATATGTGAAATATAATTACTTGACTTGTATATTTGTTTCACTAATATTTATTTTATGGGTGTAGTTAGATTTTATTTTTCATAAAGATGTAATTTTTGTAATAGAATTATGATTAGTAATATAGGATTTATGATGAGCAGTGGCTAGAGGGCAAAGGCTTAGAAAGCCTTGTGAACCTTGGAATAAACTAATCCAAACAAGGAAAGAAGAACAAGGATTGAAGACTCCCCATAGAATTTATTTTATTTATAAAATTTAATTGTAATACGGACTGTATAAGTGTAAAGCTTGGCCTTTTATTCTTTTACAAAATTTAAATGTTTGATTGTTATATTTATATTGTGCAATAGAAATGGCATATTTTTCATAAATTTTTTAGTGTGTATATTTGATGTGTGACTTGGATGCAGTAAGATTTCTAGGATAAAATTAATACTTTTATCTTATTAATAATTCATAATTAAAATCTAATAAACTCATAACATCATCTTAAAGCTTATGTTCATAATCAAGATAAATAAAAGATTTAGGAATCTCTTAGCTAAATGTTGTATGTTATCACACATCATACATACTATTTCACTCTTGAAAATAGAGGATCTCCACTCTTACATGATAAGGACAAGAGACAAGTGAGAGCAATCCTTTATAGTGGAGAATCTTATCACTAATTTAGCCCACAACTCAATTTCATCATGCATTCATGCATAATTATCCCAAGCCTTGGTCCAAATTAATGTGTCAAAATGATTTAAAATTTTATAAATTTTATATTAGTCTAAGTCAAGTTTTCATATCAATCATTATCTAGTATCTTATGGAGTGAGTTTATGATTTTATCTTCCTTCCTAATTAAAAAACAACTTATCATATTTTAAAGCGTTAGAGGTATTAGGCAGCCATTTCAACTGTTTGTAAGTCTAGAAGAATCAGACATGTTCATTCTCTCTTATAAAGGTGAGCCATTATATCCCATTCTCCTCGATTAGACCTAGGTCATCCTTCTAGCTTGTGCTAAAGTATTTTAGACTTAGGTTTTGAGGACTTGTTTTTTTTCTTTGAGGTTTAAGTACTCACTTATTAGGCATCTCCACAATCTTGTGTTATTGGGTTGTAAGTCCTAGTACTCTAATAAAATTTTAACTTAAAAAAAATAAATTATCCTCTTCAAAAATATAAAGCCTTATCATAAGGTAAACTGAAGCATCCACTAAGCTTCTTAGTATCTTAGATGCTCCCTATTTATCTTCTTGTGGAATTCGTAAATAAGTCTTCCTATTTGAACTCTTTTAATTGGATTCTCAATAACAGTCAATTCTTTGCTAGTTGAGCCTTTAAGTATTTGGAGATATTTATTGAGTACTTTAATTTAGAGTGTTCTTAGGAAACTTTCATTTTCTAGGATGTAATTAACTCATTTGTCTTAGGGTCCTTATTAGATGATTAAGTTCGGTAGGTATTTTTATCTTTTGAGTAATGTTCGATCAATAAGTACTCTCTACGATCTGTGTGGTATTCCTATGACATCAAATTAAAACACAATAAATTTTTCTAGCGACTCCGCTGGGGATAGTTCGTCTATCCATCTTTAGTAGTCAATTATTATCTCCGAGCATCAATAGTGGACTTATATTTTTATGTAAGTTCAAGACTATCATTATTTTCATTGGCACCTCATTTATTTCATCATTAGTGTGATCAACATACTTTATATTTTAAAACCTCACTCTAGTAGGTTCTAAAACCCCTATTGGACGTCCAATAGGCCAAAAAAAAAAAATCAACTAAGGGAGTTACTCAAATAAATGAAACAAATTTAAAAGCTTCTAAGAACATCCTACCACAAGCATGATAAAGTAAGGTTCATCCCCATCTCATGATCCAGCTCACTCTTAAAGAAGTTCAAATTAAACAAAATAATCCGCCTCAAAATTATAAATCTCTCCAAAGTATATATAAATTCTATCTATCTAGCAAAACAAAGTTTGTTAAATGAGAGTTTCAATTCAAAGTCAAGTAAAAAAATAATAACCAAAGTAAGTCTAATCTTGTGTCTTTCTTCCCCAATGGAAAAAAAAAACCCCAAGTCTTTCCTTTCAAGCAACCCATCACTATGTCTTCTGGAAAACATATCTTCTCCTTTGCCTCAAGTGGGATTGATCATGGATCAAGTCATACTCACCTCTGCCACACTCATCAAGTTTGGCCTTGGATTTGTGCATTTCAAGATCACTTGTGATGATTCAGCCCTTAGTATAGTGAGTTGGGGCGGTGGGCGGAAGCCACTCTACAATTTGATTATCTAATATGATATTGAGTACCCATCAATGAAGAAAGGTCTTAGAGGTTCCCACATCGGTGCCACTTATGCCTACCATAGTCTCTATTAGAACTAGTATTGCCTCACATCCCAGGTATATAAGGGAAGTCGATCGAGGTTGTTTCCGCCTTTGAGGTCGATACTAACTCTTATCATGTGCTTTGATTTTTCTTTATTTTCATAATCTTTAAATTCATCATGACCATGAAAAGCTAATCCTTGGTGTAAAGAAAACACAATCAATCGTAACACTTAATTGTGTTATGTATTCCCTTCATTTTTTATCAATATCATCATAATAAAATACAATATGTTGATCTTGATTCATTAAATCTTACTTTCTTGAGTAATATTATGATCACTATCGTGACCAATATGAACTTCAAATTTATCTTTTTTTTAATTTCTAAATCCTTAGAATCAAAACTATCACCACTTGCTTGTTCACCAATATCAAGTCTATAAAATAATAAATAAATAATATGTTACATATTTTGTATCAGTACTCGACATTTATATTCATCAAACAATTTTAGATTAAATCTACGCAATTTATTTTTTATTAGTGTTTGATGAAATTCATGATCACAAGGTTGGCATTATCCTTTTTGAAGATATGCTCTTGGGACTCTATCACAATCATTAAGATGATACTCTTAAAATTTTCTTCTTAATCTAGGATCTATTAAAACATCTTCTAACTTAAATTCTATGTGCACTTGTTTAGATTTTGTATTATTACTTTCACCAATAATAATATTTGAATAAGTCGACTCATCTTGTTCAATCTTTCTTTTAAAATATCTCTATCTAATTATAAAACTAATTAAAATACTAATGTAAAGTCTTAAAGATTAATATGCATAAAAATTAAAAGATACACTTTCAATCATATTTATAAAAAAAACTAAATAAAGGCCTTTTTCTAAAAAAATAATAATAATTTTTTAAATAAAGACAACCGTTAATTCTACACAAAAATAAATCAATAATATTTCTTAATAAAGGCACGTCGGTCTTTATTAAAAATAATAAATCATTAATTTTAAAAAAGACACACCAATGGCCTTTTGAAATAAAAATATTAACATACATTAATCAATTATAGAAATTTATTACGGTAGTATTTTGAATATTCTGCTCCTTAAAGAATACTTAATATAAATCATATAATTAATGATTAAATACACATAAAAAATTTAATAAGATTCCAAAAAAGGTAAATCTCAATAACACATTACATAACTGCAAGCCATGAGGTCAGGTGAGAAAATTTTCATGAGATATAACTCTAAAATTTTATTTAGCTAACTATTAGCTAGAATTAATGTTTTCTTTAATATTATTCAGCATATAAAAAATAATATTAGTTAAAATAATCATTTTCTTTCAACTAAAGCAAATTTTTTTTTATTGATGCAAGATTTTAATACTATAATGGCGGTGACATCAAATATAATCAAGATGGTTGGAAGTATACCTTGTAGTTGGGTGGTATTAGGCCTACTATTCTTTGCATTATGAACTCTCGTCCATTGACTAGTATTCAACATGTGAAAATTGGAGAGAACGGAAAAGAAGGTAGAGATTAGAGAGCATGGGACAAATGGGGAGGATAGAATAGGATTAAGGTGGTGTTGACCTCACTTTTGGAGTGAGCTCTTAACATTCTCTTAGACTTGGGACTCTTCTGACACTAAGATTTTCTTAGTCATAAGACACATCTAGTGATTAGATGAACACAAGCCAGACTTAGAAGTGTTAATCATAAGATTAGGATATGCCTTAGGGTTTAAAATTACATCCATCTTACTGTCATATACACTTTCTCAAATTAAACTCATACTCAATTCTCAAATCAAATCTCAAATTCAAATTCAAATTTCAAATCTAATTTCAAAATTTGACCTAAATGATTGAAACCCAAAATCAAATCCAAAACTCCCATATATGACATTCATAAGAAAGCTCCTCTTAAATCAGATCAAATCAATCCAAATTCAATTGATTTTCTCAGATCAATTCAACCCTTTTGATCAATTTATCAAATTCAAACTCAAACTCAACTTCAAACCATGATCCAAATTTCAATCCAATCCTTAAGCCAATTTCTTGGACTTAGCAAAATCTCACCCAAATCGAACCTAACTCGTTGATTTTCTCAAAATCGATCAATCTTAATCATCATTCCAACTTCTACCTAAAATCACAATCAAAACCACCAAGTAAATTATTCAAAATCAAATGAAAATTAAAATTAATTCATTGATCGATGTTAACAAATCATGAGAAAATTTAACTCAAGTTATAATAATAAAAAAAAATATTAATTGAAGTTCAAGTTTGCTCAAAATATTATTCACAACTTTAATAAATTATTTGAATCAAATATAATTTTAGTCAAATTTAAGCATAAATTAAATCAAATCATGATCTGAATATTTATTCACTATATATATATAAATAATTAAAAAAAGAAATTAATATACACATAATCCACTTGAAATTTAAAATAAACTATCAAAAAAAAGAGAGAGATTAGACCAATTCTAAACATCAAACAAAACACATTTTAAATGAAATCAAAATAATTAACTATTAAATAAATAATAATTAATTAAAAAAAATTTTATAAATCAAATAATAATAATAATAATAATAATAATAATAATAATAATAATAATAATAATAATAATAGTAATAATAATAGTAATATCTAAATTCATCCTCACGTGAAACTCAAAAAAATAAAAATAAAAAAAAAAATTTAATTAATTAAAAATAAATAAATATTTTTAGCCGCGTAGCATGCGTGTTATCTATTATTATTATTATTATTATTATTATTATTATTATTATTATTATCTTCTTTTCTCCCTCTCTCGCTGGCACAGACTCTCTTTACTCTATCCCTCTCGCTCTCTCTCAAAAAAAAGATGGGGATCTGACGACGACTTTTTTTTTTTGTATCGCTCTCGCTCGCTGGATCCGGCGACGACTTTTCTCTCTCGGCCAGCAGACCGCGCACTCCACCGTCTCCACACAACGAAGCATATCGGCCTCTTCCTTCCAGCCGAGTCGAAAGTCCCAACCGGCCGAGCTCTCTCTCCCCACTTCTATTCACGCAGTCGAAGCCATCCCTGCGTATCATTCTATCCGATCGAAGGCTAGCCGCACGGGATTGGAGTCCCTTTGTTTGTCTATCTTCACTCTCCGTATCTGCCCTATGCGAGCAGCGTCTCATCCTCTTGGTGGTTCAGTTCTTCATCCCTCCAATCAGATCGTCGAAGGCTTACACCTCCCTCTACTTTCCTTGTGAGAGCTGACCACACTACAACTTCTCTCTCATCTCATCCTCCTCTTCCTCCTCTTCGTCTCCGGGTGGAGTCTCTGGCCAAGGCCTGGCAAGACACGGTCCATCAGCGGCAACTCCTCTACCAGCGATGAGTGCGGCGAGAGAAGATCACGTCGATCCATCACTGACATTCGCGAACTCCCATCTCCATTGGCCTACATCGCTCTCCAGGCATGGAAGCGGGCGAGTCTCGGATCGATGAATCCGGCGGAACCTGGGTCAGATCAATGTCTGTGCCTAACAAGGGTGTTTTCTGCGCCATCTAACCACAGTCTATTGTCGTCGTCGGTATCGACATCAATACGCCGACATGCGGTTCTCCCGGAGGAGCTTGGTCTCACCGACCTTTCCACATCAACTCCAACCGCTTCTGCCGCACCATCCCTCTCGTCACTTAACCAGCCTCCCTCCATATGAAAATGTCGAGGGTCCTAGTGTTGTCCCTAGCAGAGAACAATACAACAGAGCTGATTTTTCTGATAAATGCACAGAGGGCAAAATTTTCTTTTGTCATCAAACCGTATAGTGAAGATGATATTCACAAGAGTATCAAGTACAATATTTGGGCCACATCCAATGACAACAAGAAATTTGATGCTGCTTACAAGGAGGCACTTAACAAGCATCTCAAAGGGTTTCATTTCTTCTAAATGAAGACCTCTTAGTCGAATCCATGACATTAGCTAGATGAGGTATAATTTTAAACTTAAAGCCTTAAGTTTCACCGTGTTTGATGTGTTGAATCACGTCGTTAGAACCTTTAGAGCCTGCACTTATCCTTTTAATTGAGTTTAGAGTCAAAGTAAAGCGATTTATTTTATGTGTTTGAAATAAATTGTTTTGATTAGGTCATCAGCGTAGTGATTTGATTTCCTATTAAGTCGCGATTAACTTCATGAGTCATTTGATTTTGATCAAATGATCATGATTAATCTAAATATTTCATTAAAAAAAAAAAAAATTAATCAATCTTTAGAATTTCAAACAAAAAAAAGTAATAAAACAAAATAAAAAAGGTGCAAATTAAATTATCATAAAAATCTAAGTAAAACTTAATATAAAAAAAAATGATTAAAATATAATTAAACCAATAAGTCAAGTAAAATTATGAGCAAATATCATAATCAAATCAAATAAACATAAAATTAAATATAAACTCTAAAGTTATTAAATCATATCCAATTACTCTTAATTTCAAACAATATAAAAAAAAAAACAAATAAAATAAAATTAAAACTCAAATAAATAACCTAAATCAAGTCAAATTAAACTAAATTAAGAAAGATTCTCATCAATTTAATATAGAATCAAATCAAAATTCAACCTACTTAAATAAAATAAACTAATTAACTATCCAATATAGAAATCAAAATGACCAAACTTTGGTGAATATGACAATTGGATGTGATTAAAAATAAGATCCCAATTACAAAGCAAACTCAAAATCAAAATAAAATCTCAATTAATCTAATCCAATCACTACAAATAAATGAACCAAATGAATTAAATAAACATAAAGTTAAATCACATAACCATGATCAAAGAAAAGAATTAAATATTTAAAGGATATTGAATTATCAAGATTCAATTAAATAAAACGCTAATCTAAAATTAATAAAAAAAAAAACATGAACTTAAACAAACTTAAACTCCTTTAGACATTAAGGATATTGAATTATCAAGATGCAATTAAACTAAAACATCTAAAAAAAAAATCAATTAATCAAATACTTAAACAAACTCAAATTTTAAACTCTAAATCGAATGAATTACAAATTCAAATTTAATCAAGATACTTAATAACTTTAGTTAGATTCCTTAGGAATTAGGATGTAGAATAGGGTGAGTCCGTTTCTGATGGAATTCATCCTACTCTTCATTCTTGAGAACCTAAATATCATTTAAACCAAATAAAATTGAAATAAAAATGAAAAGCAAATCATTAAATCATTTAGATTGAAATCACCCAAAAGGTAAAATTTAAATTCAAACTTCAAATTGGAACTTAAGCTAAAGAAGCCTAGTAAAGTCTTGCTACACAGCCTTAAGACACACATTAGAATACTAAGTCACTACTTCTAGTGCTAAGTTAGGCGTTGTATGTATGATGTTGTGTTTTGTTTTTGTGATGTAATGTTTTAGGCGGATGTTAGGGTGTATGTTTAGGATGTTAGGTTATTAGCTAATCATATTTTACTGAGGGGTTATGCTTAAAGGGTATTTGTAATAAAAAAATATATACATGCTTTTGTGCGGGTTGCTTAGCCCCTGTGTTGTGGGGTGGACTTGGTTACCCATGTGTGGGTCTTAAGTCCAAATTATTCATATAACTTGGATTGTATGGTATGTTTAGCTAACATTTATTTTGCGGTGTAGCTAGATTTACTTTTCTATTTTTGATGTAATTTTGTATTAGGAATTAGGATTAGTGCTATGGGGATTAGGATGGAGTGTGAAGGCTTAGTCCACAGGGTGCCACTGTGATGCCTTTAGCAAATCAAATCAAAAGAAAGAAATGAAGAAATGAAGAAATGAAGAAAAGAAGACCCCATAGCATATATATTATTTTTGTAATCGGTTGTATAAGGGTAGAGCTTCTACATTCTTTTCTCTTTTTTTAGGGTGTCGGAACCCGACCGCAGAGCCTTTTATTCTTTACGGTAGTCTATAAAATTGTTTGATGTTGTGTTTAGATTGCGCATTAGAACAAAACATGCTTTTCATAGTTTCTTTATGATTGATGTTTGAATGTGTGGCCTGGATGCGGTAGGCTCTTAAGATAAAAATTAATTTTTTCTACCCCAAGTAACTCATAACTAAAATTTTAAAACAACTCATAACCTCACATAAAAGCCTAGGATTAAATCAAGATAATAAAATTTTAGTAACCCCTTATTGGATGGATGAATGTATAATATCATGCATGTCATATTCTTTCACTCTTGTTAAGAGGGAGCTTCCATCTTTACGAGAATCAAGGCTTAACCTATGAGAGCCTTTGGTGGAAGAACACCCCTTTCTCTCTTGATTTGGCCCATAATCAAATTCTCATGCATTTAGGCATACAAAATCCCATTGCTTGTGTCAAAATAAAAGTCCAAAAGAATCAAAAAAATTTGATAAAATTTGCATTAGATTAAGTCATGGATTCATACCACTCATGCTCTAGTCTCTTAGGGGAGTGAGTCTAGGACTTAGTTTCCTTTCTAAATGAACAACCCTAGCCATCTTGCAAAGCATAAGACTTGCCTACATGGATTTAAAGCGTAGGAGGAGTTAGGCGGTGCCACTCCTGATAAGTAAGCCGGTCAGTGGTTTATTCTCTCTTGTGGATGTAAACCATATACCCTTTTTCAGATTTAGGTTGTGCCTTTGTTTTGTACCAAGGCTCCTTAGTTTAGGAATCAGAGGTATTTTGTTTTGGGCTACAAGCATAAATCCTCACCTCTTAGGCATTTCCACAATCTTATGTTGTGGAATTATAAGTCTAGAATCTAATAAAATGTCAACTCAAATAATTAACTCTCTTCAATTTCAAAAATATAAAGCTCAACAATAGGGCATATTGGAATGCTCACTAGGCTCCTAGTATCATGAGCATTTCCTATTTTCTCCATTTGGATTCCAAAAATAAGTCTTCTCCTTGATCTATCCCATTTGATTTTCTAAAATAGTCAATCATTTGATAGTCTTAACCTTGAAATCTTTGGAGACCCTAATTGTCTACTTTAATCGAGTATTCTTAAGAAATTCTCATTTCTTGGGATGTAATTAACTATGGGGCTTGCCTCCAGGAACTTAACGAACGCTTAAAATAAACCCTACTTTGCTTTTCCATGTAAAGTGGGGAAAGATCTGTATATTCGACCCATCATGCCTTAGGAGTCCTTATTGGGTGATTAGGTCCATTATAGGGTGGTGATTTCTATCTTTCGAGATAGTACATCATTCCTTAATGTCGTGCGATCATTTCAATAAGTACCCCAAAGACCCGTGGTGTCCCACAAAATAAACACCAGTTTTTTTTACGGCGACTCATGGGAGAGTTCCTCTCTCCATCTTTAGTAGACAATTATTGTCTCCAAGCATCGATAGTGGACTTATATTTTATATAAGACTATCATTCTTTCAGTTGGCACTTAGCTTATTTCATCCTTAAGCAAAGCTCAACATCCTTTAGGTTTTAGCTCAGTGTAGGTCTTAAAATCTCTATTGGTCCCCAATAGGTAAAAATAAATTAAGTAAAAAATAATGGAAAATAACCAAATATAAAATTTTGAACCTCTTACCACTAGCTTGGTGGAGTAAAGTTCATCTCATGCTTAACAAAATTTCAATAAAATCAAAGTAAAATAAAACATCTTTTAAAAAAATAAATAAATAAAAGTCCTTTCAAAATAAAAATAATATGAACTCCATTTAACATAATCCAATTTGTTAAGGGGAGATTCTCTCTTTAAAATCAAGATTAAAAAAAAAAAAAATCATTTCTCAAAAAAAAAAAAATAAATAAATAAATAAATAAATAAATCCCTTTCAAAATAAAATTAATTGAACCCACTTAACAAACTCAGTTTTGTTAAGTGAAGGTTCATTTTTCAAAATCAAAATTAAATCAAATAAAACCTTTTCTTCAAAATAAATATCAAAACTCTTTTTTCTTTTAAACAAAATTAACCAATTTCATTTAACATACTCAAATTGGTTAAATAATAGTTCTCTTTAAAAATAAAAATCAAACAACGCCAAACAAAACAAAACAAAATTCCTAAATTTTTGAACTTACCATCATTTGGAAAGTAAAGTTCCAAAATTTCTTAAGTCTCAGCTTTGAACCTGATCATATCAACATTTGACAAATGAAGTTCCAAAAAATTCTCTTCAAAATCTCTCCAAATTGAGATCTAATTATTTGAACCCCTTTATCATATCCAAATTTGATGAGTGTGGGTTCAAATTCTTTAGATTCATCAAAAAAATGTGTGAATCAAATTTGACATGGAGCTTGAAAACGTTAAGATGACTTGTGATAATGTAATATTCATTATTATTGGTCACAAAGTTATGAATCATAAAAGCTATGATGAAATTCAATTAAAACCAAGATATGGATTTTCACCCTAATGGAGAAAGGCCATAAAGATTCCTTCAGGGCCAAGAATGAAATTGACAAGGATGTTGAGTATGTCTTATTTATTCCGGATAAGTATGACTCAAATGACTTGAATCTAATTCCCAAAGAAGACAACTCTCAAAATATTGATCGTAATCCATAAAATAGCGATCTTGATGGACTTTATGCTTTAATGATTCCAACTTCGGGTAGAAATGCCCTCATTCTATACTTTCATGGTGTCCTATCGATAAAGAGTTAGAATCATCAAATTTCAAAGGTCTAATGGGATAAAATTTGAAAAAAAAAAGAAGAAAAAAAAGAAAAAAAGAAAAAAGAAAAGAAAGAGAGAAAGAGAGTAGAGTAGGTAGACATCAATTCTACCTCTCCTTCAGAAGATATCCCAGAAGTCAATTATTACAGTGGCAGGGTCCTACCACTTTGATCAACACCATAGGAAGAAGCAAACCAGTCGTTTGAAATAATCAAATTCTAAATCCTTCTTAAGATACACTTCAATCCAAAATAAGGGTGGCAAACATTACGAAGGTTAATCTTAATGTCTAGACTATCTTGGAAGGTTCAGCTAAGCTAAGTAATAAGTGCACTCTCACATTCTCTAAGGAGGTAGAAAAATTTTTGATTCTTTCTTGCTTAGTTAGCGGCAACCTCCTCAAGTCATATTCAATATAGAATATCTTATGAAAAAAAAAAAATGACAATCTCCTCAGAGAATACAATATAGACAAAGACTCAAAAAAAAAAAAAAAAGGAGAAAGAAAAAAGAAGAAGAAAAAAAAAGAAATAAAACACCAACAATACATATTGATTTAAAATCAAAAAAAAAATCATATGTACTAGGTGCAAATTCAAAAAAAAAAAGGAGAAAAAAGAAGTAAAGCACCAATAATACATATTGATTTAGAATCAAAAAAAAAATCATATGTATGAGGTGTAATTCAAAAAAAAAAGAGAGAAAATAATACATGAGTTAAATTTTGTCAAATTTTGACAAATCTCTAGAGTTAGATTGCAAAAAAAAAAAAAAAAGACTAGAAACTTAGTAGGTATGTGAGCACATTGACTCAATTTACTATCTCATGATATTATTATAGGATTGGAGTTAAGGTTGCTCTAACCTCTAACAAAAAAAAAAATATATATACATTATGAGATTTCAAATTTCCACTTCATTTTTCTTTCAAACTCGAAAGAGGATTCAATGCTTGTAGATAGACCTTCAAATGAGGTAATAAAATTACCTTTTGCCTAGTCTACCTACTTTACTCAAACAATGTTGAAGATTTTCAAGTAGAGAATGAGCTCCGTGAAAAAAAAAAAAAAAAAAAAAGACTAGAAACTTAGTAGGTATGTGAGCACATTGACTCCTTTACTATCTCATGATATTATTATGGGATTGGAAGTTAAGGTTGCTCTAACCTCTAACAAAAAAAAATATATATACATTATGAGATTTCAAATTTCCACTTCATTTTTCTTTCAAGCTCGAAGAGGATTCAATGCTTGTAGATAGACCTTCAAATGAGGTAATAAAATTACCTTTGCCTAGTCCCACTTTACTCAAACAATGTTGAAGATTTTCAAGTAGAGATGAGCTCAGGTGAAAAAAAAAAAAAAAAAAAAACCACCTCAGAACATAGTCCACCCACCCTCCCAACATTATATATGTTAGAAGAAAATCCCAACGACTTGGTTAGGTTACTTTTGTAGTTTAAAGGGATTTACCTAAGATCATTATAAAGTGCCAATACATCTCAAAGGTACTATAAACTCAAAATTGAACCTATTGCTATTCTATTTCTAGAAACTTTTGATCAGAAGAAGAGGATCAAAGTTTGAAGTTAATCTTATTGAAGAAAGATACTACCATGATTCCCCAACATTATTCCTAGTCCAAAAGAAGAACATTCAAATCTACACATATGTCAATTTTGAAGATAAGATAGGCATGCCTTGAAGGCAATTCACATTACCTATATCAAATTTAATGGCAAACATAGCCTTTTAGCATACTGTCTCCTCATTCAAAAGGCGGGTCAAATGATGTCGAGGATGAGAGGTTGTTTACATTTATAATTTCCATCAATTCTTCTATAAGGTCATACCTTTAGTCTTAAAATGCTAGCATCACATACCGGTACTCGAATCTTCAACAAACTCATTCATCACCAAGTTGAATGCTACGTTGATGATCTCGTGGTCTAAAACAAAGAAAAGGAAGATCATCTTTACGATCGACAGTTGTCTTCGATTAATCATGATACTACAACCTAAATATGAATCTCTAAAGTATACAATTGGGATGGCTTTAAGGAAGTTTCTAAGGCTTGTAGTAATGCATCATGGGATAACAAAATTGATCTAAAATAGATTAGAGTGATATTAGATATGCAACCTTCAAAAAAAAAAGAAAAAAAGAAGAAAAAAAAGAAAAAAAAAAGAAAAAAAAAAAAAAGAAGAAAAAGAAAAAAAAAGAGGAGGTCTCAACATAATTAAAATCATTTCAAAGAAAGGTTGTCATATCTAAGATACTTAATATCTCATTTTTTGGTAGGTGTCAATCATTCACTACTTTAACAAAGAAAGTAGATCAAGTTGAAGGATGATAAGTTTAAATACTCATTCAAAAGCATAAGATAATATTTCATGACACCTCCAGTATTGGCCCTCCATTCTTAGGCCACTAGTTTAAGGCTATCTCCATTTAGGGTACAACTCTTCTTGTTAAAATTTATCATCAACAATCAAATTACAAAGCTCTATGCATCCATTGAAAAGCTTGAAGGTCTTGCAAAAAAAAGAAGAAGAAGAAGAAGAAGGAGAGAGATCTCAATTAATGCTGAATATAGATGGTTTAAACTCTTTCAAAGCTAGTCTATCTCAAAACTCTTCAAATGAAGATTTTGTTTTTGATCATTAAAGGCTACTTTGGCACTTCAAAGGATAGAAAGTAGTTTAAACCACTATGATAGGAGAGTGTTTGTATTTCTATGTCAACATTACTTCAAAATCCATTACACTCAAAGTCAAAATTTAAATTTGGAGAATAATTCAAGTAATTGGAATGAGAATTTTCTTTCATTCAAATACAAATTAGAGCATAATATTTGAGAAGCCTTGGTGAGTTTCTTTCACTAAGGATGATCAATTACTTTGATGGGTCTTAAGGATTTTGGAGAAAGAACACCATGCTCGGTTGTTCTTGTTCCATTTGCACACATCCAAAGAAATTTTTTTAAAGAGAATTAAAAAAAAAATCAAAATCAATTCCTTAATGAAGTTATGTTTTCAAATCTACATTGATTGAGTCTAAATTAAAAAAAAAAAAAAATCTACTATCACCCTTCAAAATTCCTCATCAATCTAAACATTCCTTCAAATTTACATAAAAGCAATATTTATCTCAAGTGCTATTTAGGGTAGGTGTAAGATTCCCTCAGTGGCATCCTATTCCTTCATATCAAGCACAAACATATATCTTTGTCTCATATTTTGATGGGAGCAAGCCCCGTGGCACTCACTCATTAGGCCTTTAGGTCGGGTTGATTTGTTGCCCAAAGCAACCAATCACCCAGTGGTCATTTGTTGGAGGATGTGAGTCCTCGTGCTTTCTTCCTAATTTGATCATTGGAAACCAACAAGCGCCTTGTCAGTTTGGTAGTCTTCACTGCCCTGCCAGTGAACTACCTAGTGTTGGCTTTGTGTAAGAAGATGTGAGTCCCAGTGCTTTCTTCTTGAACTAGCCATCATACTCTGACTAGGTCGAGTTTCCTTGAGGTTTAGGTGTAAGAGTCCCAAGTGGCATCCTATTCCTTCATATCAAAAACAAACATACATATCTTTGTCTCGAGCTATTTTGATGTGGGAGCAAGCCCCTGGCACTCACTCATTAGCTGCTCTAGGTCGGGTTCGATTTGTTGCCCAAAGCAACCAATCACCCCAGTGGTCATTTGTTGGAGGATGTGAGTCCCTGTGCTTTCTTCCTAATTTGATCATTGCAAACCAACGAGCTCCTTGTCAGTTTGGTAGTCTTCACTGCCCTGCTAGTGAACTACCTGGTGTTGGTTTTGTATAAGAAGATGTGAGTCCCAGTGCTTTCTTCTTGAACCATCATACTCGACTAGTCGAGTTTCCTTGAGGTTTAGGTGTAAGAGTCCCAAGTGGCATCCTATTCCTTCATAACAAAACAAACATACAAATATCTTTATCTGTATTTTGATGTGCAAGCCCCTGGCACTCGGTATGCTCTAGGTCGGGTTCGATTTGTTGCCCAAAAGCAATCGATCACCCCTGGTCATTTGTTGGAGGATGTGAGTCCCGTGCTTTCTTCTAAATTTGACCATTGCAAACCCGAGCCTTGTTAGTTTTGTAGTCTTATTTGCTTAGATGGTACCTCATGATTGATCTGTTGGAAGATGTGAGTCCCGTGCTTTCTTCTTGAACTAATCATGATCTAACTAGGTGAATATATTTGAGGTAAGTCCCAGATCCTTTCCTCTTGACTACATTTGAGTCGATATAAGCCCCCGTGGCATTCACTTATTGCTCAGTCGGATCTTTTGAGCGAAGCAGACTATCGTGATCGGTTCTTTAGAGATGTAAGCTAGCTTTCTTTCTAGGCGATTGTTGCAAACCGATGGGCACCATAGGTTGGTTGATGTTATTTATGCGGGACTCACCCGGTGGGCACCTCTTGGAAGATGTAAGTCCGCTTTCTCCATGAGTTGGCCATACCTATGATATGCCATGTCATTTTTCTGGTGTTGGATTGAAGCCCCATTGTGGCCCCTTCCTCGGGCATTCTATTTGGATCACGCCCTTTGAGACCCCATTTAGACACTACCCGGGTTACTTTTGGATTGGGCCGGTCCCCTTTCGGTAGCCACCCACGTGGTTGGAGAATTTGTTGGATGAGATTCTCCCTTGTCATCGAGGCAGTCAGATATAAGCTCCTTCGGTTTGATCCCTCAAACTAACGGGGTCCATGATAAAACAAATTAAACAAACAAACAAAATATTTGCTTGTGGATTAGAATTCAAGCCCCGGTGGCCCCTTTCCCAGCGGGCATCCTATCTTTAGGCGTGAAGACAAAACTCCCATAGGAATTGCATTCGAGTTGATAAATCCGGTGGTACTCACTCCGTGGTAAGCCCTTGGGTCGGGTTCTACTTGTTGTGCCGCCAACGAGTTACCCCGGCGGTCGTCTTTGCTTTGAAAGATATAAGTCTATTACGCATTCTTTCCGCGATCGTTAAACCACGGCGAACTAGGTCGGGCCCGATTTGTTGCGCAAGCAACCGATCAGATTCTTGTTTAGGAAGATGTGAGTCCCGTGCTTTCTTCCAAACTTGACCATTACAAACCGAAAGGCACCCCCAGGTTGGTTAGTTCTACTACGGTAGACTATCCCTTTGGATTTGTAAATCTAAGATAGGTCAGATATTAGCTCCTTCTTAGTAGATTCATCGCAAACCGACAAGGTCCATTTAAAATTAAAGTAATTCTGACTATTCTTGAGTCGATATGAGTCCACGCAGTGGCATTCACTCAAATAGTTCTAGGTCGGGATTGATGCATTTGTGCCATCAATAGATCACCCCAATGATTGATCTACTTTGGAAGATGTAAGTCCCACGCTTTCTTCCTAGTACAATCGTTACCCAAAGGCAACCCAGTAGTCCTACTTTGTGGTAGACTACCCCTTTGGACTTGTAAACTGAGATCAAGGCGACATAGCTCCTCCTCTGGGTCCATCATGACCAACAGGTCCACAATATAACACACAAAATTAAAGTAAATCAAATCAAATCAAATTAATCATCAGGACTACTCTTGAGTTGAGGTAAGACCCCCAGTGGTGCTCACTCAGTAGTCGCCTTAGGTAGGGTTCGATGTGTTGCTCGTCCAATAGATCGCCCCAACGACTTTTTCTTGCTTTGGAAGATGTAAGTCTACTCGCTTTCTTAGCATAGTCATTACTCAAAAGGCAACCCCTTGGGTTGGATAGTCCTACCTTATGGCGTAGACTATCCCTTTAGACTTATAAATCTAAGGCAAGGCCCTCTTAGTATAGTCATCGCACCAGGTGTAACAAAATAAATTTGAAACCAACCTCTAGTAAATTAAACATATCAAATAAACCAAGTTTCTCTCAGTGGCAAATCAAATTGGCCTCCCGGTGGAACTAGTTCTAAATCAATTCAATTTCAGTGTACATCCTCGGATATGCCCTCAATCTAGAACCCTTCTCCTCGGTGGAGCCATAACAAATTAAACCTCCCAGTGGAGATCAAATAAATCAAAAAAAAAATATAATTAAATCTTATCCCATGGATACACAAACAAATTATATTCACAATCAAAATATCTCCCAGTGGATAACTTGAACTGTTCCCTGAGGAAGGTTCATGTACTCAATCACTAGTGGATTCTTCTTGCTCTCTTATGCCCTTGGCATAAGAGAGCATTACAAGATCTGATTCTATCTACCTTCGTCAGGTATAGATCACTTATGTTGTTTGTTGCAACCTTCTGAATGTTGTTGATCTTTTCGGTCAACGCCAATACATGCGGTGTGCCCTGTCAGTTACACCACACCTATTGGGGGTCCTTTTGTTGACCTCACTTTTGGAGTGAGCTCTTAACATCCTCTTAGACTTAGGACTCTTGGAACTAAGATTTCTTAGTCATAAGCACACTAGTGATTAGATGAACCACCCTAAGCTAGAGACTTAGAAGTGTTAATCATAAGATTAGGCTATGCCTTGGGGTTTAAGGAAATTACCTATCCATGCCAAACCTAATCTATATACACTCAAATTAAACTCATACTCAATTCTCAAATCAAATCTCAATTCAAATTCAAATTTCAAATCTAATTTCAAAATTTGACCCTAAATGATTGAAACCCAAAATCAAATTCAAATCAAAAAACTCCTTCATAAATTATGAACCACATTCAAAGCAGCCAAAACTCCTCTTAAATCATCAAACTCAATCAATCCAAATTCAATTGATTTTCTCAAAGATCAATTCAACCCTTTTGATCAATTTATCAAATTCAAACTCAAACTCAACTTCAAACCATGATCCAAATTTTCAATCCTTACAATTTCAAATTAGCAAAATCTCAAATCAAATCATTGATTTTCTCAAAATCGATCAATCCTTAATCATCATTCCTACCTAAAATCACAATCAAAACCACCAAGTAAATTATTCAAAATCAAATGAAAATTAAAATTAATTCATTGATCGATGTTAACAAATCATGAAAATTTAACTCAAGTTATAATAATAATAAAAAAAAAATTGAAGTTCAAGTTTGCTCAAAATATTATTCACAACTTTAATAAATTATTTGAATCAAATATAATTTTAGTCAAATTTAAGCATAAATTAAATCAAATCATGATGAATATTTATTCACTATATATATATAAATAATTAAAAGAAATTAATATACACATAATCCATTGAAATTTAAAATAAACTATCAAAAAAAAGAGAGAAAGAGATTAGACCAATTCTAAACATCAAACAAAACAATTTTAAATGAAATCAAAATAATTAACTATTAAATAAATAATTAATTAAAAAAATTTTATAAATCAAATAATAATAAAATAATAAAATAATAAATAATAATAATAATAATAATAGTAATAATAATAAAATATCTAAATTCATCCTCACGTGAAACTCAAAAAAATAAAAAAAAAAAAAAAAAAATTTAAAATAAAAAAATAAATAAATATAGTGAGAGCATGCGTGTTATCTATTATTATTATTATTATTATTAAAATAATATATCTCTTCTCTCTCTCCCTCTCTCGCTGGCACAGACTCTCTTTACTCTATCCTCTCTCTCTCTCAAAAGATGGATCTGACGACGACCTGTATCGCTCTCGCTCGCTGGATCCGGCGACGACTTTTTTTCTCTCTCGCGCTCGGCCAGCAGACCGCGCACTCCACCGTCTCACACACACAAACGAAGCATATCGGCCTCTTCCTTCCAGCCAGTCATCCAACTGGCCGAGCTCTCTCTCCTTCTATTGCACGCAGTAAGCCATCCCTGCGTATCATTCTATCCGATCGAAGGCTAGCCGCCATTGGAGTCCCTTTGTTTGTCTATCTTCACTCTCCGTATCTGCCCTATGCGAGCGTCTCTCCTCTTGGTGGTTCAGTTCTTCATCCCCTCAATGAATCGTCGAAGGCTAGCCACACACCTCCCTCTACTTTCCTTGTGAGAGCTGACCGCACACTACAACTTCTCTCTCATCTCATCCTCCTCTTCCTCCTCTTCGTCTCCGCGGGTGGAGTCTCTGGCCAAAGCCTCCGCCGGAACCACGTCCATCGACAGCGGCAGCTCCTCTACCACCAGCGATGCGCGGTGACCGCGGAGAGAAGATCACCGTCGATCCATCACTGACATTCGCGAACTCCCATCTCCGTGGCCGCCTACATGCTCTCAGGCATGGAAGCGCGATTGTCTTCGATGAATCCTGAACTGGGTCGATCCAATGCTGCCTACTGGTGTTTTCGCGCTGATGTACTCCTTGTGTTCGGTATCGACATCACGCCGACATGGCCGGTTCTCGGAGCTTGTTGCTCACCGACCTTTTCACATCAACTCCAAGGCTTCGCACCATCCTCTCTCGTCCCTTAACCAGCCTCCCTCCATATGAAAATGTCGGGGTCTAGTGTTGTCCCTAGCAGAACAATACAACAGAGCTGATTTTCTGATAAATGCACAGAGGGCAATCTTTTGTCATCAAGCCGTATAGTGAAGATGATATTCACAAGGTATCAGTACAATATTTGGGCCAGCACATCAATGACAACAAGAAATTTGATGCTGCTTACAAGGAGGCACAAGCATCTCAAAGGGTTTCATTTCTTCTAAATGACCTCTTAGTCGAATCCATGGACATTCTCGATGAGGTATAATTAAACACTTAAAGGTTTCACCATGTTTGATGTGTTGAATCGGCGTCGTTAGAATCCCTTTAGAGCGTTACTTTTCCTTTTAATTCGAGTTTAGAGTAAAAAAAGCGATTTCATTTATGTGTTTGAAATAAATTGTTTTGATTAAGTCGAATGCGTAGTGATTTGATTTCCTATTATTAAGTCGCGATTAACTTCATGAGTCATTTGATTTTTGATCAAATGATCATGATTAATCTAAATATTTCATTAAAAAAAAAGAATTAATCAATCTTTAGAATTTCAAACAAAAAAAAAGTAATAAAACAAAATAAAAAAAGGTGCAAATTAAATTATCATAAAATCTAAGTAAAACTAAATATAAAAAAATGATTAAAATATAATTAAACCAATAAGTCAAGTAAAATTATGAGCAAATATCATAATCAAATCAAATAAACATAAAATTAAATATAAACTCTAAAGTTATTAAATCATATCCAATTACTCTTAATTTCAAACAATATAAAAAAAAAACAAAATAAAATAAAATAAAACTCAAATAAATAACCTAAATCAAGTCAAATTAAACTAAATTAAGAAAGATTCTCATCAATTTAATATAGAATCAAATCAAATTCACTTAAATAAAATAAACTAATTAACTATCCAATATATGAAATCAAAATGCAAACCAAACTTTGGTGAATATGACAATGGATGTGATTAAAAATAAGATCCCAATTACAAAGAACCAAACCCAATTAAAATCAAAATAAAATCTCAATTAATCTAATCCAATCAACTACAAATAAATGAACCATAATCAATTAAATAAACATAAAGTTAAATCACATAACCATGATCAAAGAAAAGAATTAAATATTTAAAAGGATATTGAATTATCAAGATTCAATTAAATAAAACTAATCTAAAATTAATAAAAAAAAAACATGAACTTAAACAAACTTAAACTCCATTAAGGATATTGAATTATCAAGATGCAATTAAACTAAAACATCTAAAAAAAAAAATCAATTAATCAAATACTTAAACAAACTCAAATTTTAAACTCTAAATCGAATGAATTACAGAAATTCAAATGGGCTAATCAAGATACTTAATAACTTTAGTTAGATTCCTTAGGAATTAGGATGTAGAATAGGGTGAGTCCTCTAGATGGAATTCATCCTCTTCATTCTTGAGAACCTAAATATCATTTAAACCAAATAAAATTGAAATAAAATGAAAAGCAAATCATTAAATCATTTAGATTGAAATCACCCAAAAGGTAAAATTTAAATTCAAACTTCAAATTGGAACTTAAGCTAAAGAAGCCTAGTAAAGTCTTGCTACACAAGCACACACATTAGAATACTAAGTCACTACTTCTAGTGCTAAGTTAGCGTTGTATGTATGATGTTGTGTTTTGTTTTGTGTAATGTTTTAGGCGGATGTTAGGGTGTATGTTTAAATTAGGGGATGTTAGGGTTATTAGCTAATCATATTTTACTGCGGGGTTATGCTTAAAGGGGCGTAATAAAAAATATATACATGCTTTTCTTTGTGCGGTTGCTTAGCCTTAAGTGTAACCCATGTTAGACAGTGGACTTGGTTACCCATGTGTGGGTCTTAAGTCCAAATTATTCATATAAGCCTTGGATTGTATGGTATGTTTAGCTAACATTTATTTTGCGGTGTAGCTAGATTTACTTTTCTATTTTTGATGTAATTTTGCATTAGGAATTAGGATTAGTGCTATGGGGATTAGGATGAGCGGTAGAAGGCTTAGTCCACAGGGTGCCTGTGATGCCTTTGGAGCAAATCAAATCAAAAGAAAGAAATGAAGAAATGAAGAAATGAAGAAAAGAAGACCACCCATAGCATATATATTATTTTTGTAATCCGGGTTGTATAAGGGTAGAGCTTGGCTACTCATCTTTTCTTTTCTCTTTTGAGGTGTCAATGCGAACCCGGCCTTCTATTCTTTACGGTAGTCTATAAAATTGTTTGATGTTGTGTTTAGATTGAGCATTAGAACAACATGCTTTTCATAGTTTCTTTATGATTGATGTTTGAATGTGTGGCTGGATGCGGTAGGCTCTTAAGATAAAATTAATTTTTCTACCCCAAGTAACAACTCATAACTAAAATTTTAAAACAACTCATAACCTCACATAAAAGATTAAATCAAGATAATAAAATTTTTAGTAACCCCTTACTGGATGGATGAATGTATAATATCATGCATGTCATATTCTTTCACTCTTGTTAAGAGGAGCTTCCATCTTTGGAGAATCAAGGCTTAACCTATGAGAGCCTTTGGTGGAAGACACCCCTTTCTCTCTTGATTTGGCCCATAATCAAATTCTCATGCATTTAGGCATACAAAATCCCATAGCACATGTCAAATAAAAGTCCAAAAGAATCAAATAAATTTGATAAAATTTGCATTAGATTAAGTCATGGATTCATACCACTCATGCTCTAGTCTCTTAGGGGTGAGTCCCAGGACTTAGTTTCTTTCTAAATGAACAACAACCATCTTGCAAAGCATAAGACTTGCCTACATGGATTTAAAGCGTGGGAGGAGTTAGGCAGGCCACTCAGGTAATAAGTCCAAAGATTCGGGTGGTTTATTCTCTCTTGTGGATGTAAACCATATACCCTTTTTTTTTCTTAGATTTAGGTTGTGCCTTTGTTTTGTACCAAGGCTCCTTAGTTTAGGAATCACGGTATTTGTTTCCTTTGGGCTACAAGCATAAATCCTCACCTCTTAGGCATTTCCACAATCTTATGTTGTGGAATTATAAGCCAACAATCTAATAAAATGTCAACTCAAATAATTAACTCTCTTCAATTTCAAAAATATAAAGTCAACTATAGGGTAGATTGGAATGCTCACTAGGCCTCCTAGTATCATGAGCATTTCTACTTTCTCCCTTTGGATTCCAAAAATAAGTCTTCTCCTTGATCTATCCCATTTGATTTTCTAAAATAGCCAATCCTTTGATAGTCTTAACCTTGAAATCTTTGGAGACTCTAATTATACTTTAATCAGTATTCTTAAGAAATTCTCATTTCTTAGGATGTAATTAACTATGGGGCTTGCCTCCAGAACAACGAACGACTTAAAATAAACCTACTTTGCTTTTCCATGTAAAGTAGGGAAAGATCTACAGTATATATTCGAAGACCCATCATGCTTCAGGAGTCCTTATTAGGTGATTAGGTCCATTATAGGATGGTGATTTCTATCTTTAGAGATAGTACATCATTCCTTAATGTCGTACCCGATCATTTCAATAAGTACCCCCTAAGACCTGCGTGGTGTCCCACAGCCCAAAAATAAACACCACAGGTGGATACTTGTTTAGCCGGCATGCCTAAGGGTTATCGACGGTAGAAGAGAAAATGGAGAAAGATTCACGTCACTATTCAGCGTGTAGCGTGCCTAATAGGTTACAATGAATATTTTGAGGCGGGCAAATGATCAAATTGCCCATCTCTAATAAGCAAAAATATTAATTGCAGGCAATTGCCCACCCTGACATGTATGTAGGTCCGCCCTTGCCCATAACCCTTGACATATATATATATATATATATAATAATAATTTAGGTGAGGGACTTTGTTTGATCATAAACTTGGAACAATTTGAGCAATAGAACTGTGGAAGATGATAGTTTTTAGGTTTTCTTAAGAAATTTTTATTGATTTCTTATCTAATGTCAATGAAGCTACTGAATAGATGCCATGCACAAAATTTTTTTAATTTGAGGTTAATTAATAAATTTCATGACATTAAATAAAAAAATTATCTACATTGTTTGAAAAAGTAGTATAACAAACTCATATTGGAAGATATTTCAGATGAATGATTAATGGTTTCAATCTAAAAGCTTTGATTATGTTTTCTACTCCAAAAACTATTATAGGAGAAGCATTTTTATAACCTGCAAGTTAAATTTTAATAGATCCCATGTATCTTCCGAATTGCGAGTTCTAATAACTTGGTTCAATAATTTTGGCTATTGTTGTCTGAGTATATAGATGTGTTGCATGCTAGAAAATCGGTTGTGGTAGAGTAAAAGTTTATGACTTAGCTTTTATACGGAGTTCGTTGATGTTTGAAGAATTAATAAGAAAACTCAGAATTTTTATGTGGAAAATCTTGAAAAGAGGGAAAAACTAGACAGCCGGTAGAAATCTTCCACTGCATCTATTTGAGTACAAAACTTTCCCAATAGCAGGATTCTTGTAAATGAGAAGGGTTGACAATGAGAATCCAATTAACAACAACTATATAGTCCGTTCATATTGTAACAATTGTTAGTGGTAGTAGATGATGGTGAGCTATTGATGAGATGAAGGTCGCCGTGGTGATATGGCGAAAATGGCCGGTCGATGCGGTGACCGATGGTTGTCGGCAGCGGATCACGTCGGTGCAGCGATAGTAGTTAGCGGTTGTCGTGTCGGTAAGCGATGATGAGATGATGGTTTATGGCGATGGTGTCCGGCGGCTGGTGGCAGTAATGGCGGCAGCGAATTGATAATGATGATCGCGGAGAAGCGTGGCGGCGGACGGCAGCGGCATGGGCAACCAGCAGTGGTCGACGATCGTCGAGCGATGACACGATTATGCTTTGAGGATTTTCAAGCTTTAGAGCTCTCTCCTCCCTTTTTCTTGGGCCTCCCCTCATGTGGAGAATGAGACGCTATTTATAGATTAGAGAGTAGCGTTTCATAAATACATACAAAATCGAACCACTCCAGATGGACGGCTCAAAATGATTCCTTTAATCATTTAATGTATTTTAAGTATTTGAATGCTCAAATGAAGTCAGAATTATGAGATCTTGGGCCTCAGTTATTCGTCAAGGCCTTCGATTTGACTATAAACACTCCATGTTTAAGATCTATTTAGTGATTTAACTGGTATCCCAAAATTTCCAACGATATTTTAAGTGCTTGATCTCGACTAGTTTCACCTTAGGATCACCTTGCTTTTCACATCAAGATTTGTGCTTAGTATTTAAAGTGGCATATCAGTTGCCCTTATTTTGGATGACATTATCTCAATCATCCAAAAATATATATGCTAAATACTTGAAAATAGCAAATTCTTCAATTTGTGGGTCATTAACCATACATTTTGAGAGAAACAGTTGGGGCAGATTATGATCACGAAGTGAGTCGCGCGTGGATGTGTATGCAGGTATCTGCAGTGCAAGGTTTGGGGTTATGGACCCATCTAAACATTCTACAGTGCTTGCGCACTGCGGACTCCAGGCTATGATGGCGGGCAGCGGCGCCTGGACCAGCAGCGACAATGCCTAGCAACAAAATGCAGTGGGTCATCGGTCATGGGTCACATGGGTCGCGGAAGAAGAGGGCGTGTGCGTCACGCCTTGTGATGGCGGGCCGTAAGCGGGAGTGGGGCACCCTGGCGACGAATAGCTCACAGCAGCGGTCGGCGAACCGCGTGCATGCGCGTGCATTATCCATTTTTGCCCATTTTCACTCATTTTGGGCAGTTTTCAGTGGGTTTTTGCGGGTTTTCTTTGATTTTTTACCTTTTTGGCCCTATAAGGGGTCTACAAAAACCTCTTTAGGGCCAAGGGAGAAGGTACACTCCTCATATACTCGAGTGTTCCTCTTCTTCTTAGAGGAGATGCTTCGGGATGGTCATAGTTCATATGGAGGCTCGATTTTCCCTCAAAGAAGCGTCCTCGTCGGACCTCTGGGTTGGAGGCGATCAAGGCTAGTTTTCATACAAGGCTCGAGTTTCCCTCGAAAGAGGCATCAACTGTCCTCGTCGGACCGACCGGGTTCGGAGGCAATCAAGACTCGTAGTTCATACGGCGAGGCTCTGATTTTCCCTCGAAAGAGGCGTCAACTGTCCTCATCGGACTGATCGAGTTCGAAGAAGATCAATGCCCGTAGTTCATATGGAGAGGCTCCAATTTTCTCTCGAAAGAGGCATCAACTGTTCTCGTCAGACCGACCGGGTTCGGAGGCGATCAAGGCCCATAGTTCATAGCTCAGTTTTCCCTTGAAAGGCATCAACTGTCCTCATCAGTCGACCGGGTTGATCGGGGCCCATCTTTCTACTTCTTATAAGAAGTTGGATTTCTTGAAACTTTAATGGATGGTTCAACAGTTGATAACTACCAAGATGGTGGGGAAGCGTTAAATAGGAACCATCATTCGAATGACTCGGGATGTTTGATAGGTAATTTCAAAACATCCTTAGAGAGGAATAACTTCTTCTTCTTCTTTTTATCTCATATGTATGTGTATTCTATTCATCAGATCATAGGTGAAAAATTTTATCCCAAGCTATCCGTGAGCGACAGAGTCAGAAAAAGATATGACCAAGTATTAAGGTGAGTTAGTTGCTTCACAAAATTCTCAGATTTTTGTCATTTCTCTCTCTCTTTTTATTTAATTATTATATATTTTTACAGGGTGATGTCTGGAAGAAAACCCATAGCATACAAACGATATACCATTCACTATCACATCAGATAGTTTAATGGTGTTCCACAGGAAATTTTACTTCCCTAATGAGTTAGTGGCTATTGTTGCCAAAATGTCTGATCGAGCCCGTTCACCTCCACCAGGATACTTTGCTATTTCTGAGATGATTTTTCATGCGGGACTGTGATTCCCTTTGGCTCCTGAGTTGATCAAGATTTTTAAAATATGTGGTGTAGCTTTGTCATAATTTTCATTTCAAGCTTTAGTGATCATCGTTGGTTTGATTATCTTCTTTAGAAAGCGTGGTGTTACTTTGAACATCAAATATTTGTGTCGAATGTGTAGATTCACATATGATGCTCAGGGACGTGTTTCTTATCAGGCTATAAAGAATTGGATAGAATTTTTAGCATGGGATTCATCTAGAAATTGGTCTAATGGATTCTTTTTTTTTTTGTGAAAAATGAGTGGGGCCTTCATGAGAGATGGGGAAGATTGAATGACCTTCAGATCCATTGCTGATTGAAGAGAATGAAATCTTAACAACTCTTAAAATTTTGATGCGAAGCTTACGATGGGTTACGTCATTGGCAAATATATTATGAAGATAGAATGTTCAAGGTTGGTCTTTCCATCCAGGTAGGGAGATCTCATGCTCTTCCACTGAAGAGATCAGATAAAGGTGATGAAAGGTCTCCTCATATTCACAGAATTCTTTCAAGAAGCCCGTTACGAAATCACGGTGGTAGCAATGTTTCTTCTTCAAAGAAAAAGAAGCATGTACTGAAGTGACTACGTCAAATATCTGTGGAGAAGATGTTCACTCCCAATTGGCCTCTGAGAGTTTAGCTGTTTCAACTCATAATTGGGGAGTTCATTTCTCGAAGCCACAAATTCCTGAAGAGGTGTTAAAGCATGCATGCACTGGACGTCAACGTGCAGATGAATTAGTACGTTGTCTTCTCTTCCTCCTTCCTTTCTTCTTTTCCTTTGTTCTTTATGTAATATTTGTGATGGTTTTTTTTTGTAGGTAGCTCAAACATTAGGGCTGATGGCTCATTTAGGTGTCACTCTAGACGAGTGGAATACTGAATTTTTGAAGATAAAATATCTGTAAGGCGAGTATGAGCGAAAGATGAGTGTTAAGGCCAAAGAAGTGGCAACTTTGGAGGATCAGTTAACCCGATGTAGAACTGAGCTAGCGAACATGTCGACTTCTCTTTCTCTCCAGCATCAAGAGGTGGAGTACACTTGTGATGAGCTGATTGAGGCGAGGGAAGAGACTCACCAAAAAGAAAAAAAGACTCAAGGCACTTACAGCGGAGAAGAAAGCTCTCGAATTGGAGCAGAAAGCATTACAAGATCGTCTTTCTGAGAATGAGCTTATAATATCAGAAGCGGGAGCGAATGAAATCTCCTTGAAGGCAATGGAAGACTTTAAGAACTCCCTAGCTTATTGTGATACTTCTAAAGACCATGTCTAGGAAGCTCGTAATCATATTCTTGATGTTGAAATGAAGGACTTGGAGCACCAATGTTTAGAGGAGGGCTTCATCCGAGGATTCTTAAAAGGAATCCTTAGTACATCACGGAGCTAGTATTGAGAATCTATCTCCCAAAGTATCGAAGACCCTTGGTCGGAGATGAAGGAATTAGAGTGAGTTCAAGGGAGCATCTATTAGTGATGAGGAGGACATTGATATCATGTAGTATCAGTTGAGGATGCCCTTCTTTTTTTATCCATGTATTGTTATTATTTTGTATCAGAATTTTGATTCTTTCTTATATCATCATATTAGTGCTATCAATGAAATTTTTTTTAGATGATATGCTCTTGTTTTGTTTTACCTATCAGGTGATTGGAAATATTATTAGAGCTAACTTGCATATGAGGCGTAGGAAGTCCATCAAGAACCTTTTGGCCTATCCTAGGTATTAATCAAAACATTATTTGATATCTTACACGTATGGAAGAGGGTGGGTTGTCCACCAAGGACCTTTTGACTGTCTAGGTATTAGCCAAAATGTTACTTGACTTCTTACCTGTATGTAAGAGGTCCAATCAAGTCCCCATAGGATTGATCATGCTCCGATTGAGATACAACATGAGTTGTGCATTTCTCAAGTGGGAGGATTAAATGAAGGAGATTGTTTAAATGCAACAAGCTTGAAAGAAAAAGATATAAATTCATTACTTTGATAAGGTCGGTGATACAATCATAAGATGATTTTAATATAGATATGAGTCTGAAGGAAATAACAAATGAGACAAAATAAAAGTTGCAATAATTATCGGTAGGAACTTGATAATATTTTGGAGATTCGGTGTTCCAAGTTGAGGTAAAGTTTTTCCTCGGATCCTTGAGCTTGAATGTTCATGGCTTGACCTATAACTACATATGGGCCATCCTAAAGAGGTGAGAGTTTATTACGTTGACGGCCTTTGCCTGCAGCTTCGAGACTTTATAGGACCAAGTCATTGACAGATATGGGACAGGGTTTTACTCTTACGTTGATGGCGAGCTACCCTTTGGTGATAGGAAGCGAAATAGGGCCATGTCAAGTTTGAGGTAGGTCCAGTCACGAGTTTTTCCTCATTACCATCATGATCAAATAATTGAACTCTTGGACTTGGAACCCGATATCTCTGGTATAATAGCACAAAACGTGTGTCTTACTAGTGGGGTTAGATGTAGTCGGTAAGCCCAAAGAACATTAAAAGCTCATCAACCCATTGCCCCGATCTCGAATATATTTTTTAGTCCTTTGAGTATAGTCCTATTGGTAGCTTCAGTCTGTCCGTTAATTTGAGGATGTACTATAGCCATATGCAGCAACTGAATGTGAAGATCTTTGCAAAAGGATGTAAAGACTTTTCTAGAAAATTGGGTTCCATTGTCAGTGATGATCTTTGCAGGAAGATCGAATTGACATACTATATTTTTCTAAATAAATTATTTAGCGTTTGCTTCTGTGATTTTAGCGAGTGGTTCGGCTTCCACCCATTTAGTGAAGTAGTCGACGGCTAAAATGATAAACTTTCATTGCCCTAACGCTATCGAAAAAAGGTCCCATAATATCAATTTTCCACTAAGCAAAATGTCACAGGCTTTGAAGGGATGAGAGCTCTGTATGCAGCATGTGAGACAGGTTAGAGTGCAACTGACAACTTGCACATTTTTTTATGAACTCCAAGGCATCTTGTTTCATCGTAGGCTAATAGAACCCTTGTCTTATAATTTTAAGGGCTAGCGTCCTTCCTCCTAGGTGTTCTCCATATATCCCCGAGTGAACCTCTCTTAATATGTCGACCTCGATGGTGAGAGGCATTTGAGGTATGGCCTAGAAAAAGCTCATTTGTATAGTTCACCTCCGATAATAATAAAGTTTGAAGCTTATCTTCAGAGACAAGCTATAATAGTTGGGTCTTCAGGAAGGGTCCCTTCTTGTAGAAAAGACAGGATGGGGTCCATCCACGAAGGTTCCTTTATCTCATTAATTGCTTATATTACCCATGACCCATGGATACTAGGAAAATATATTTCTTCAACATGCCTTCTCTTAAATAGATCTCCAGTAACAGAGGTAGCAAGCTTAGCGAGAGTGTTAGCTTGAGTATTCTTCTCTCACAGTATGTGAATGATTTGATGTATCTTGAAATGGGCAAGAAGTGACTTTACTAAGTTGAGGTATTGCGCCAGCTGAGGATTATGAGTATTAAAGGTTTTCTCAACCTGAGAGGCGACAAGCTGAGAGTTAGTGTGGATCACTCGTCTTGAGCTTCACGATGGTGAGTCTTAACCCTGCGATGAGAGCCTCATATTCAGTCATATTATTAGTTGCAGGAAATTTTAGGCGAAGTCCATACTCTAAGGTATTCTGTTGGGGGGAAATAAGTAAGATTCCTGCTCCGACACTAATATTTTCTGAAGCTCCATCAACATAGAGGGTCTATTGAGGAGACGAAAGGGGTGTAGTACATAGCTCATTTAGAGTTCGGGCAGTGCATTCCACTATAAAGTCTGCGAGTACTTGAGATTTTATATCAGGCCTAGGTAGGAAATGGATATCAAACTCTCCCAATTCTACAGACCATTTAATTAACCTCCCAGATGCCTCTGATTTCTGTAGAATGGCCCATAATGGTAAATGAGTGTAAATGCTGATAGTGTGAGCTTGGAAGTATGGATGTAATTTTTGCAGTGAGAAAATTAAAGCCAGAGCCATCTTATCTGCCAGTGGATAATGACTTTCTATATCAGAGAGAATTTTGTTGACATAGTAAATTGGTCGTTGTATCTCATTTTCTTTCACTAAAGCGAGCATATCGCATGGGAAGAGACTGTGAGATATAAGTATAACATCTCTCCTTGAGTAGGCTTGGATAGTAAGGGTGGAGATGTTAAATACTCCCTTAGTTGCTCAAAAGCAGGCTGACATTCATTAGTCCACTAAAAATTATTATTTTTAGCTCCCTTCAGAGTATTTTAAAGAATGACAAGTATTTATCCCAACAACAGGCTAGGAAACGGGATAAGGCATCAATTCGTCCATTCAAACATTGAACTTCTTTGATATTCTTTGGAGGAGTCTTTGATTTTCTCGGGGTTGGACTCTATCCCACGGTGGGTTACCATACAACAACAACAACAACAACAAGCCTTAATCCCACTAGGTGGGGTCGGCTACATGAATCCTTCGTCTCCATTGTCTCCTATTATGTGTCAAATTCTCATTTAAATCAAGTATACTAAGATCATTTTTTATACATCTTAACCAAGTCTTTTTAGGTCTACCTGTACCTTTCTTAACATAAGGCAAATTAAATGCATCTACTCTCCTAATCGGGTCATCGGATGGCTGACGCTTTATGTGGCAAAACCATCTAAGGTGACTCTCCCTAATCTTATCTACCACTGGAGCTACTCCAACTTTTTCCTGAATATACTCATTTTGCATTCTATCTCTAAGAGAAAAGCCACTCATCCACCTAACCATCCTCATCTCTGTAACACTTAACTTAGTCTTATTCTTCTCTTTTATTGGCCAACATTCTACACCATAAGTCATTGCAGGTCTTACCACCATCTTATAAAATTTTCCCTTAAGTTTAAGTGGAATTTTTCTATCACATAATAGGTCAGATGCATTCCTCCACTTCAACCATCCAACTTGAATTCTACTAATAACATCTCCATCTATTTCACCATCATTTTGAACAATAGAGCCTAAATATTTGAATCGCTCACTCTTATTAATGACTTGTTCACAAATGCTATCATCAAGAACTTCTACAACTAAAATTACACTCCATATATTCGGTTTAGATCTACTTAAAGCGAAAACTTTTAGACTCTAGAGTTGACCTCCATAATTCAAGTTTCGTTGGACTCCTCTCTAGTCTTATCAACAAGAAGAATGTCATCGACAAAAGCATACACCAAGGTACATCTTTTGTAAATTCCAAGTAAGAACATCCATAACTAAAGTAAAAAGATAAGGGCTTAAAGTATCCTTGATGTAATCCAAGCTGAAATAGGAAAATATTTTGTCAATCCTCCTTGTGTTTGGACACAAGTAGCGACTTTAGTATACATATCCTTAATGACTTGAATATAACCAATATTAACTCATTTCTATTCTAGAACTCTCCAAAGAACATCTCTTGAAACTTTATCATAAGCTTTCTCTAAATCAATAAATATCATATATAGATCCTCCTTACTTTCTCTATGCTTCTCCATCAAACCCCTTAACAAATGTATAGAATCCATAATAGATCTACCTGGCATGAAACCAAATTGATTGTGAGAAACTTCTGTATCACATCGTAATCTATGCTCAATTACTCTCTCCCATAATTTTAATGTATGACACATTAACTTAATTCCTCTATAATTTGCACACTCTTGTGCATCACCTTTATTATTAAATATAGGAACCAACAAACTCTTTCTCCACTCATATGTCATCTTTTTAGTCTTTAAATGACATTAAAAAGAAATTTTCTCGACGTAACCCCAAAATCACAATTGGTCGGGTTAAATTAGCATGTTATAACATTGAAGAAGGTTAAAGCAATTCTAGCTCGAAATATGTTGTGATTCTTTCAAGTTACTAACATATCATCCACATATACCTCCATTGTGGCCTAATATGTCTTTAAAAATCTTATTCATAAAGGCGTTGATAGGTAGCACCAATATTTTTTAACGGCATAACTTGGTAGAGTATAAACCTTTATATGTTTGAAATGTTGTGGCTTCTTCATCCGTTGGTCCATTTTTTATTTGGTTGTAACGAGTAAGCATCAAAAAAGCGACATTTGTTGTCGCGTAGCATCGACCAATTGATTAATTCGAGGAAGAGGAAAACTATCTTTCGGGAAAGCTTTGTTAAGGTCAGTGTAATCAATACACATTCTCCATGTTCCATTTATTTTTTTAATCATGACAACATTTGCTAGCCATGTAGGGTAATGTACCTCTCGTATGAATCCTGCTTCTAGGAGCTTGTTAACTTCTTATTCAATAGCCTGGAGGTGATCAGGTGCAAAACTCCGCTTCTTTTGGATGATTGGTTTGAATGTTGGATTAATTTGAGGGAGTACATGATCACATTGGGGTCGACCCCCGGCATATCCGTAGGACTCTAAGTGAAGATGTCTTGATTTCTGCACAAGAAGTCTATGTATTTTTCTCTTTGTTCGTCTAAGAGCAGATCCAACTTACCCGTGAGTGGTTGGTCATCGATAATGCAACAAAGCAAGTCTTCTATATAAGCTTTAGGTACTTCTTCAAAATTAAAATATTCGATGTTGAGGGTCACAGAAGGGCGTGGTTGAGCTTGTCTGAGGTAACATGATTGTGCTATCTGTTGATTTCCACAGACCACCCCAATCCCAACAGGGGTTAGAAATTTCATCTTAAGATGAGACATTGAAGTGATGGCACCGAAAATTGATTGAGGGTGCTTTCTGAAGATAGCGTTATATACTGAATCTGACTTGACCACCATGAATTAGATTGCATGAGTCACTTGTCGAGGGAACTCTCCGAGGATAACAGAAATGGTGATTGTCCCCCCTCTACCAGGGTTATCAAACGGTATAATGGTCTGCGGTGGTTTGGAGCTTTTCATGCTAAAAAATGTGGAGTAAAATAAGACATCAGCAGAACTCCCATTATCAATCAAAATTCTCTTAACATTATAGCATGGGCCACCGATCCCTACGCTGATGATAAGCGGATCTTGATGAGGAACATGGACTCCTTCTAAGTCTGAGTCATTAAAAGTGATGTAATGATCAATACGAGATTTCTTTAACTCTGGCTCTTCAGAGGTGGTAAAGAGAACTAAATTAGATAGTATTGGTCCTCTTGCGATTGTTTTAATTTCCCCAACTGTTTGATGACTATTTTGTTATTTCTGTGATGATCCCGGTTGACCCCCAGTTGGAGTTATGTTTGGTTGAGTTGATTGATTCCCAAATTGGCGTAAATATCTTTGTTGAATGAGCCTCTCAATTTCTTCTTTGAGTTGTTTGCATGCCTTAGTAGTATGTCGACTTCGATGGAAGTGATAATATTGCTCATAATTTTATGAATTTGGTTTCAGTGGATGTGGGATGGTTTCTTCTCTCGAATAGTCATCAGGATGTTAACATGAGATGTGTTCAGTGGTGTGTATTCCTTTTCTGGTCGTGGTTCACGTCGTTGGTGTGAAGGCCATGGAGGGAGATCACAATTGCCTTGTTGCTTCTTTTGATGGGACTATCGGTCCGCATTCCCTAGGGCACTTTTATGTTTTCCTGTATATTGTTCAAATTATTTGTGATGGGCATTAATAGCCTCATCGGCAAAAATTTGTGCTTCCACGTGATGAACCAAGTCGGCATATGAGCGGACCGTATCTCGCATTAGTGATGAGTAAAAAGGCCCCAGACAGAGCCCTCTAAGTAAAACTCCTCTTAATAGTTCAGGGTCTGCTCCAGGTATTTGGCGAGCTTCTAAGGAGAATCTCTAGAAGTATTCGTTAAGTGATTCACCCTCATTTTGATGAATGCTGGAGAAATGGGAGGAATCTTTAATGATCCTTCGATTTGTAATGAACTGTTCTACAAAAATTTTGATGAGTTTGTCAAAGGTATGGATAGATCCCCTTGAAAGGGAGTAGAACCAAGTGCGGGCCTGACCCTTAAGGGTGACCAGAAAAATTTGACAAAGCAGTGTGTCAGGAGCTCGTTAGATATGCATGATGGTTCTACAATGATCGATGTGTTCATATGGGTCAGTTGCCCGATCATAGGAATCAATATTCGAAAGCTTGAAACTTACGAGAATAGGATGTTGAAGAATAGCTTCAACTAAAGGTGAGGACTCCTCATAGCCGTGGTGAGGGGGAGGATGATTTCTATCTTTAAGGTGAAATTCATCTTGCATTAAGCGTTATAATTCTGCATGTATAACATGACGAGTGGAGTCAACAGGATGAAAACATGCCAAGATACCAAAGAATAATGGTGGATCGCAAATGGTTGAGTCGCATATGATGAACGAGTAACTAGCGGTCAAGGAGAGATCGATCACTGTCTGGAAGCAGAGGAACTTCAGTGTCAAGGAGATTAGTATTTTGACCTCCCACGGCTAACGATCAATCTTGGGGGAGATGTGTTTGTCATGGTAATGGCTGTCGTGTTCCTCGTAAAAGTCGGATCATCTCATTTTGAGACTTTTCCATTCGATGCACACGATCTTCTAAAGAGATTCTGGTTGCGCCTTCACCGATAGGGTCACGCTTGTCAGGGGGAAGTGAGGTAGAAGCTTGGCATCCTTGGTTCAAGGATTGGTTTCAAGAGTGATGGGAGTTGGAGCGGAAGGCTCCATTGTTACGAGTATTGCACATATTGGCCATGATGCGGGTGTTCACGAAAATTGTGATTGAGGGGTTCTTTTCCCGATGATGGCCAAACCGCTATGCGTGTTATAAAAAATCGCTTGCAAAGAGTAAAAGTTTACGTCTTAGCTTTGAAGTGAGACACACGATATTTGAAGAATTAATAAGAAAATTTCAGAATTTTTATGTGAAAAATCTCGAAAAGAGGGAAAAATCACGAGGCCTATCCCAGTAGAAATATTCCACTATGTATCTGTTTCAGAGTACAAAACTTTCCCAATAACGGGATTACATAATTGTATATGAGAAAGGCTGACAATGAGAATCTCATAATCAGACAACAACAACTATATAGTCATGTTCGGTTGTAGTAGGTAGTAGATGATGGTAAATGGGTCGCGATCGATGAATGTTGTCGGTGATGACCGGTGAAGATATGGTCACGGTGGACCGAGATGATGGTGCGACCGCTCGATGATGTACGGCCGACGGTTTCGGTATTCGGCGATGACCGATGACGATGGTTGACACGCGGGTGCAACGACGAACGGAGATTGACAACAATGAGGATCTGACCGATGGTGGCGGTGGTTGGCAACCAACCGCGATCGGATCGCCGGTAGTGACGATTATGCTTGGAGGATTTTCAAGCTTTAGAGCTCTTTGCTCCCTTTTGCTTGGGTCTCCCCTTATGTGAAGAATGAGGGATTATTTATAAATTAGAAGAATGGTGTTTCTATAAATACATGCAAAATCCGAACCACTCCACACAATAAGACGACTCAAAATGATTCCTTTGATCATTTAATGTATTTTAAGTATTTGAATGCTAAAATAAAGTCAGAATTATGAGATCTTGGGCTTATTAGATTCGGCTTGTCAAGACGCTCGATTTGACTATAAACACTCCATGTTTAAGAGCTATTTAGAGATTTAACTAGTATCCCAAAGTTTCCAACGATATTTTAAATGCTTGATCTCGACTAGTTTCAACTTAAGATCAACTTGCTTTTCACATCAAGAAACGTGCTTCGACTAGTAGTATTTTAAGTTTCAAGATGAAAAAATTATCGAAGGCTTTGAGTAAGCCATCTTAGGCAACAATAGAACCGAAACGAGGGTTACCTTCGCGCCGCGCAGGGGTTGGATTCACGGAGAAGCAAAATGCTAGGAAGGTGGGAAAAAAACGAGGGTTTTGAACGATCGAACCCCCACACTCCCTCCGCCCCCGGTGATGGTCGTCCTTCGTCGAGGCGTTCAGCCGCAAGGACTAGGGAGGACCATAGGCAGAAATCAATGGCTACGGCAACTCGGGACAGCCGGACGGCTTCGGCAACTCGGGACAGCCGGACAACTTCGGCAACTTGGGGCAGGCGGACGGCGTTGGTGGCTTGTTTGCGAGAGCTGAGGCCTGAGATTTCGTGAGAAAATGCAGAGGGCGGTACCTAATCAAGCTCCTTTCCATCTACTTCAGTTTGCATGTTTTAAATTGACTTCAGCTGTTCATATTTGTTTTTAAGGAAAAAAAATTAAATACACAACATGTGGTGGCGACGTGGCATGATTTAATGTTTTTTCTTTTTTTTTTTTCGTTCTAGCGGAATGTAGGATTAGAGCTCTTAATAGTATTTTTGTTTTCGTTAGTTCAACTATTATAAGAAAAATATATTATTTAATATAATTATTTAAAATATAATATAATTATTTAAAAATAATAAAATTATTATTTAATAAATAAGTTCTGATTTAATTTTTTTCAATATAAAGATTAAAATCTTGATTGCAAAGACTTGATTCTGATCCTATGAAGAGATTTACATTAATATTTAAGAAGTGATTATATCTTATAATTTTTTTAAAATGATAAATTTCATCACAAAATTTACACACACTTATAAATAATAGAAATAATAACCTCCATTGACTCATTTAGCAGATAATATGAGTTTAAAAAAAAAAAAAAATTAAAACTACACTAAGTCTATATGGCACGGTTTAATATTGACATTGCATAAAATTATTTTTTATATTCTTTTATGCAGTGGCTATAAATTTAAGGTATTTATAGATGTTTATGTTGGTTTCTAAAAAAAATAATGGAATATATGATTAGATGTTCCATTATATATATTTTTTTGTTCAAAATGTCAAATATTTTTAGCAAATATATCAAAAAGTAACTAATTTAAGAAAAGTAAATAATATTTAAATAAATTATTTCTGATTTAGAATTTTTGATTCATTTACTTTTATGTTTAAAGCATACATTTTTAAGGTTCCGTATTAATTAATATTTATTTTTACATTTTATTAAAAATACTTTGATATTAAATTGTTTACAAAATAAATTCATAAATCTTTTCATATATAAATTGCTTGATATATATATAACTTTAAGAATTATTGTCATAAATACTTAACTTATATTTAAGTAATTAAGAAACTTAAATTGTGCAAAATTTGTAACAAATTTTTATCATCTTGTAATTTGTGTATAAAAATAGAACAAGAATTTTCTTAAATATATTCACTATTATTAAACAATATAAATTTATTATTACAAACTATTGAAGTCAAAAAAAAGTTTATAGTTTATGATCAATATTATGAAAACTTATGTTTTGACAGGTTATTTATCATTAATTTTTTTATTTGATGTTGTAATAAATATATATTGATATTACTTAATTATTTATAATTAAGCTAATCATATATTATTTTTAATTAAGAAAATATAAATTATAAGCTGTTCTAAAAATAACATTTTTAGTATTTTATATTAATTTATCTTAATATTTAAACTTTATAAAAAATTAATTCGATAATAAATTCTAATGAAATAAAACTATAAAGCTTTTTTGAGACAATTAATACAAGCAAAATATAATTATTTAAAAATTACACTTATTTGGAATTTAATTATTATCATATTTTTATTTTTTTACTAAGATGAATTTAAAACTTAATTTATAAAATTTCTATCATAAAACTTATGCATTAATATGTATACAACTATTTTAAAATTATTTAATTTTTTTCATGCTTAAATATTATAAATTCATCTTTGTAAAAAATAAAAGTATGATAATAATTATATTTTAAAATAAGTGTAATAAATAACTAATTATATTTTAATGTTATTAATTAATCTCAAAACAGATTTATGAATTTATTTTATTAAAAATTATTACTAAATTAGTTTTAATAAAGTTTAAATGTAAAGGTAAATTAATATAATTAATTAAAAATAAGTAGTTAGCAACAAACATTAAAAATTTTAAATCATAAATTATTTATTTAATCATAATTTCTTTATTTGTAAACAATAGTAAAAAACAATGAAAAAAATTAAATCAGAGCTAGTTTATTAAATCATAATCTTATTGTTTTTAAACAACTATATATATATATATATATATATATATATATATATATATATATATATATATATATATATTTATTTATTTATTTATTTATTTATAATAACAATGCCTTTGCTTGGTCCGAAGTCCTAGATGTGAAAAGTGGAGGATTGTGATAAACAATCAACAGTTAGCATAAAACTTGTCCAAATAATTATGACATGAATCCTTTAAAATATTTTATTAATGCGGAGTTCCTTAAAAGCGAGACCGATAAATGAATATAATTTAAAAAGCAAGGCCGCTACTACATATTACAATTAAATAAGCAAGGGTCCCACATTATTGGCATATGCGGGCAAAGAAATTAGTCCATGAAACTAAAATTAGATTAGAAACTTGGAATATAATTATTCATGCAAGTAAATTAATGGAATTATAAATTTATTTTTAAAATATTTAATATGCATATATTTGTATTTATAAATCATATACACTTATATACATATTAATGATTAATATTAGATAAGTTTATAAGATACTTAATCGAGCATTAATGTAATGTATCACATAAAGTCATAATTGAAATTTCTCTCAACCTTTAATTGATTAAATTTTTTTTTGAAAATTAGAACTTAATAATTATATATATTTTATTTTTTATGAAATAAAATAAAAATATCATAAATCTTATATAAAAATATGATTTATATTTAAAATTTTTAATGTTTAAATTATAAAATGATAATCAATTTAATATTATTCTAAAATATCAATAATGATACTTAAATTTTTTGTCATAAAATGTTGATAATTTGCTTCCCAATCCCAAGAAAGATGGTTAGTTCCTCTCTCTCTCTCTCTCTCTCTCTCTCTCTCTCTCTCTCTCTATATATATATATATATATGTGTGTGTGTGTCTATAAATTTTGTGATGAAATTTATGATTTCAAAAAAAATTGAAAGATATGACCACTTCCTAAATGTCAATGTAAACCTGATAAGAATCAAGTCTTTGCAATCATAATTTTAATCTTTAATGAATTTATCACAATATTTTGTAGCAAGAATTATTAAAACTTTCTACTTCAAAGTAGTGGAGTGACAATTTGCTTAAGAGTGATAGGACCTCTTGGGTTAGAAAGCCTTGAAAGATGACAAAGATAAGCCTTCCTCAGTCACTCGCCAACTGTGGGCAAGTTAGTTCACGGCTTGTTCCCATAGTATATTCTCTAAATCTTCTTTGATTCACCTAACCTGAGCTATTTTTCTTATTATCTTGCCTGGAAGGCGGCTGCATCTTGCAAACTCATGGCAAGGAGGAGCCTGACTTGGATTATTCTTCGGCAACCTTCACCTTTCATGGCTACTACTATAGTAATCCCAAGTTCACAGTGTGGTGGCTGAGATGGATGAAAGTTTCAACACTACTCTGCTGAACGAGTTATGTATCCTCCTCGACCATTAGAAGTGGGTTCTGACTTCCTCTTCCCCACAAGTGGGTTGATAGATTAAACTTTTACAGGATTGTCCTGGCACAGGTCCTTTCCAACTCAATAGTGAGTATCACTAACTTTATTCTTTGCTTGCGGCGTAAAAAGTTAGCTTATAGATTGAATCTTTTCCGTTGCATTTTTTTGGTGATGAGACATTAAGATGGGACTGTGCAGATTTTCGCGAGTTTGCTGAAAACTCACAATTTGACGAATAAGGTAAAGGAATGGTGCTCAAAGCACTTGTTCGTCAAGAGCTTATTGTTGTGGCCAGTGCCAATTCTTTCTTTTCCCTTTCAGCCCAGCAAGGCGGCCCTCCCTGAGGCAGATGCCCAAGAGGAGGTGCTTGAGAATGTAACAAGCATAACTCTAAATATCCTTCGTCATCTCCATTTTGCCAAGTCACAAATGATCTTTGTGGCATGTACTTCATCATTTTCTATTGTATTTACATGATGATTTTTTTAAAAAAATAAGTATTAAATAAAAATTAATTTTAATTTTAAGTATATATATATATATATATATATATATATATATATATATATATATATATATATATATATATATATATAAGTCCCCATAAGTGCAGAACGGTCACCATCCCATCCGGAGGTATTTAAAGTGAGTCCGACATCGCAATTGGTTTAGTCAGTAGCCGCCAGACTTGTCGATCGGCTTAGTTTCAGACCGATTATCGCCGACTCTATAGCCTAAATTAAAAATGTGTAGGTAGACCCACGCTGAGTTTATTGATTTATCTTTTCTCCCCGACCTCGAGGCGATGACCTAATTCCAACCATTCACAGCACTCTCGGCTCTAGCTCCAAATTTTGGCTCCACCTCGAACTCCTGGCTCTACCGCGCACTATCGGCTCCACCTACGACTCTCCACCTAGGACACCCGGCTCCACCTCGCACGCGACCGGCTCCCTAAGGTATATATTAAGTTCTCCCTAATCTTCATGGGTATGTTTTCAATGTGGTAGAGTTTCTTTGAAAATAATCATGCATAGTCTTCCTCTCTATTGAGCCTTAGCAAAGTGTCAGCTGTCCAGAAGTCCGACATTGTAGTCATCAATTAGTTTGAGTTCATCAAAATGCTTTGGAATGGTGTTCATCACAAAATTTGTCATGATAGGATTGTGAGGATATGATTTTGTTAGAGGGATCGATAGAGTTATTGGTTGGAAGGTTACTAGAGAGAGCTTTAATGGTCCCTTCATGGAGAGCACCGGATTAGGGAGAGACAACGCCATAATAAGATAAAGCACTTTTTATTTAACAAAGAATGAAAAGAGCTTTATCTTTAATCCAAATCCTAAGCCTCACAATAATGCAATCTCCTTCTAATAGATCTTCAACCCCTATTCTTTATCTATAAATACTAGACATACTACTAATAGACTTTTAATACACACACACACACACACACACACACACACACATATATATATATATATATATATATATATATATATATATATATATATATATATATATATATATTTGGTTAAAGATATCGGGTTTCCATCATTGTTAAATAACTCCAAAGTTTAAAAGTTTATATTTCTCTATTCATATATTTAAGTTGAAAACTTATGACTTATTAGCATATTCTAATAGTAACTATATTGGTTACAAGTTTAATCAAAAGAATACCTTTAGCACATGCTAGTTTCTAGATTATCATTTGTTTCTTGTTCTCTAGGAAGTAAGTTTTTGCGATTTTATCTATTATAATAGCTGAGAATTGGTCAAATTTTTTAGTTAAAGTATTAATTAGAAGATTATATCGTACTAGCTCATGTTGTGAAGTTATAATATTTGGATTTACGGTTGATTCACTTATTCTCAAATATTTTGATATAAATTATTAGGATGAGTTTGAAAATTACTAGATTTATTTTGATATTACTGAAATATCAATTTTGCATTTTGTTCATTCAACATCAGTAGGTTGGTTGTGAGCATACTTTAGGATGAGTCGAGCTCATTTCCGATCCTCTTTACATGGACAATCATCGCGGATGATCAATTTATTCCAAGTTATGTCGGTGAAATAAATCATCCGATGTGAGTCTTGCGTCATGCAAGCTTAGAAGATTTAAAATAGAAAGTGCTTAGATCTTTACGTTGTGATGTAGATAACTTTATAGTTGAGCTAACGTGTCATTTCTCTGTTGACACAGGATTTATAACATCTACGATTTCTAACGATAAAGTATGCAGTGTTGTATTAGATGAAGCTTCCAGTCAAACATTATATCTTTATGTGGAAGTGAAGCCACAATGCAGTGCTTCAACTGCAACTGATATTGATCTTATGCAGCATAATATTCCATCTGATTACGCACAAGATTTTACTTTATCAGCGGCAGTTGTACCGCAACACTATTGCGATGACTCAAAACTAAGTTTAGTAGTTACCTTAAAGGCACTGTTAGTGTCTTCATTTTATGGTTCAACCTATCTCACATCTTTCTTTAACTATGTTAATTTTCTTAACACATAACTCAGATGCCTATTGAAGCACAATTGCATGAGCAACCTAGTGCATCTAGAGTCCTGTCTGATGATGAGTATGACATAATTAATAGCGAATCAAGTGATGCATCTGATGATAGTGATGATGAAGAGGATTATTTCCTTGGTAATAACAATTTATATGACAACAACGGTCATGAGTTAATTAGAAATCATTCAATCCAAAATTCTGCAAATGATGATGCTTTGATGTGCAACAACGACTACGTCCGCACATATCAAATCACAAAAGATTGGGATGCACACATTATGTTTGATGGTCCATCTAATAGTATAGGTTTTGTAGATGACATCGAAGTTCTAGTTGAACTATATGAAGATATGTGTTTCTCAAATAAGAATAAGCTTCAGTTTGTAGTCACTGGTTGGTTAATACTAAATAATGTTCAGTTTCTTACCATTATTTCGAATCAAAAGAATTTAACAATTGTATGTGCACAACATAGCAATTATAGCAGATCTTGCAAATGGCACATGCACTGTAGCAGGACCAAAATGTTGGGAGGTGCTTGGAGATTATCAATGTTAAGTGCATCACATATATGCATCAGCACTATCAGTGATTCTATACATCGTCAATGCACGTCAAAGTTTATTAGTTATTTCATAATGCTAGTTATGTGATCTTAGATAAACTTGAAACCACGAGAGATCATTGGATGGATGGAATTATAGTTTAATATTAAAGTGTATTACATGAAAGCATTGGATGCGCGGTGTAAGAGTATTAAAGTAATTTTTGAGAGTTGGGAGGACCCGTACCGCTCTCTTGGCCTATTCATGGATTCGTTATGCTTTGTTCCTGCATTAATTTATAGAATAATGCGCATGGCCAGATTATTTTGGGCGTTTGGACCATCAATATCAGGTTGGGAATTTTATCGTCCTATTCTAAGCATGGACTGAACATTCCTACTTGGAAAGTATTGTGGTACGTTACTCACAGCTATTGGTATTGATGGCAACAATGGATTATTTTTGCTTGCTTTCGCTGTAGTTGAATCTGAAAATAGCGAGTCATGACTCTGGTTCATTATGTGCATGAAGATTTGAGCGTGAAGTCAAACACTATCCATAACCAGTTAATATCAATGCTAATGAAGTGCAAGTGTTCGACATGGGTTTTCGATCCTTCATAGTTGACTTCACAGTTGAGCAGTTATGTTCATGTAGTTGTAACCGAACACTGATTTATTACATGCCATGTGGTCATTCTATTGCTACTTTAGTTTATAGAAGATTGAATCATTTAGAATACGTGTCAAGATATTACACCATAATGTGCAATGTTAGCATACTCGCTAACTATCATGTTCAGATCAAATAAAAACCGGTCGTATTGCTAGAGATTGTATCTTCTGCTGTCACTCAATGTTAAAGGAAGATCAGGTAGACCACGTTCAAGTTGATATAAGAACACAATGGATGAGAGTGTAGGACAGAGCAGTCGTATGTGCAGTTTATATTAATCAATTGGTCATTACCGAACATCGTGCCCATACAACTCGACTAGTAGAAGGTCAGTATGGATAGTGCTGCAAAATATCATGTACATAGGGTTCTTTATTTTTAAATTTCTTTTGTACTTTTGCATAATTTAAATATTAATGACATATAACATTGTCCATTTTTCTTTGTTCTTTTCCATAGGTATGATGGCCGAGGAGCCTTCTGGGCCGACTAGATGTCTGCAAAGGAGGTATGATGAGATGGCTGATGACGCACCAGATCCAACACCTTTAGAGGTCTATCCTAGCATAGCCTTCTTGCATGGCAGACATAGGGCTGCCATCCAGATTCGGTATGAATTTACTTTCCAGTACATTCTGTCAAAATATTTTAAATGATAACATGACTTGACATTGCTTTCTTTTTGTTATAGGGTACTATTTTGGAGGCAGCTTCACATTTTCTTATGTTGAGAGAGTGGCCCGTTACCTTCCCACGCACATCGCCCTTCCACAAGCAATAGATTGCTAGTCGATGCGATACATTTTACTTGACCATAACTTGTAAGAGATTGTCCATCGCACCAACACTTTAGTGAGAGATGGCTATGGCATTGCAAGACATTGCGATGATCTTGGGCATGCATGTATATGGACCACCGATCATTGGACCTATTACAATTGGCGAGGGGAAGGGGTGGCAGAGTTAGCTTGACTGCTGCGATGAGTTACTAGGTGGGCACCCCATTGCAGACACTGTATATCATGACCCTGTCAACCCAGTAGTCTATTCTACTTTTGAATGGGTCAGGCACATGTGCAGACCTATATACCGTTTAGGTGGCTACCGACTTCGTGAGTCATACATAGACCGATATGGAGTTTAAAAGATATTTACGAAGCATATGTTCTATTCCTTTGGGAGTTTCTTACCGCCGATACTGTGTTCGTGAGGGTGCACTATCGCCTCCATTTATTTATCAAGATCTAGCATTTACCACATTCTCGTGAAGCGTGTTGGCAACACATATAGGAGTCGCATGAGTCAACTAGACCAAGGAGGGCCAACATGACTGGTTGTCTTCAGCTGCTCTAGATCTGGTCTTGGGAGCGACTTCATATTGGGAGACCAACATTACATGTCCCCTATCTTAAGGATCTTGATGGGCTGAGCATTGGTTTCAGGTCAGGAAACTAAATTAATTTTCAATTGCTTTAATATACTTATTTGCAAATAACTGATTTATACATGAAAATTGGTTTAATCATGTGGAATGAACAGTATGTGCGTCAGATGCCCTTTAGAAATATCAAGATTTTTCGAGATGAGCTTGATGAACTACTATTGAGCCAGGTACCACTCCTAAATGTTAAAACCTATTTTATCTGAATTTACCACACTAGTGAGTAATAATCGCTCATAAATACAGGTTACTTGGGAGCCATACGATATTCTGACTAGGACTCACCTATCTGATGTTTGTCTTGCTAACAAGGCTATATGGCTAGCACGTGTTCCCCTTATCAGCTGGAAGAGGGTAGAGTGGCACTTTCTTGACAGAGTTCTTCATTAGTTTGGACACTTACCATGCATTGATGTCGCGCCGATGGATCCCAATTTCAAAAGAGTTGATGGTCGAAGGAAAGCTGATATCGATTGGGTTTAGTACCATCAGCAACACATCGCTACTTGGGAGGCTCAGAGAGATCACATTGTCATTGTAGATGACACAGATGGAAATGTACAACAAGCCCTTCACTAGTACATGTTATGGTTCAGGTCATGGGCTTCATTGTACTTGCTTAAGGCGCTTATTGATCCCCCAATGATATACTACCCCAAAGCACCTACCAAGCGAGCCTATGTAAAATAATATTACAATCTACAAATTTTCTTAGGTACCTCTGTCTATAGTTTTTCATAGTAATATTTTACACTTGTTTAATATAGGCAGAGCATATCTTAGCGACGGAGGGCATTTTAATATAGAGTTACTAACCGCATGGGGTGTCATCTTACATTTTAATAGCCTACACAAAGTATTGGTCTTTTTATTTAGAGTCGTCGACCTCATAGGGTGCTAGTCTTATACTTTAATACTTTAATTGTAGTGTTGATCTTTTTTTTGTATAAAGTCACCGACTACGAGGTGTCACTTACATTTTAGTTGACAACCGCATAGAGTGTTGGTATTTAGGTGATTCAGATAGACAAGAAGATTTCATCACTCGGGTCGAAAATGGCGCTCCAAGTATTGCTCTAGGAATTGGGCCAAAAATGACACGAAGCTACTTTAATCTATACTCGAAAGTGCGCTTTTGCACCTTTTGAAGACCTGACTCACCGCTTAGGTCATCGAGTATATCTCTTTGATGCTTAAGCTTAATCTGCATAATAACTCAACTATGAAGCAAGCAGATGTTGAAAGTTATTAAGAACTTTATTATACAAAGTACCAAAATACTTAAGGGATAACAAGCGAGTACAAGTTTGGAAACTTCAAATCATGAGTAAATTTTTTTAAAATCTCCTGCGCTCCGCTAGAAGTTCACTTAACTAATAGTCACTTGAGAATTTTTCTAAAAAAAACTGAAGAAAAATTTCAAAAACTTGTTCACATTAATGACATATAAAGAAATAGAATTTACAAAATTCTCTAGCTCAAGGGCAAGAGCATATGTGTGTGTGTGTGTATATATATATATATATATATATATATATATATATATATATATATAGATATATATATATATATATATATATATATATATATATATATATATAGATAATTATCATTTTATCAAGCTATCAAAGTCAAATAAAATAATCATTATTAACAACAACAAAAGTTAGGTGGTCCCCCCATATTGATAACTTATAATCACATGCTCTAACAGAATTTTGTTACCTTCCCATATGCACCATTGCAGCTAAATTTCTGATGTCCAATATCAAAAATAATATCTCAACTCAGCTCATTCCAAAGAATCATCCCATCTGAAAATCCCAAGTTCTCAAATTTTTTTGCACAAATGGCTTCTCAAGCTACCTCAATGGATCACTACCCCTCCTAAACAAATTTCATTCAAGATGATGGATCTATTATTATCAACAAGGCTTACAACAACCGGATGCTCATTGATCAAAATCTTGCAACAACCCCATACTCCACAATCTCCACTCCTCTTCTACCATATGACTTATCCCTTATGACATGTGATGAAATCCAGACTACTATAGAACGCCGATTACAATCTCATAATAGATGATGCTTAATTCAACTCAAAAATGAGTTCTATCACTTGATCATTAAAGACCAAACTATGACATATTTAATACCTATTAACAACCAAATCCAAGGTTGATGTTATTGCTGTTGCGGTTCACCACTTAAAGCTGAAGTCATCATACATTACATTCTCAATGGTCTTCTACCCACCTACCAAGAATTTAAAATTGTTATCTGAACAAATCCACAACCTATCAGCCTTGAAGACCTCTATTATTTTCTCCACACTGAACGAACTAACCTACAAGCTAAAGATGCCAAAGAGCTACATCACTTTACAAACATGATCAAGAATGCTTTGCCACTAAAATCAATCATGGACGGCGAAAACTCCTACTCCAATCACAACCATCTCTATGAATTAGCAAAGAAATAAATTCCACCATGGAGATCAATGCCAAGGAACAGCCTCCTTCCTTCCTCCATCATGTTATGTTAAACTGTGCCACTCGCAACTCACTGTTGACACCAACAAGGTCTCGAGATACAATGCAACATCCAACAACACCACATGCATTACTCACGCCTTTTCACCTCGCTAGTTCAACCTCCACCTCAATTGAATGGATCCTTGACAATTATGTAACCTCCCACCTTAGATTTTGGTCACCTCCTAAATTAAATCTTATAACTAAAACCCAACAAATCACCTCGCTCACAACTACACTCTTCCCATTCACCACTTGGAAAATTGTATCCTACCAACTCACCACCTGTATGCTACTTCTCTAAGAATTTTCATGTTCCCAACCTCTCCTACAAACTTCTCTCGCTCAATCTAACACATGATAATGCCTATTTTATCTAATGCACATGGATACACAATTGATTCCAAGACCAACATACCTTTTCTTAAAGGACCATTTCATAATGGCATCTACCCATTCGCACTATTACACCTCCTCCTCCATTAGCTAAATTAGATTGATATCCATTAACATTATTCCAAGTGTATGGCATCGACATTTGGGCTATCCGCTCGCTTTTATCTATAATAGCCAAAACAACTCTATATTATGTATTCCCAACCATAATAGCAAATGTATAACGTATGCCTCTATCTAAAGCTCATCGCTTTCACCATTTCTTGTATTGGAATCTCAAATACAAACTATTATACTTAATTCACTCGACATATGAGGTTTAGCCTCCATTAACATCATTCCAGCTCTATAGCATCAACGTTTGGGCCATCCATCTACTGCTAATTTATCTATATTAGCCAAAAACAACTCTATGTCATGTGTTCCCAACCATAATCATAAATGTATCATGCTCCCTATCTAAAGCTCGTCATTTATCATTTCTTGTATCAAAATCTCATAAATACAAACTATTATACTTAATTCACTCTAACATATGAGATCTAGCCACTACAACTACTTTAAATGGTTATCATTATAAATTCTTATTTGTTGATGATTACTGTGGTGTTTTAGTTTGGAGTAATAGAGACAACACAGATAATAGGGTACTTATTAAATTGATTCGACATTTAATGGATGATGTAGTATATCGATAAATAATAATATCACCCTATAATGAACTCAATCACCCAATCCCATAATGATGGATGCATATACCAAAAATCTTTTCCATACTTCACATTGATGAAGTAAGTAGGGTTTATTTTAAACCGTGCTCTTTAGTTTTTTTATGGAGGCAAACACCAATAGTTAATTACATTTTAAGAAATAGAAATTTTCTAAGACACTCTTGATTAAAGTAGTTAATCAATATCTCTAAAAGATTTCAAAGTTAAATGATTAAAGGAATGGTAATTTCTTAGAAATCAAGGGGGAAGGCTAAAAAACGAAGACTTCTTTATAGATTCCATAGGGAGAAAAGTAGGGAGCACACATGATACTAGGAAAGTCTAGTGAGTATTTTAATCTACCATATATTGAAACTTAATATTTTTGAAAGATAAAATTTTTTTTTTTGAGTTAAAATCTTATTATAATGTTAGGACTTAGATTCCAGCAACACAATATTGTACAAATTCTTAAATAGTGAGACTTATAAAAGAGAAACAAGAATTCTTTAAACCTAGAACTAGGGCCCTAGCATAAGCTAAGAGCCACCTAAATCTTTCAAGAAAATGGGATATGTTAGTTTAGTTTCACTAGAGAATGGACCAATCTTGACTTTTCTAGACTTGCAACTATGTGGGGTGGTCGCCCTTTCACCTCCTATGATTTAAAATCATGCGTCGTCTTATGCAAATGTAAGATAACCAGTTGCTAAGAAAGAATCTAGAATCCTAAACTCACTCTCTAAAAGACTAGATCATATTTGGTATTCAATCCATGACTTAGACTAATACGATAAAATTTACAACTTTTACTTTATTTTTGACTCATCAATTTTGGACTAAAGTTTGAGAGAATTTATGCCTAAATGCATGATGAAAATTCATTGTGGCCAAATTAGAAAGAAGGGGTGTTCACCACTACAAGAGACTGCTCTCAAAGATGAAGCATATCTCTTATCATGCAAGAGTGGAGATCCCCTACTCATAAGAGTGAAATAATATGTATGAATGATATTAAAACATATAATCATTTAGCTAAGGGGTTCCTAAATCTTTTATTTCTTGATTAAGATCCTAGGCTTTAAAGTGAGATTATGAGTTTATTTAAATTTAATTAGACTTGTTAATTAAGGCAGAAAAATTAGTTTTTCCTAAAGAGCCTAACACATCCAAGCCATACATCAAGCATATACACTTTAATAAAACTTATGAAAAATATGCCATTTATATTGCACAATTAAAGTAAACAGAACAATCAAACATTAATCACATAAAATTAGGTTGCGAAGCTCAACTCGTATGCAACTTTGATTACAATTAATTTACAAATAAAATAAAAGCTATGGGGTCTTCAATCTTTAATCTTCATTTTTTCTACTTAGGTTGGAACACTCTAAGCTTCATAGAGCCTCTCAGATCTATGCCTTCTAACCACTACTCATCCTAAACCCATACACTTATCCTATTTCTATTGTAAAAATTATATTGTATGAAAAATTAAATCTAAGTACACCTACAAAATAGAGTTTAACTTAACATTTATTCAAACAAACAATTTATATTTTACACATTTACTTAGCACCTTACCTTGGGTAACCAAGCCCACTTATTTTAATGGATTATGCTTACGGACTTAACAACACCTACAAGAAAGAATCCCCTATAAAAAAATATCATTAGTCAAATGTTGCCCTAACATCTAATCTATGCTCAATCAATTCTAACATCCAATCTAAAACATTACATTACTAAACAAAACATGACATCATGATGATCATTGGCTTAACCTAAAGATTAGGTTAGTGACTTAGCATTCTATAGTGTGAGTTAGACTTGGTGTCGTAGGCCTTAATTGGGTTTTGAAGTTATGAACTTTATAATATTAGATGTTTAAATTCATTGTTAAAGATGATTTCATTCTATGTTGTTAATGATTTAGAGTGAATATTAAATTCAAATTTTATTTTTACATTCCATCTTTGAGATTTGACATTATAAATAGAAGAAGGAAGGAGTGAACCTTCTTTAATTCCTAGCCTTAGGTTGAATCTAAAAAGTGAATTTTATAGTTGTTAATTTTCTTAATGAAACATTACAAGTATAATTTTATTTATATTTAGATTTAGCTTTGATGAGATATTTTAGATTGTACAAGCCATCCTAAGATTAGTAAACTCAGTATGATTAACTTGGTGATATTATTTTAGCTAATGTTGTGAAAATCAAATCGAACATAGAACTGGAAGAGGGAGAGATTCAATGTTTAATGGTTTGACCGGTGTTGAACTGGGGGTTGTACTGAATGATGTAATAAATATTAAAATTATTAAAAATATATCTAATTAAATGATACAATAATTTAAATATATGATAAATATATAATAAACATAAATAGAAATACATAAATAATATTACTAGTAATTATAATTTTAAAGGTTGATATAAAGCTCATTTAGCTATAATTATTTTGTATTATAAATTTAGAGTTGTATATTAAATATATCAAAAAAATTATTATATAAGTTTATTAAAATTAGTATAAATATAATAAAAATCTAATTTTAAAAAATTATAGTTTGTATTAAAATTATATAATTTAAAATATAAAAATTATTTTTAAGACTATGTAAAATATATCCAACATATAAATATTATTATAAAAATTTTATTTTGTAATAAAAATATAAAATTTTAAATATTAAAATCATTTTAAAAAACTTTATAAAATATAGCTAACATAAAAAAATATAGTATATAAAATATTATTATAAAAATATATTTTTTAAATAACTTTTTATATTATAAAATATAGTTTGTAATAAAAATATAAAGTTAAAAATTCAAATGTTATTCTTATGTTCTTATATCTCAATATCTTTTACTATTCTCAAAATAAAATATAGTTATATTCTTTATTCTCACTTTTTAGTATCACATCATAAAGAGTAATAGGTGTTGTACTTTTTATTTTAAAAAGAGCTCCAAAGGGTAATCTTGTAAGCTATTTGAGTGGTTACATGGTAGCTATATCAAAAAATAATTTAGTTACATTCATATTAATAAAATAAAAAATTTTAAATTTATAAAAATGATCATAAAAATTATTAAATTTAAATAATTAAAAATTACTATAAAAATTTAATTAAAAATTTTAATTATTTGATTAAATAATATAAAATAATGATTAAGGGAGAATTTATTGAACTAGTTCTTCAAAATTGAGAGGCTTTGCTAGTTCAACATTCCAAATCCCTCGATTTACACTCTCAATTTTTTGATTCGCCTAATAATTTTCACGGTTGAACCAGTTTGATCGGCCGGTTCGGTTCAATTTTCACAGCACTGCTTTAAGCTTCACTTCATTACCATTTAATATTCATTTAAGCTTCACTTCTCCTAAACTATTATAGGAGAAGCATTTTTGTAACTTGCAAGCTAAATTTCTATAAATCTCATGTATCTTCCGAATTGCGAGTTCTAATAACTTAGTTCAATAATTTTGGCTATTGTTGTCTGAGTATATAGATGAAAAAATTATCAAAGGCTTTGAGTAAGCCATCTTAGGCAACAATAGAACCGAACCGTAATGAGGATTCACGGAGAAGCAAAATGCGGGGAGGTTTTGAATGATCGAACCCCCACACTCCCTCCGCCCCCGGTGATGGTCGTCCTTCGTCGAGGCGTTCAGCCGCAAGGACTAGGGAGGACCATAGGCGGAAATCAATATAACGGCTTCGGCAACTCGGGACAGCCGGACGGCTTCGGCAACTCGGGACAGCCGGACAGCTTCGGCAACTCGGGGCAGGCGGACGGCTTTGGTGGCTTGTTTGCGGACGGCTGAGGCTTGAGATTTCGTGAGGAAATGCAGAGAGGGCGGTACCTGATCAAGCTCCTTTCCATCTACTTCAGCTTGCATGCTTTAAATTGACTTCAGCTGTTCACATTTGTTTTTAAGGAAAAAAAATTAAATACACAGCATGTGGTGGCGACGTGGCATGATTTGATGTTTTTCCTTCTTTTTTTTCGTTCTAGCGGAATGTAGGGTTAGAGCTCTTAATAGCATTTTTTTTTTCGTTAGTACAACTATTATAAGAAAAATATATTATTTAATATAATTATTTAAAATATAATATCATTATTTCAAAAATAATAAAATTATTATTTAATAAATAAGTTCTGATTTATTTTTTTTCAATATAAAGATTAAAATTTTGATTACAAAGACTTAATTATGATCCTATGAGGAGGTTTATATTGATATTTAAGAAATGATCGTATCTTATAATTTTTTTAAAATCATAAATTTCATCACAAAATTTATACACATATTTATAAATAATAGAAATAATAACCATCATTGACTCATTTAGCAGATAATATGAGTTTTTTTTTTTAAAAAAGAAATTTAAAACTACACTAAGTCTACATGGCACGATTTAATATATATATATATATATATATATATATATATATATATATATATATATATATATATATATATATATATATATATATATATATATTGTTCAAAATGTCAAATATTTTTAGCAAATATATCAAAAAGTAACTAATTTAAGAAAAGTAAATAATATTTAAATAAATTATTTCTGATTTAGAATTTTTTTGATTCATTTACTTTTTATGTTTAATAGCATACATTTTTAAGGTTCCTTATTAATTAATATTTATTTTTACATTTTATTAAAAAATACTTTGATATTAAATTGTTTACAAAATAAATTCATAAATCTTTTCATATATAAATTGCTTGATATATATATATATATATATATATATATATATATATATATATATATTACATATATAAGTTTAAGAATCTTAACTTATATTTAAGTAATTAAGAAACTTAAATTGTGCAAAATTTGTAACACATTTTTATCATCTTGTAATTTGTGTATAAAAATAGAACAAGAATTTTCTTAAATATATTCACTATTATTAAACAATATAAATTTATTATTACAAACTCAAAAAAATTTTATAGTTTATGATCAATATTATGAAAACTTATGTTTTGACAGGTTATTTATCATTAATTTTTTTATTTGATGTTGTAATAAATATATATTGATTTACTTAATTATTTATAATTAAGCTAACATATATTATTTTTAATTAAGAAAATATAAATTATAAGCTGTTCTAAAAATAATATTTTTAGTATTTTATATTAATTTATCTTAATATTTAAACTTTATAAAAAATTAATTCGATAATAAATTCTAATGAAATAAAATTGTAAAGCTTTTTTGAGACTATTAATACAAGCAAAATATAATTATTTAAAAATTACACTTATTTGGAATTAAATTTTTATCCTATTTTTATTTTTTTTACTAAGATGAATTTACATATACTAAATGCTCTGTTTTCATATACAAATTACAAACCCATGAAACTTAATATAAATTTTACATATTTGTATATATGAAATAATAATTCTAAAACTTAATTTATAAAATTTCTATCATAAAACTTATGCATTAATATGTATAAAACTATTTTAAAATTATTTACTTTTTCATGCTTAAATATTATAAATTCATCTTTGTAAAAAATAAAAGTATGATAATAATTATATTTTAAAATAAGTGTAATAAATAACTAATTATATTTTAATGTTATCAATTAATCTCAAAATAGATTTATGAATTTATTTCATTAAAAAATATTATTAAATTAGGTTTTTATAAAGTTAAAATGTAAAGGTAAATTAATATAATTAATTAAAAATAAGTAGTTAACAACAAATATTAAAAATTTTAAATCATAAATTATTTATTTAATCATAATTTCTTTATTTGTAAACAATAGTAAAAGACAATGAAAAGAATTAAATCAGAGCTAATTTATTAAATAATAGTCTTATTATTTTTAAACAAATATATTAAATTATATATATATATAATAACACTACCTTTGCTGGGTCTGAAGTCCTAGATGTGAAAAGTTGAGAGTTATGATAAACAATCAACAATTAGCATAAAACTTGTCCAAATAATCATGACATGAATCCTTTAAAATATTTCAATGCTCTGGAGTTCCTGTGTTCAATTTAATCAGCAATATAAGGTCATTTCTATCATCGACGATTCCAATAAGCGCATGGTCCCACATTATCGTATAAAAGCAAATTACCCATTAAACCTAAACTAAAATTGATAAAACTCGGAATATAAGTATTCATGCAAGTAAATTAATGGAATTATAAATTTATTTTTAAAATATTTAATATGAATATATTTGTATTTACAAATCATATACACTTATATACATATTAATGATTAATATTAGATAAGTTTATAAGATACTTAATCGAGCATTAAAATAAAGTATCACATAAAGTCATAAGTGAGATTTCTCTCAACCTTTAATTGATTAAATTTTTTTTGTGAAAATTAGAACTTTTTTTATGAAATAAAATAAAATTATTATAAATCTTATATAAAAAAATGATTTATATTTAAAAGTTTTAATATTTAAATTATAAAATGATAATAAATTTAATATTATTCTAAAATATCAATAAAAGATAATTAAAATTTTTGTCATAAAATTTTGATAATTTGCTTCCCAATTAAGAAAGATTCTAGTTCCTCTCTCTCTCTATGACCACTTCCTAAATGTCAATGAAAACCCAACCAGAATCAAGTCTTTGCAATCATAATTTTAATCTTTAATGAATTTAACACAATCTTTTGTAGAAGTATTAAAACTTTCTACTTCAAAGTAGTGGAGTGCCATTTGCTTAGGAGTGATAGGTCCTCTTGGGTTAGAAAGCCTTGAAAGATGACAAAGATAGGTCATCTCAGTCACTCGCCAACTGTGGGCAGTTAGTTCAGCTTGTTCCCATAGTATGTTCTCTAAATCTTCTTTGATTCACCTAACTTGAGCTCATTTTGTTATCACCTAAATCTTGCAAACTCACGCCAAGGAGGAGCCCGACTTGGATTATTCTTTGGCAACCTTCATCTTTCATTGCTACTACTATAGTAATCCCAAGTTCACAGTGTGGTGGCTGAGAAGGGTGAAAGTTTTAACACTACTCGATTGAACGAGTTATGTATCCCCTCGACCATTAGAAGTGGGTTCTGACTTCCTCTTCCCCACGAGTGGGTTGATAGATTAAACTTTTACAGGATTGTCCTGGCACAGGTCCTTCCCAACTCAGTAGTGAATATCACTACCTTTATTATTTGCGTGCGGCGTGAAAAGTTAGCTTGTAGCTTGAATCTTTTCCATTGCATTTTTTTGGTGGTGGGACTGGCTGACTTTACGAATTGCTTAAATTGGCTCAATAATCAAATAGATGCAGATGCCTGCGAGGAGGTGCTTGAGAATGTAACGAGCATAACTCTAAATATCTTTCATCATCTCCATTTTTCCAAGTCACAGATGATCTTTGCGGCATGTACTTCATCATTTTATATTGTATTTACATGAAGTTTTTTTTAATAAGTATTAAATAAATTTTAATTTTAATTTTAAGTATATATATATATAATTTTAGTTTAGGCCCCGATAAGTGGGGATCGTCACCACCTCATCGAGGTTTTAAATCCAAATAATCGAGACCGGAGACTAGTTGTATCGACGGCTTTAGGTAAAGCACCAACCGATTATTGGGTGATCTACAACCTAAATATTTATGTGGTGGTAGACCCATGCACGGCGATTGATTTATCTTTCCTCCCCGACCGCAACAACCTATCCCAACCATTCGGCCTCCTGCCCACCTCCAAATTTCAGCTCCACCGAACTCCGGCTCCACGCACTGTCCTCCTACAACACTCCACCTTGCACTTGGCTCCACCTCGCATGCACCAAGGTATAAGGTTCTCCCTAATCTTCATGGGTATGTTTTCAATGTGGTAGTTTCTTTGGAAATAATCGCATAGTCTTCCTCTCTATTGAGCCTTAACAATGTGCCAGTCTGTAAGTCGACATTGTAGTCACCAATGTTTGAGCTCATCAAAATGCTTTGGAATGGTGTTCACAAAAATTTGTCATGATAGGATTGTGAGGAAATGATTTTGTTAGAGGGATCAACAGTTATTGTTGGAATGTTACTAGAGAGCTCATGGTCCCTTCATGGAGATTTAGGGAGAGACAATGCCATAATAAGATAAACCACTTTTATTTAACAAAGAATGACAAGAGTTTTATCTTTAATCCAATTCCTAAGCCTCACAATGCAATCTCCTTCTAATAGATCTTCAACTCCTATCCTTTATCTATAAACACTAGGCACACTACTAATAGACTTTTAACACACACACACACACATATATGCATATATATTTGGTTAAAGATATTAGGTTGCCTTCATTGTTAAATAACTCCAAAGTTTAAGAGTTTATATTTCTCTATTCATATATTTAAGTTGAAAACTTATGACTTATTAGCATATTCTAATAATAACTATATTGGTTACAAGTTTAATCAAAAGAATACCTTTAGCACATGCTAGTTTCTAGATTATCATTTGTTTCTTGTTCTCTATGAAGTAAGCTTTTGCGATTTTATCTATTATATCAGACCAGCACAAGCTGTGAAGTTATAACATTTGGATTTGCGGTTGATTCACTTATTCTGTCAAAATACTGTGATATAAATTGTATTAGGATGAGTTTAAAAATTACTAGATTTGTTTTGAGATTAGTGAAATATCACTTTTACATTTTGTTCATTCAATACTATAGGTTGGTTGCTGAGCATTTTTTAGGATGAGTCAGGAGCTCATTTCCTTGATCCTCTTCTATGATGGATAACTGATCGTTGATGATCAGTTTATTCCAAGTTATGTCAGTGAAAAAAATCATCATATGCGAGTCTCGCGTCATGCAAGCTTAGAAGATTTAAAATAGAAAGTTCTTAGATCTCTACGTTGTGTTGTAGATAACATTATACTGGAGCTAACGTGTCATTTCTCTATTGATGCTGGACTTATAGCATCTACAATTTCTGATGATAAAGTCTATAGTGTTGTACTAAATGAAGCTTCCTGTCAAACATTAAATCTTTATATGGAAATCAAGCCACAATGTAATGCTTCAATTACAACTGATATTGATCTCATGCAACATAATTTTTCATCTGATTACGCACATAATTTCACTTTGTCAATAGCAATTGTACCGCAACACTACTGCGATGACTCAAAACTAAGGTTAGTGGTTACCTTAAAAGCATTGTTAGTGTCTTCATTTTATGGTTCAACCTATCTCGAGTCTTTTTTTAACGATGTTGATTTTCTTAAAACATAACTCAGATGCCTGTTGAAGCACGGTTGCATGAGCAACCTAGTGCATCTAGAGTCTTGTCTGATGATGAGTATGAAATAATGAATAGTGAACAAGTGATGCATCTGATGATAGAGATGATGAAGAGGATTCTTTCCTCGGTAATAACAGTTTATGTGATAACAACGCTTGTCACGAGCTTATTAGGAATCATTCAATCCGAAATTCTATAAATGATGATGTTATGATCTGCAACAACTATGCCCGCATAACAAAAGATTGGGACATATTTGATGGTCCATCTGATAGTACAAGTTTTGCAGATGACATTGAAGTTCTAGTTGAACTATATGAAGGTATGTGTTTCTCAAATAAGAATGAGCTTCAATTTGTAGTCACTGGTTGGTTAATACTAAATAATGTTCAGTTTCTTATCATTACTTCAAATCAAAAGAATTTTATAATTGTAAGTGCACAACATAGAAATCATAACAGATCTTGTCAATGGCACATGCACTGTAGTAGGAGCAAAAGGTTGGGAGGTGCTTGGAGGATTTCAACGTTAGGTGCAGCGTATATATGCATCAGCACTATCAGTGATTCTGGATATCGTCAATGCATGTCTAAGTTCATTAGTTATTTTATAATGCCAGTTATGTGATCTCAGATAGACTTGAAACCACGAGAGCTCATTGGATGGATGGAATTAAAAGTTAATATTAAAGTGTCTTAGATGAAGGCATTGGATGCATGGCGTAAGAGTATCACAGCAATATTTGAGAGTTGGGAGGACTTGTATCGCTCTCTTGGCCTATTCATGGATACATTATGATTTGTTCTACCAAGCACTGTTTATAGAATTCTATAATCAAAGACACGCAGGTTTCAGAGATTATTTTGGGCATTTGGACCATCAATATTAGGTTGGAAATTTTGTCGTCCTATTTTGAGCATGGACGGAACATTCCTACTTGAAAATATCGCACGTTACTCACGGCTATTGGTATTGATGCCAACAATGGATTATTTCTACTTGCTTTTGCTGTAGTTGAATCTGAAAATAACGACTCATGACTCTAGTTCATTATGTGAATGCAATAGCTGTTCTCTATTATTTCAACAAAGATTTATTTGTGTATTATCACATATAAGCATGCGGGGTTGATACGTGGTTGTCGAGATGTATTTACTTGGGCTGCGCATTGTCATTGCTTAAGGCATCTGAGAGAGAACTTTAAAAAAGCAATAAGAAGAATGGGTATTGTAGAAGGTGAATTTCTATGTAAGAAAATGTATATGTCTGGTAGTACGGATGACATAAACATATTCAATCGACATATGATAGACATAAAGAATATCAAAGCTAAAGGATACCAATGGTTAATAAAGCATGATGTGTGCAAGTGGTCATTGGTTCATGATGACAGTAAGCGATATGGTACTATGCGACAAATACATCTGAATGTTTTAATGGAATTCTCAAATGGGCACGGGGATTGCCAATTCAAGCACTAATCACAACAGTTTTATTATAATATGGTCGGTTTATTTTTTAAGAGAGCTATCACGAACTTTGGGAGATCCAATGAATAAATTTATATTCTCCCTAGAGAAAGGTGTGCTCAGCAGATTTGAGCGTGAGGCCAGACACTATCCATAACCAATCAATATAAATGCTAATGAAGTGCAAGTGTTCGACATGGGTTGTCGATCCTTCAGAGTTACTTCACAGTTGAGCAGTTATATTCATGTAGCTGTAACCGAACACTGATTTATCACATTCCATGTGGTCATTTTATTGCTTCTTTAGTCCATCAGAGATTGAATTATTTGGCATACGTGTCAAGATATTATACCATGGCAATGTATGTGCATACATACTCCGTAAACTATCATGTTTAGCTAGATCGAAATAATTGGTCAGACTTCGATGCAGAGCGAAGACTGCATCCTTTGCTGCTACCCAATGTTAAAGTAAGATCAGGTAGATCATGTTCAAGTCGATATAAGAACACAATGGACGAGAGTGTAGGACAGAATAGTCGTATGTGCAGTTTATGTAAATCAGTTGGTCATCATTGGACATCATGCCCACACAACTCAGCTAGTAGAAGGTTAGTCTGGATATTGCTGCAAAATATCATGTACATAAGGTTTCTTTATTTTTAAATTTCTTTCATACTTTTGCATAATTTAAATATTAATGACTTCTAACATTGTCCATTTTTCTTTGTTCTTTTATCATAAGTACGATGGCCGAGGAGCCTTCCAGGCTGACTAGATGTCGATAGAGGAGGCATGATGAGATGGTCGATGACGCACCAGATCCAACACCTTCAGAGGTCCATCCCAATATAGGCTTCTTGCATGGCAGACATAGGGCCGCCATCCGGATTTGGTATAAATTTACTTTCTAGGACATTCTATCAAAATATTTTAACTGATAACATGACTTAACATTGCTTTCTTTCTGTTACATGACACTATTTTGGAGGCAGCTTCGCATCTTCTTATTCTAAGGGAGTGGCCCACCATGGTTCACATCGCCTCCATGCACCGGGGTCGTATTATGATGTAATACATTCAATTGACCATCACTTGTTGATAGTATTAATTGACTCCCTCACCAACACTTTTCACTTCACTGTAGGCAAGATGACTGTGATATTACAGGACGTTGTGATGATCTTGGGCTTGCATGTAGATGGACCGCTGATCATTAAACCTATTACAGATAGTGAGGAAGTGGCGAGTTGGCTGATTGGCTGATGAGTTATTAGGTGGGCACCCCATTGCAGGCACTGTATATCATGACCCCGTCAACCCAGTAGTCCATTCCACATTCCGGATGGGTCAGGCACACACACAGACCTGTATGCCACTTAGGTAGCTATGCTGAACATTTTTCAGGGAGTCCTAAATAGACCTCACAGATATGGAGTGTAGTAGACATTTATGAGCATATGTTTTATTCCTTTTGGGGAGTTTCTTACTGCCAGATACTTCAGGTTCAGAGGTGCACTTATAGTACCTCTCTTTAGTAGATGATCTATATACATTTATCACATTCTTAGTAGGCAGAGCGGTGTTGGCACACCTATACAGGGAGCTGCATGAGTCTACTAGATCAAGGAGGGCCAACAATGCTAGTTGTCTTCACCTACTCCAGATCTGGTCTTGGGAGCGACTTCATGTTAGGAGACCAACATCACATGTCCTCTATCTTAAGGATCTTGATCGCATTATTTTCGTCAAAACTAAACTAAATTTCAATTGCTTTAATATACTGATTTGCAAATAACTAATTTGTACATGAAAACTAGTTTAATTAGGTGGAACGAACGATATATGCGACAAATGCCCTTTGGAAATATCAGGATTTTTTGAGATGAGCTTGATGGACTACTACTGAGCCACGTACCACTCTTAAATGTTAAAATTTATTTTATCTGAATTTTACCATAGTAGTGAGTAACAACCACTCGTACATGTAGGTTACTTGGGAGACGTATGATATTCTGATCAGGGCTCGTCTATCTGATATTTGTCTTGCTGGTGAGGCTATATGACTAGCACATGTTCCCCTTATCAGCTGGAAGAGGATGGAGTGGCACCTTCCTGACAAAGTTCTTCATCTGTTTGGACACTTACCACGAATTGATGTCACCCAGGATCCCAATTTGAAAGAGTTGATGTCAAGAGAAAGTGATATCGATTAGCACTACTAGCAACACATCACTACTTGGGAGGCTCAGAGAGATCACATTGTCATTATAGATGACACTGATGGAGATGTATTATAAGCCCTTCACCAGTACATGTTATGGTTCAGGTCATCGACTTTATTGTACTTGCTTAAGGCACCTATTGATCCACCGATGACATACTATCCCAGAGCACCTACCGAGTGAGTCTATGTAAGATAATATTACAATCTACAAATTTTCTTAGGTACCTCTATCTACAATTTTTCAGAGTAATATTTTACACTTGTTTAATATAGGCGGAGCATATTTCAGGGACGAAGGATATTTTTCAGCCTTTCTTTGATCGTCCACGTGACTCAAACTTTTAATTGGCTATAAATAGATATGAGAAGATATGCCATGATTTGAGGTTGCGCACACACATTAGCGATTACATGCTCCAACACGTCAGAGTTGAGCATATGTCAATTCAACTCGTTATAGACAGACATGTGGGTGCCCATCTACTTATCCGATCGGGGCCTTCCACTTATCAAGATGACCATATAGATGTTGCACCTTCGCCAGATTAGGTGCCTTTAGGAGACTCACAGCTATAACTAGGTTTTGATGTTGTAGGCTAGGATCAAGGACCACATGATGTCTTACATTTTAGTTGACAACCACATAGAGTGTTGGTATTTAAGCGATTCAGATAGACAAGTAGATTTCCTCACTCGGGTCGAAAATGGCGCTCCAAGTATTGCTCTAGGAATTGGGCCAAAAATGACATGCCAAGCAACTTTAATCTATAGGAAGCTCCCCGAGTGCAATTTTTGCACCTTTTGAAGACCTGACTCACCACTTAGGTCATCGAGTAACTCGCTGCTTAAGTCGTCAAGTATATCTCTTTTATGCTTATGCTTAATCAACATAATAACTCAACTATGAAGCAAGCAGATGTTGAAAGTTATTAAGAACTTTATTATACAAAGTACCAAAATACTTAAGGGATAACAAGCGAGTACAAGTTTGGAAACTTCTCATCATGAGTAAATTTTTTTCAAATCTCTCCGCCCAAGTTCACTTAACTAATAGTCACTTGAGAATTTTTCTAAAAAAAAACTGAAGAAAAATTTCAAAAACTTGTTCACATTAATGTCATATGAAGAAAAACAATTTACAAAACTCTCTAGCTGAAGGGTAAGAGCATATATATATATATATATATATATATATATATATATATATATATATATATATATATATATATATATATATATATATATATATATATATATATATATATAATTATCATTTTATCAAACTATTATAAAGTCAAATTTAATGCCAATTAGATAATAAAAAAAAAGGCTCTAGTTAGGTGGTCCCCAATGATAACCTGTAATCATTATAACGAATTTTGTTACCTTCACATATGCACCATTGCTAGCTTGCCATGACACATTCTCTAATCAACTGTACCTATCATCTCTATAAATATGGACACACTTATGTAAAACACATGAATAGAGTCTAAGTTGATAAAACTCTAGGTTAACCTCCATTATTGCTTATCTACACCTCAGTTCTTCTTCATGGTTTTATAACGCATCACCTTATGGTATCAACACTTTCAATAAGCCCTTCTACTACTATAATGACCTCTTACAATGAGTCCTCTCACACTCCTTCAAACATCAGCCAAGAAACCATTACCCGATGTCTCATATATTAGAAAATAGTTAATCCTACCAACTAAATTTCGATGTCCAATATCAAAAATAATATCTCAACTTCATGCCAAAATCATCCCATAAATCCCAAGTTCTCAAATTTTTTTGCACAAATGGCTTCTCAAGCTACCTCAATGGATCACTACCCTGTCCTCCCAAACATCTCATTCAAGACGATGGATCTATTATTATCAACAAAGCTTACAACAACTGGATGCTCATTAATCAAAATCTTGCAACAACCCCCTCAATCTCCACTCTCTTCTACCATATGACTTATCCCTTATGACATGTGATGAAATCCGGACTATTGAACGTTACAATAATAGATGATGCTTAATTCAACTCAAAATGAGTTCTATCCTTTGGATCATGAAAGACCAAACTATGACATTGAATACCTACTAACAACCAAATCCAAATGATGTTATTCTTTGTGGTTCACCACTTAAAGACATCATACACTACATTCTCAATGGTCTTCTACCCACCTACCAAGAATTTAAAATTGTTATCCAAACAAATCCAACCTATCGTACCAAGACCTCTATTATTTTCTACCAAGGGACTAACCTACATAAGAAGCCAAAGAGCTACATCACTTTACAAGACATGATCAACAATCCTTTCTTTGGTCACTAAAATCATGGACGCAAACTCCTACTCCAATCACAACCATCTCTCTATGAATTAGCAAAGAAATAATTCCCGTGCATGCCAAGGAATAGTCCTCCTTCCCTCTTCTCAAATCTATGTTAAACCAGCCACTCGCACTCACATGACACCAACAAGATATACAATTAACATCTCACCACACATTACTCACCCATTCGCTGTTCAACCTCCACACATTGAATGGATCCCGACAATGATGCAACCTCCCACCTTACTCCTTTTGGTCACCTTAAATCTTATAAAACCTCACCCTCGTTGACAACTACACTCTTCCCATTCACCACTTGGAAAAATGTATCCTACCAACTCCACCTGGTATGTTACTTCTCTCTAAGCATTTTCATGTTCCCAACCTCTCCTACAAACTTCTCTGGTTCACCATCTTATAATATTATCTTCGGTGCACATGGATACACAATTGGACTCAAGCCAACATGCCTTTTCTTAAAGGACCATTTCATAATGGCATCTACTCCATTGCTATTACACACTCCTCCTACTATCATTATGATATCTAACATTATTCCAGCTCTATGGCATCGACATTTGGGCAATCCGTCTACTGTTGCTTTACCTATAATAGCCAAAAACAACTCTATATTATGTATTCCCAACCATAATAGCAAATGTATCCCATGAGCCCTATATAAAGGTCATCGTTCATCATTCCAGCTCTATGGCATCAATATTTGGGCCATCCATCTACTGCTACTTCATCAATATTAGCCAAAAACAACTCTATATTATGCGTTCCCAACCATAATCACAAATGTATCACATGCTCCCTATCTAAAGCTCTTCATTTACCATTTCTTGTATCGAAATCTCGTAAATACAAACTATTATACTTAATTTACTTTAACATATGAGATCTAGCCTCTACAACTACTTTAAATGGTTATCATTATAAATTCTTATTTGTTGATGATTACTGTGGGGTTTTAGTTTGGAGTAATAGACATCACAGATCTTAGACTTTATTAAATTAATTAAGGCATGATCTAGTATATCGAGAGATAAAACTCAATCATGCCTCCTGTGGATCATCTATGTAAATCAAATCTATACTTGATGAAGTGGGTTTATTTTAAACCATGTTCTTTAGTTTTTTAATTATTTTGATTAGTTAATCATTAAAAGATTTCAAAGCTAAATGATTAAAGGAATGGTTCTTAGAAATCAGGCTCAAAATGAAGACTTCTTTATAGAAATCACAGAGAAATTTATTAGGAAAAGTCTTTGAGTATACCATATATTGAAACTTAATATTTTGAAAGATAAAATTATTTTTTTTGAGTTAAAATCTTATTATAATGTTAGCACAATATTTACAAATGCTTAAATAAAAGGACTTATACTCATAGCAAAGTGAAACAAGCATTCTTTAAACCTAGACCTAGGGGGCATAAGCTAAGAGCAGACCTAAATCTACTTGAAGAAAATGGGATATGTTAGTTTACTTTCACTAGAGAGAATAATTCTGGGACTAGACTTATGGGGTGGCTACCATATCACCTCCTACGATTTAAAACCATGCAGGCCAGTCTTATGCAAATCTAAGATAATTAGGTTGCTATCAGTTAAGAAAGAATCTATATTCCTAAACTCACTCTCTAAAAGACTAGATCATGTCTGATATTCAATCCATGACTTAGATAAAATTTACAACATTTGTTTTATTTTTGACTCATCAATCTTGGACTAAAGTTTGAGAGAATTTATGCCTAAATGCATGATGAAAATTTATTGTGGGCTAAATTAGAGAAGGGTGTTCACCACTACAAGAGACTCTCAAAGAGCAAGCATATATCTATCATGCAAGAGTGGAGATCCCTTTAAGAGTGAAATAATATGTATGAATGATATTAAAACATATAATCATTTAGCTAAGGGTTCTTAAATCTTTTATTTCTTGATTAAGATCCTAGGCTTTAAAGTGAGATTATGAGTTTATTAAAATTTAATTAGCATTGTTAATTAAGGTAGAAAAATTAGTTTTTCCTAAAAATCCTAACACATCCAAGCCACACATCAAGCATATACACTTTAATAAAACTTATGAAAAATATGCCATTTACATTGCACAATCAAAGTAAACAGAACGATCAAACATTAATCACATAAAATTAGATAGCCGAGCTCAACTCTTATGCAACCTAGATTACAATTAATTTACAAAAAAAATAAAAGCTATAGGGTCTTCAATCTTTCATCTTCATTTTTTCTACTTAGGTTGGAACACTCTAAGCTTCATAGGGCCTCTCAGATCCATTCCTTCTAACCACTACTCATCCTAAACCCATACACTAATCCTATTTCTATTGCAAAAATTATATTTTATAAAAAATTAAATCTAAGTACACCTACAAAATAGAGTTTACCTTAACATTTATTCAAACCAACAATTTATATTTCCCACCTTAGGTTATACTCTAAGCTTCACTCTCGATCCATTCCTTCTAACCACTACTCATCCTAATACACTAATCCTATTTCTATTGCAAAATTATATTTTATAAAAAATTAAATCTAAGTACAAAAAATGAGTTTACCTTAACATTTATTCAAACCAACAATTTATATTTCACACATTTATACTTACCACCTTACCTTGGGTAAGCAAGCCCACCTATTTTAATGGATTATGCTTATGGACTTAACAATACCTACAAGCAAGAAGCATTTATATTTATTATTATAGCAATCCATTAAGCACAATCCCCTATATAAAAATATCATTAGTCAAATGTTGCCCTAACATCTAATCTATGCTTAATGAATTCTAAAATCCAATCTAAAATATTACATTACTAAATAAAACATCACATCACGATGATCGCTGGCTTAACCTAAAGATTAGGTTAGTGACTTAGCATTCTACAGTGTGTGTTAGACTTGGTGTGGTAGGCCTTAATTGGGTTTTGAAGTAATGAACTTTATAATATTAGATGTTTAAATTCATTGTTAAAGATGATTTCATTTTATGTTGTTAATGATTTAGAGTGAATATTAAATTCAAATTTTATTTTTACGTTCCATCTTTGAGATTTGACATTCTAAATAGAAGTACGAAGGAGCGAACCTTCTTTAATTCCTAGCCTTAGGTTGAATCTAAAAAGTGAATTTTATAGTTGTTAATTTTCTTAATGAAACATTACAAGTACTATTTTTATTTATATTTAGATTGTACAAGTCATCCTAAGATTAGTAAACTTAGTATGATTAACTTGGTGATATTATTTTAGCTAATATTGTGAAAATCGAACCGGATATAAAACCGGAAGAGGGAGAGGTTCAAGGTTCAATGGTTTGATCGATGTTGAACCGGAGGTTGAACTGGATGATGTAATAAATATTAAAATTATTAAAAATATATCTAATTAAATGATACAATAATTTAAATATATGATAAATATATAATAAACATAAATAGAAATACAGAAATAATATTACTAGTAATTATAATTTTAAAGGATGATATAAAGCTCATTTAGTTATAATTATTGTGTATTATAAATTTAGTTAAGTGTATTAAATATATCAAAAAATTTATTATATAAGTTTATAAAAACTAGTATAAAATATAATAAAAATATAATTTTAAAAAAATTATAGTTTGTCATAAAATTATATAATTTAAAATATAAAAATTATTTTTTAGACTTTATAAAATATATCTAATATATAAATATTATTATAAAAATTATATTTTGTAATAAAAATACAAAATTTTAAATTTTAAAATTATTTTAAAAACTTTATAAAATATAGCTAACATAAAAAATATAGTATAAAAAATATTTTTATAAAAATATTTTTTTTCAATAACTTTTTATATTATAAAATATAATTTGTAATAAAAATATAAAGTTAAAAATTCAAATGTTATTCTTATTTTCTTATATCTCAGTATCCTTTACTATTATCCAATTAAAATATAATTATATTCTTTATTCCCACTTTTTTGTAACACATCGTAAAGAATAATAGGTGTTGTACTTTTTATTTTAAAAAGAGCTCCAAAGGGTAATCTTGTAAACTATTTGAGTGGTTACATGGTAGTTATATCATAAAATAATTTAGTTACATTCATATTAATAAAATAAAAATTTTAAATTTATAAAAATGATCATAAAAATTATTAAATTTAAATAATTAAAATTTACTATAAAAATTTAATTAAAAAATTTAATTATTTGATTAAATAATATAAAATAATGATTAAGGGAGAATTTATTGAACTAGTTCTTCAAAATCGAGACTGGTTTGCCAGTTCAACAGTCAAACTAGTTGTTCTCCTCGATTTACACTGGTTCAATGCGAATTTGATTTTTTCGGGTGATCGGACCAACCTAATGGCCGGTTCACGGTTGAACCAGTTTGACCAGCCGGTTTGGTTCGATTTTCATAGCACTACTTTAAGCTTCACTTCATTACCTTTTAATATTCATTTAAGGTATACATAAGACTAATAAATAAACAAGCATATCCATCTAATTATATCATGTTTAATGCATGTATGAGTTGACATTATTTCAATTATTAATATTTGATGTGGGTTTGGACTATATGATCCATGAATTTTTATGGAAAAGGGAAGTGATTTGATTTTTCTTTTTTTATTTTAATTTTATGCTTGTACATATACATAAATATGGTGAATTTCTATAAGCACGTGCTTGCTATGATAGGTTAAGTAACTTTTTATAGATCATGGATTTAGAAATGGTAGATTAGACACCACCTTATTCCTTACAAGCATAAATGATGATTTGATTGAGGTACAAGTGTATGTAGATGATATATTATTTGGAAGTACAACTGAATCTTTGTGTCAAGAGTTCTCATCTTTGATGTCTAAAGAGTTTAAAACTAGTATGATGAGAGAACTTAATTTTTTTCTTAGGTCTTCAAGTGAAGCAAGAAAATGGCACATTCATCTATCAAACCAAAGTGAATTGCTTGAGAGGTTTGACATGAGAAGCTTTAAATCTAGTAAAACTTCTATGAGCCCATCTACAAAATTGGATTTAGATGAATTAGGAAAATCTATTGATCAAAACCTTTATTGGAGTATGATAGGTTCACTTTTATACCTTGTTGCTAGTAGGCCTGATATTATATTTGCTATTTATTTGTGTGCTCATTTTCAAGCTAACCAGAAAGAATCGCATTTGATAGTAGTCAAACATATCTTTTGGCATTTGATAGGCACTACTAATTTGGGTTTATGGTATCCTAAAAATTCATTATCATGTGATTTTGTTGCTTATCCTAATGTTGATTTTCCTAGATGCAAAGTAGACATAAAAATCACATTAGACACATGTCAATTTTTAGGATCATTGCTTATGTCTTGGTCATCCAAGAAACAAAATTCTGTAGCTTTATCCACTGCTGAGGTTGAGTACATAGCTGGCGGTAGTAGTATTGCTCAGGTCATTTGGTTAAAGCAACAAATAAAAGATTTTGGTATTAAGCAAGATCATATTCATTCAGTTTGACAATGAATATTATTAGTTTGACCAAAAATTCTATCCAGTAATCATGAACCAAGCATATAAAAATTAGACATATTTTATTAGGGATCATGTTTTGAAAGGTGATATTAATTTCATTAGTACTGATTTATAAAATACAGATATTTTTACAAAACCATTACCAGAAAAATGTTCTATACTAAGATGCATGCTTGGAATGTTAAATCCTAATATTTAAAATTAGATGTACTTTGTTCTCACTTTTTGATGTTGTCAAAAAGGAGAGAAGAGTAAAATATTGGTTAGTATTAAGTCTATTTCATGTATACATTTAGGGGGAGCAACATTATTCATCTCTTGTGCATAAATTTTTGTAAGAAGAAATTTTTTTTTCAAAAATTATGATGAAAGGTCAATTTGCATCTTCATCAAAATCAATATCCAACATTAGTTTGTCATCATGAAAAAGGGGGAGATTGTTGGCTGATTGAGCCTCATGTTCAATCCTATCAATTTTAATGATAACAAACGAATGCTTGAATGTTCTAATGTATATTTTGTGTTTCAGATATATTAGTTGCTAAGTACATATCTAATACATCTCACAATATGTTTGAGGAAATTGCAAGAATAGAAAAATGAAAGATAGATCAAAATGGATAATTATTTTAGGTTATATGCATTTATAATTATCTTAAAAATCATATGAGTTTATTGGCATAAATCAATTTGTTCACAACTTAACATATTATTTTTATTTATTTTAAATAATGATAATGAGGTTAGTTTATATAATTCTCTATATAATTAACATTCAATTATATATTTCATGCATAGCATTTGAATTGTCAAAATAATAAATTATAATAAATTATGCCTATTAAGTATAATTAGTTTATATGTTAATATAATTAAAGATTTTAATTTAATTTTAAGGTTATATGATAACTAACATATATATGATTATATATAAATTATATCATAATATTTAAATATCATATTTCAAAATTAACAAAAAAATATGTGGAATTTTATATTTTAGCCAAAGTCATTTTATAATCAAGAAATTTATATCTAATTTCATCTCCAACGGATTCATTGGATTTTTTTTTCCTTTAATTTGATAGGTTACATGACCCACATTTAGTTAAAATTGAATTTATTATGCCTTTTTAAACATTAGTTGATTTTAATAATGAATGCATGTTATATGCTTTGAATATATTAAGAGTCATATTTGATTATTATTTACTTGCCCATGTGAATAGCCGAATTTTGGCTATTTGAATTTAATATTTATTTAATATAAATTATATTTTTATTGAATATTAAATTATTATATGATAAAATAATGTTAGAATAATATATTTTTTGAAATAATTCAAAATGACCTTCTTGCTTATAAATAGCCCTCATTCTCTTCATAAACGTATTCCTCATTCAAATTCAAAATCCCTCTAGCAAATCTAAGAGAAAATTTCCTAGATTTTCCTTCCAAGTGTTCTCCAAATATTGCAAGATCAAATCCTTGGTTTGGAAGCTTCAACATTTTCAACTAAGCAAGCATTCTCAAATTATTTGAGTTTATTTTCTTGATCTTAATCCCTTTGTAGTTGTTCATACTATTTTCACCATCTATTTATTCTTTCCAATTTATATTTTTTGGTGAATTAGTCTTTGGACATCGAAGTCTAAGTTTTTCACATCAAAGTTTATTCTATCATTTTTTTTGTGAAAAACTCTTGTGATAGTTAGTAGGATTTATTTCAACTTATTGAAATTTTTATCTTCCTACAAATTTCTTTTGGTTTCTTGAAATATTTCTTCATTAGTCTTATTTGAAAGATCATTTATTCTTAGATCTATTTTAGAAGTATATTTAAGCATTTTAAATTAATTTATTATGCTAAAATTATTTTTATATTTACTAGATCTCTCTTTTTAATTAAAAGCTTACTTGCCTACTTAGATCTATCATATATTAATTTTATTTAAGTATTTTGTGATCAATTGCATTAGTTGAAAGCATCTTTTTGGTTAAAATAAAATAAAATATTCTTTGTTTTAGATTTTAAGATGAAAGGTTGTAAGAGAAAAAATAAACTAAATTATTGTCTTAGGATTAGATGGAGACACATAAAGAACACAAATAAAAATATTTTTAAGAGCAAGCTACAAGAAATTAGAATTTGGGGTGTTCATAAGGAAGCTAATGTTATGTTGAAAAAAATATCAAGTGAAATTAAGCAAGTTGCTAAATATGTGCTTGGAGAATCAAAAGAAAAAGCTTCTTTTAATAAGAATAGTTGGTGGTGGAGTCAGAGTGTGCAAGAAAAGATAAGAAATAAGAATCATTGTTATAAAACTTGGTTTAGATGTAAAAAGAGAATTGGGAAAGATATAAAGTGGCCTGTAGAGATTCTAAGAAAACAATATATGATACAAAAAATTTAGCTTTTAGTGATTTATACAATAGATTAGATACCAAAGAAGGTGAAAAATGTATGCATAAGTTAGCCAAGCAAAGAGATAGGAGAAGTAAAGATACCATGACTTAGCACACGTAACCGAACCAAAATTACTTTTCTTAGAAAAGATATTGAAAATAGGTGGATGAGGTATTTTGATAAACTTTTATGAAAGATCTGAAATTAATTGATTTTAGCAATAAAAACAAATAGAATTTCATTTATGTATTAGTAAATTTGAAGTTAGTGAACCTTTAAAGAAAATGAAATGTGGAAAAGCGATGGATAATATTAATAGATGTGAAAATGTTTAGGAATCAAGGAATTTCTTGGCTTACAAATCTTTTAATGTTATTTTAAAAGATAATGAATAGTGAAAGAATTGGTTCTATATTTAAGAATATAGGTGATGCACTATGTGCAAATTATAAGAATTAAGTTAATGTGCCATACATTAAAATTATGGGAGAAAGTATGAGCATATTACGATGTGATACAGTTTATCAGTATTTGGTTTCATATAGATTTATGTTATACATTTGTTAATTTGATAGAAGCATAAGAAAGTAAGAAGGATATATGATATTTATTGATCAAAAATTTGATAAAGTCTCGAGATGTTCTTTGAAGAGTTCTAAACAAAAGGAGTTAATATTGATTATATTCAAGTCATTAAGGATATGTATACTAGAATTTGTTACTTGTGTCCAAAAGGATTGACAAAATATTTTCTATTTGATTGGATTACATGATCAACATTAAGCCCTTATCTTTTTTATTTTAGTTATGGATGTTCTTTAAGGCATTTACAAGAAGATGTATTGGTGTATGCTTTTGATGACATTCTTCTTGTTGATAAGGAAGAAGTCCAATTGAATTATGGAGGTCAACTTTAAAATTAAAGGCTTTTTTTAAATGATCTAAAATAATATATGGAGTGTAATTTTAGTTATAGAAGTTTTAGTATGTTGTGACTTTAGGTGATCAAGTCATTAATAAGAGTGATATTTAGGCTATTGTTCAAAATGATGGTGAAAGAGATGGAATTTATTAGTAGAATTCAAGATGGATGGTTGAAGTGAGAATCATCCTTTGTTTGATGAAGTTCCACTTAAACTTAAGGAAAATTTTATAAGATGGTGGTAAGATGATGACTTATGGTGAGAAGCATAAGGTTAAAATATTTGAGATGAGGATGCTTGGATGAGTGGCTTTACTCTTAGAGATAGAATGCAAAAATGAGTATGTTTGGGAAAAGTTGGATAAGCTCCATTGGTAGATAAGATTAGGAGAGTCTTAGATGGTTTGATATAAATCTCATTGATGATTGATTGAAGAGTAGTTGCATTAGATTTGCCATGTTAAGAATAAATAGACCTAAAAGACTTGGTTAAGATGTATAAAAATTATCTTAGTATAATTAAATGAGGTGACACATAATAGAACACAATGCAGAAGGATTCATGTAGTACAGTGGGATTAAGGCTTGTTATTGTTGTTGTTGTTGTTGTATTCTTTATTGAAATTTATTTTATTGTGTAAAAGAATATTATGAATTTATTTTGAAATCATTTTTTATTAGTCTACAAATTGTAATAACATAAACATCTCAGTAAGATCACATTAAGATATTTATTTTATTATTTCTTATCAATATTAAGTGAGCATTTTATCTTGCCAAATTTTTAAGTTGTAAAGTGATCACTTATAAGTTGTGAGATCACTTTTTGAATTGGATAGCTTGGTATATTTGTGAGAGATTAATTTTAATCAAAATTTATTATTTTATATTTTTTTTTTCATGCTATAAAATTTATATTGGGGTTGTACTCGCCCCTTTGTAAGAGAGTACATATTGTTGTAGGGGTTGTACTCACCCTGTTATAAGAGAGTACTATTTGTAAGCTATTTTGCATTTAGTGGATTCCTAGCGAGGGGTGGCTAGGTGTGGATGTAGGTTGATTTTTGGGTTTGACTGAACCACGTAAAAATTGTATGCTTATTATCTCTCTTTACTTTACTGTTCTTTTATTTTTGCTGCATTAAGAAGTGTAACTTGTCATTTTAAAATCAACAAAAATTTTTTACTAAAACTTAAAATTTAAGATTTAACTTTTAAAATTTTTAATATCACCCAATTCACCACTCCCCCCACCCTATAGTGACTCACAGTTAATTCATGTTCAATTGGCAAATTGAAGATGAATATAGTCTTTAGTTTGAATCAATTTGGATTTAATTTGGATTTAGCCAAATTGAATTTTGGTCAATTTGCTAATGATAAAAAAATAGGTTGGCTTGGGTCTCAATTGATGGTCAAGTCATGTTTAAACATTGATCATGGGTTGATGTGAATCAATGATTTTTAATCAATTTGGTGTAGGGTGAGTTTTGGCTTTGTTTGGATTCATTTGTACTAAATTGACTTGGTCAAATGACCAAGTTGACTTGACGATTTGACCCAATTCATAAATTGGTCATCCTAGGGTGATCAATGGTCATGGTATAAGGCTTGGATGGCTTGGGTTCAATCCAATTTGGGTTGGATTAGAACTTATCCCAAAAGGGTCATTTAGGTTACTTTGGGTCAAGTGAGCCTAAGTGGGTCAATTAGCTTAGTTTTGATTTGATTTAAGTTTAGTTAAATTTATATATGATCTTAGGATTGAAATATAAATTTAACTACAATCAATTTAAGTCAATGGATTTTGGTTCATTTGAAATTTTCAAGTCAAAATAGCTAAGTTGGGCTTGGCATGGGTTAATTTGAATTTGGTTTGTTGATTGTAGGTTTCATTTATATTTAGATAGGTGATCAAAGAATGATTGACTCAGAGAATCCTTGATTTTGACTTAATTTAGATAGGATTTGGCTAAGTTCAAAGAATTGGTTCAAAGGCTTGATTGGGTTTTGATTTGATTTTGGTTTGGTTTTGGTCATTTGAATGTAGATTCCATTTATATTTGGAAAGGTAATCAAAGGAACAATTGATTTATAAGAAAATCAATTGAATTTGAAGTGATTTAAAGGCAAATTTGGTTAAGCTCATGAAGGTAGGTTCAAAGGGCCAAGGAGATTTGATTTAGTTTGATTTAGTTTTGATGATTTAGTATATTTTTATGTTTGTGAAGATGATTGAATATATGATTGATTTATAAAGAAATCAATCAAATTTAGGTTGAATTGGGTTAAGATTTAGCCAGGTTCATGGCACCAAATCAAATGGCTTGAAAAGGATGTTGGGGTTTGACTTTGATCATGGGCTTAAATCATTTGGAGCTAGATTTTAATTAGAATTTGATTATTTGATTGAAGGATTGAATTGATATTTGAGAAAATAAATTGAGTTTTTAAGGCTAAGCCCTTAAGATAAAATCATAGAGCTTAGGAAGGATTTTGAATTTGGATTTGGTTATAGATTTTAATCATTCAATTTGGAATTTAGATTTAGAATTTAGAATTTAGAATTTGAATTTAATTTGAGATTTGATTTGAGAATTATATTTTGATTGAATTTAAGAATGCGCATGGATTGGATTTACGGATATGTGATTATGACTAAGGAGCTCTTAGTGTCTAAATAGTCTAAGTCTAAGAGGAGGTTGAAAGCTCACTCAAAAGTGAGGTCAACAAGTTTATTTACCATTATCGAGCTCAAGCTCAATTCGAGTTTGTTCATGAGCTCAGTTAAAATTGAATTATCGAGCTTGTTAATGAGTAGCATGTTTAATGAAATAAATAAGCTTTAATTGAGCTTGTTCACGAGCAGATTGTTGAGAAATATACATAAGATATATATCAATTAAAACTTATTATGCCCAAAAAGTAATAATTTAAACAATGTTCACAAATAAGCCTTAATTGAGCTGTAATCAAGCTCCTTAGCAACCTTGTTCACGGGCTTTAAATGATAATGTTCATAAACGTAAATGAACCGAATGACAAGCTCTTCAAGCTTGTTCATTTAGCAATCGAGTATTTACAAAAGTGTTCAAGCTCATTTGATTAGTTAATCAAACAATCATGAATGAGCTCTAATCGAGCCGAGCCATGAGTAGCTTGTCGAATGCTTGGTTCATTTGCAACCTTGTTCAAGAGATGACTTCTTTATATTTTCCAAAATGCTAACAGTTTGTGTTTTTCATATAGAGAAATATTAAAAAGGATGCATAAAAAAGTAAAAAATGTTAAATAGAAAATCGAATTGGATAAAATGGCAACATAACCTTCTTCGTTTTATTTTCACAAAAAATAACATCCACCATAGCAATTTAATTTAATTTGATAGGGTGCTAATCAACATTTAATTCAAAAAAATAATATAATATAATTGTTATCAATTTGAATCCAATTTATTTAAATATCTCTTGAATTTGAACCCTATTCAACATGACATAAAAGTATTTAAGTGTGATGGATTAGTAGCAACCCAATCCTAAATAGAAACAAGTATCCAATTTAGTATGATGACTTAATAAAATAATAAAATATATAATCCAATTGAGTTTTTAATTTAAAAAAACTAAATAATCAAATCATTATTTTTTAGCTTAACTTGAACTTGATCTAAGCCTAATTTATTTTTTGTGCCTCATTAGCTAACTCCAGTTTGACCCAAATATTTTATAGGTTGACTCAAATTCCAATTTTCATGTTGAGTTTGAATAGGTTCAACTATCGACATCATACTATTTGATACCTTATTATGATAAATGTATTTATTGGTTTAATTCACACTATATTAAAATTTTATAAATAAAATATAAATTTTTTAAGAATATCTTTAATTTTAGTAAAAAAGACATTTAAAAATTATACAATTTCAAGTAAGTATAAAAATTATTAGAATTATTATGTTGGCATATTAATATTATCTTATATGCTAATCTTTATTAGAATTTATAATATTTATAAAAAATTTATTATTTATGACTAAAACACAATTCATAAAAAAAAAATCATTCTTATTTTAGAAGAAATATGTTAAAATGGACAAAATTATTCCCAATAAGGGATAAATTAACTTTGTGCTTTTTTTAAGACAAATTGGACTTGTAAGTTATTTGAATAAGATTCAAATCAAACTTGAACATGATTCAAAACTTTGTTGAAACTTAGATTTGAACCTTGCTTTGAATTGTGAGCATGAGTTGAACACTAAAGACGAAGCTTGAACACTTCTTCATCGCATGTTACTATCACTCACAAGATCCCTATCCTAAGTCCTCTTTTCTCACACATCACTAGTGATGCAATGCAATCTCCCAATACCTTCATTATGAACTCATCTTCTCTTTCACATGTTGTCATTGATCAGGCATTGCCCACTCCTAGTGTTCTGCCTCTTCTTCTTCTTCTTCTTCTTTGCATGCCATCACTAGTTACATGATGCTTGCCACTAGCACTCTTTTCATGAACTCATCTTTTCCTTAACACATTATCATTGATCATGTGAAACCTATGACTCTCATCATTATTTATCTTATTCTTTTCACATTGTTCTAGTTTTCTCATACCCTAGCATTTTTTGCTATGAACTTTTCTCTTTTGCAAGTTACCATCAATATCATAATGCATTCTTAATGTTTCTATTAGGAGCCCTACTCTTTTCACATCACCACCAATCACACAATGCCTATCCTTAGTGATTGAAACATAGCTTTGAACAAATATTCAATCCATGTCAAACATAAGTTTGAACTTCGGTCCAAATTTAAATTAGTTGATAAAGTTAAAAATAGCACTACTTCAAACAAAGATTTGAATAAAAGTTCAAACTATGTTAAAATAGTTTACAAGTTGAATAAGCAGTCTGCAAATGAAAGAGGATAACTGTTCAAAAGGAACTCCCTTGCATAATTCTAAAAAAAAAAAAGGCAAGATTTTTGATAATTATGTGTATTATGAGGCATAGATATTCAAATTTTTTTAATAATATATTCTTATTTTTGATGAAGTTTTTTATTCAATTTACTTTTCTAATCGCTTTCTTCTTTTGCTTTTTTATATGCATGTTTGTACTAACATTAGGAATGATCAACTAAAAAATACAAAACACAAAATATATTATGATTATGATATAGCAAGGAAGAAACCTGACTCGAGAACCAGTTTCAGAGGGATAAATTAATCTTTCTCTACACTTTTATTGATGGCTTTAACAAAGATTCAAAAAGAGTGGAATGCTTTGCTAAAGCATCCTCTGATTTAACTGTTTATCAAATTCGATAATTCGATAAATAAATAGACATATTATAATGTAACTAAAGCACATATTCTCTCTCTCTCTCTCTCTCTCTCTCTCTCTCTCTCTCTCTCTTTCTCTCTCTCTCCCTCTCTAATAATAATAATAATAATAATAATATATAATCCTAAAACAATGTTACTCTATACCTTAATAATGATCACATTAAATTAGCATCCAATTAAAAAAATAAATTCGTGATCTTCAAAAATTCCATTGAATTATCCCAAAGAACAATATGAAATATTCAAGCAATTCCATAAAATTGATGGCAAGCTCAGATCTATGGTTTTACCTCAACACACCGAGTGATAGAGTAGGGGAGGAAAGGACACGAGCATTGGAATTGATAAAATAAAGAATTTTTTTAAAAAATGAATGTAAAATTAATTTGATTAAAAATTTATCGAAATTAAGAAAATAACAACCCACTTTCTATTTTTAAATTTTTTTTTGAAATAAAAAAATACAATGGTAATCGAGGCCGTCCAGCAGCTGATTGATGTTGTTTAAAGTGGAAAGGTCATGAGATTTTATTCCATTTTTTTCATAATATTTTATAGAAATTAAAATTCATATTTGATTTTATAAATGTAAAATTAAAAATTCTCATTAATTAAAAAGAGTTAGTTCAAAAAAAATTTATTGTTGAGTGTCATAGAACTAGTAGCGATAGAGTTCAAATTTATGCCTTAACATTGTATAAAATTACATATACACATATAGTAGAAAAGAGAATTATAAGCTTAAAATTTTTTATGTGGAAAACCACGGTGCCAACAAATCAAAATGTTCTACTATATGTATTTTGAGTTACAACACTTCACTCGCGAGATTATAAGATAGTGTGAATTTCAGAATCGGGTTACTTTAGCTATATGATGGAAGTTGGGCTATAATGGTTGTCAGTAGTGGTCTGCGACTGGTAGGTTGTGATCGACAATATTTGTGTTGATGATGAACTTTAGGCTTCTTATTTCTCTATCTTTAGCTTCTCTTAAGTTCTTAGCCTCCTCCCCTGACAAGAATATGGTCATTTATAAGATTCTAAGAGTGTTTGATAATTATAGCCAAAATCCCAAACGATCCATCGGTTGATTCATATATATTTCCTTGATCATAAATAATATATGATTTGATCATCCAAACGACCTACGATTTGAATGATCTTAGGCTCATGGGTTTTCTCGTCACTTGATTCATTATAGCTAAATTTGAAGGCCTTTTAACTATCCAATTAATTTTTCAAAGTTTCCATGTATCTTCTTTGAGCTTGATTTAAACTGATTAGACCTGTATTGACCCATTTTTAGTATCGATAAAATCATCACACTTAGTCATTCAATTTGATTATAAATTATGGCCAATCTACCATTAGTCCACCATAGAAGAAATCGGTCCCTTTTTTTAAAAAAAATATCTATTGATTTTTTATTAAACAGATTTTTAAGATGATTATTTTAGAAATTTTACCAAAATGGAAATGTCAGACGCATTTTTTTTTCATTATTGAGATATTTATGATTCTAAAAGTTAAAAATCTATAAATAATTGCATTTATATTGAAAGATTACATAGATAAATATTATGTTGTGTATGTATGTGAGGTTTATATTATGCTTAAGATATCTAATATAGTTGATATTGAATCAATTTTTTTTGCATGAATCATAGTTAAAGAGTATATATTACTTCAATCATGATGAAATCTACCCAATCTATAGTCAAAAGTTGGCTCCCCTTAAGATTAATTATATTAAATGACTCAAAGTTGATTTATGGGATTATATTTGAAATATCAATAAAAAATTCATCAATTAAGGATGAATCTTGATGCAAGTATGTTAATAAAACTTCTAGGATTAATTAGAACCATCCAAATTTTAATTCAGAAAGTATAATAGAAATATTTTCAGAGTTTGTCTAATCTATTCTCAAAATTTTCTTTTGTTTGATTTCAAATTTATTTGATTAGTGGTTCAATTTCTCTATAGTGGTAAAACATATAGTTAACTACTCCTTAAGAGCATGAACTCTTAGAATTCATATATAAATTGCTTGATATATATATATATATATATATATATATATATATATCACCTTATAAAATAGAGATTAGTAACCAATTTATATTTCAAAACATAACGGACATTTAGACATTCCATCATCACAAAATGCTTAGCACTTGAGCACCAAACCACTTGTCTTTGTGGTCATGATTAAGGGGATTTTAAGCAAACAACACCTAAATGGAAATTCTTTGGATTAAATATTTATAATATTCACATAATACTTTCATTTTTAAGAAGGACCACCTAAAAAATAATGTTAGTTTAATCGTAATGTTATCTACAATCATTATAGAACAATTCTAACATAAACATCTAAGACAATCGTAAGGAAAACATTATATCACATTAAACCATATCACAATAATTATCATAGCACATTAATCAAAGATAACAAATCATCCCTAGCCTAATTAAGGGCCTATAGACTATATCCTATTGAGTAAATCTAGCATGTACAAGATTATGTAGGTATCTGCCTATTAAGTTTCATCATTGTATTTTAGGTTTCTAAATTTTAATTTGTCATTCAAGTTAATCATGGATAATTTCTACTTAAGTGATTAGCATTTTAAAGAATTTTATTTTAATTTTTTCTGATTCATGTTTTAATTATAAAGTGTTTTCTAAGAATGCATAATAGTAGGTAAGATTCAACAGTAAATAAATCTCACCACCAAGGCATCCTAAATGCTATGAAAATACATCTTTCATAGAAGGAACAAAGATGCATTCCATAAAACACTAAAATTATTCTAAGTAAAATTTATAGCTTCTATGATTAACTTCTTCTGCAGCATGTTCATAATTGCAGCTATCTCAAACGTAACTTAAATGAGTTCTAAGGCTAGGTGTGGTTTTCCGGTTGGATCGGAACTTAACGATTATCGAGCCGTCTTCGACCTTTTGCTCGCGTCAGCTGCCATCCGTTAGAAGGACGCTAATTTGAGTGATCCCCTGACATGGTTTCAAAAGTCGTATACTGAGAAGGATAAAAAACTTTTAATTAATCTATCTAACGGTCAGATTTGCCTAGGACCTAAGTTCGGTTCACAAACCTCTATGAAACCATAAGAGGGGTTCAGGTGTATGAATCCATGAGGGTAGTTTCGAGCTAATGGATTCGAAGCTTCTTCAAAAGCGAGGAACAACTTGTATGAAGAAGGCGTTGACTCAAATGGATGTCGATGTGGGAATCGATTAAGGCCGACCAACTTGCAGAGATCTTCGACTGTGGCTTGGAGGGCTCAAGGAGGCAAAGGAGTTTCATTTTGTCCTAGTGGAGCTTAGGGAAGATGAAGAATGCGAAAATTTCAGAATTTGAAAAGTGAAAGTCCTCTCACAGTATCACCAAGGCCATTGGTTATTCTTGGAATTTGAAACGTTATCACAATTATCGATGTACTTATGAATAATAATAGCTCCATCATTTTCTTTGTTCCGCATTCAATCAAAATTATTGATCAAAACTAACTCAGTGATAAAATTTGATAAGATTTTATGAAGATTTGAATGTTTATCAACTTTAAGGAATAATAGATAGGTTATAATGTCACACACTTCCATATTACTTCTTCGTTCCTCAGTCTTCTTCTTTCCTCAGTCAAAAGCTTGCAGCGATACCCCCTTCTGTTGAAAATGATGTTTGGATATGGAAGTATTTCCAGTGGACAGCTCAACTACTTTGGTGGCTGATGAAGCTTTTGTTATTTGAGATGAAAATGATTTTATTGCATACCCTTATTTAATTATGTTTTTTGTTTTTTTTAATATTATTTTTAAAAATATATTTATTTAGAATATTTTTATATGATTTTATTTTTTTTTCAAAATAAATAACATTATTTTTAAAAATATTCAAAATATCTTTTAAATGTTTTAAGTATTTTTAAAAACAAGTGCAATCAAATAAGTTTTATTTTTAAGTAAAATATAAATAAAATAAAATAAAAAACACAATAAATAATAAAAAAAAACAAAAGTGATCCCAAACAGCCGATAAACATAAGGGAAGTTTACATACATATCACAATTTTTTTATGAATTTACATATCTAATACCTAAGATTTTATAAGGAAATATTGTCTGAGCTATACATGAAGAACCACTCGCACCAAATGATCTAAATAGTTAACAAGAAATTGCACGTTTTTTGAATAGTTCTAGGAAATATAAACTGGTATGTTCATCCTTTTCTTTTTTTTATTTGTCGTTTTAGGATATCTTGAATGACTTCTTTGAGTAAACTTTTTTCAACTTTATTGTTCCAAAGTTCGGTCAGATATCTATACCTGGGATTATACTCATTCATCTCCGATAATCTTTGTGGTGAACTGTGCATTGCCTTCTTTTCTTCAATTCAGTTAGCTTATCATCATCGTCTCTTATAATTTCCTGTAAAATAACAACCAATATTTAATCTTCAATGGCATTTTCAAATCAGTATACAATATTTTTTTACCAAATGGAAGTAAAGCATCAATAACAAAACTGAAAAAAAAAAAGATTTTTCTACTTTTATTTTTTATTTAACTTCAAACCTGAAGCTTTCCATTAATCGTGGCCATTTTGAAAGGATGCCATTCTGGTTTCTTCAATTCATCTTGCCACATGGAACAAAGTTCTACAGCTTTTATATCTGCAACATCTTTTCGATATTTCTTGATGCATGAACCATAAAATACCTTTTCATCTAATTCACCCATTCTCTTTATTCCAATTATAGTTCGGCTGTTCAAAATATTTGATAGGCCCCGAATGTAAATTAGGTCGTAGAGAAGTTAGAGCGCGGGAGAAGATGACATTCACATGCAAAATAATTATTAGCTTTCATTTATGCATGCTATACAGTATTAAAAAAGAGAGAAATCATAGTTGGAGACTCACGGTTATTAATTCTTTCCGAGCTTCCTGCAGTTCATTATTACTTTTCCTTTCTTGAACAACTAAAGCTTGATTAAGTGCATCGAGATTTTCCAATTCCTCCATTTTTTCTTTTAAAGTTTCACTAACTCCTCTATTTTGGTGTTAGTGTTAGAATCTTCACCTCCCATATGCTTCATTACTTGTAGATTTCCTTTCAATTGTTGAATTTCTAGCTCCAACTTTGCTTTGCATCAAGCTGCTTCTCTAACAGGAGAATTTTATTTATTGCTTTCTCTTTCTCAATTTGTGATAAAATTTCTCGAGTTTGAGCTTTGGATGACAATAGATTTAATAGAATTTATAAAGTTTTTAGCACAACATAGAAAGGAGTATTCTGCAATGTGAACTAACCTTTTGTTCTTCAACGAGCTTGAAGGCATCTTCATCAGCTTTATTCTGTTCCATGGAAACCAGCTCGAGCGAACTATTTTTGAGACCACTGTACAAGGGCAACAAATATTAGAGTTCAAACAAAACAATAGAATTTTTAATATTTGTTGTTAACTATTTATTTTTAATTAATTATATTAATTTACCTTTACATTTAAACTTTATAAAAACTTAATTTAATAATAATTTTTAATGAAATAAATTCATAAATCTGTTTTCAGATTAATTAATAACATTAAAATATAATTAGTTATTCATTACACTTATTTTAAAATATAATTATTATCATACTTTTATTTTTTACAAAGATGAATTTATAATATTTAAGCATGAAAAAATTTAAATAATTTTAAAATAGTTTTATATATATTAATGCATAAGTTTTATGATAGAAATTTTATAAATTAAGTTTTAGAATTAATATTTCATATGTACAAATATGTAAAATTTATATTAAGTTTCTATGAGTTTGTAATTTGTATATGAAAACAGAGCATTTAGTATATGTAAATTCATCTTAGTAAAAAAAATAAAAATATGATAATAATTAAATTCCAAATAAGTGTACTTTTTAAATAATTATAGTTTGCTTGTATTAATTGTAGTAATAAATTTAAATTGTTTAATAATAGTGAATATATTCAAGATAATTCTTGTTCTATTTTTATACACAAATTACAAGATGATACAAATTTGTTACAAATTTTGCACAATTTATGTTTCTTAATTACTTAAATGTAAGTTAAGTATTTATGACAATAATTCTTAAACTTATATATATATATATATATATATATATATATATATATATATATATATATATATATATATATATATATATATATATATCAAACAATTTATATATGAAAAGATTTATGAAAATGATTTGACTTCTAATTAATTAGATATAAATTATGAATTATTTTTATGTAATGAGATATATGAATGAATTTTTATGCATAATTAATTGCTAATAGTTTTAAATTTATTATCAAGTTTCTCTATTCTATATTTTATTTCGTTCACCGGAAATGCTTCTAAGTTGAACACTGTACCACCAGCTTTGCTTCAACAATATATCTTCATTCATGCTTCAATATAATATGGGTGGTTTGGACTTGATTGTGATATTCTCCTATTCTATAGGTCTTTGTTTTATACTTTATGAGACACTTATATGCGTTCTTCCTTTAATCTACCGCCAGATCTGTCCTATCCTTCGCTATCTCTACCTGATCAGCCTATTTTTTTTCTCCTTCTCCAAAAACTTGAGAGCCCTACCTCTCCTCCCCGTGTGAGAGCTTCTCTGAAACCCTTGCTCTCCGTTGCCAGAACAGGTAAATACTTTAGCTGTTATAGTATGATTTAGGGATCTTTGTAATCCCTTTGCCGCCGATGCTTAGGGTTTGTTTCTTTCATTCGTCCTTTATTTTTTCAACTAGGTCTACGAAACGTTGGATTCGATTATTCGATCTATTTGTTTGTGTGATCTCGTTGCCGATCTGATGGTGTTGGATCTATAATTCCTTTTTTCTACGGTGAATTTGTTGGTTGTGTACTGCTTTGGTGGATCATCGATGGTCTCAATTCATGGTAGATCTGCCTATTTGTACTGGACATCTAGGTCGTGTGGAGAATTTTTATTTTTTGATCATTTATGATTTGTTCTCCGATTAGATCGGATTCTGTTATTAGGATTTCTTTTTCGCGAGTATTCTGCTCTTATGGTTCAGCTATGTCGTGTATGTTTTACTGGGTTACATGATCTATTAATTAGACTGTTTGTAATATGCTAATTATTTGTGGAGAGAGAGAGACGCTATGGTTGTATTGTTGCCTAAGGTAACCTTCGTTTCGGTTCTATTGTTGCCTAAGATGGCTTACTCAAAGCCTTTGATAATTTTTTCATCTATATACTCAGATAACAATAGCCAAAATTATTGAACTAAGTTATTAGAACTCTCAATTCGGAAGATACATGAGATTTATAGAAATTTAACTTGCAGGTTACAAAAATACTTCCTATAATAGTTTTTAGAGAAACTGCCAGAATCAAAGCCTTTAGATTGAAACCGATGGCTAATCATTCATCTGAAATATTTTTATACTACTTTTCTATTTTTATATAAGAAAATTATGAATTTTTTTAAAAAAGTTAATATTAGATTTTCTTCCTAAAATATTTTTTTTAGATTTTATTCTTTGATCCTAATTTTTCATGATCTTAGAGTTGGCAAATCATATTTTCATAATTTCTATTTTTGTAATGTGTTTTTGAGATTTACTTTTTTTGGAATCTTATTAAATTTTTTATGTGTATTTAATCATTAATTATATGATTTATATTAGGTATTCTTTAAAGAGCAGAATATTCAAAAATATTACTCAGTACAGTAGCCTTTATAATTGATTAATGTATGTGAATATTTTTTATTTAAAAAAGGCTGATGGTGTGTCTTTTTTTAAAATTAATGATTTATTATTTCTTAATAAAGACCGACGGTGTGCCTTTATTAAGAAATATTATTTTTAAAAATACTTAAAACATTTAAAAGATATTTTGAATATTTTTAAAAATAATGTTATTTATTTTGAAAAAAAAATAAAATCATATAAAAAATATTCTAAATAAATATATTTTTAAAAATAATATAAAAAAAACAAAAAAAACATAATTAAATAAGGGTATGCAATAAAATCATTTTCATCTCAAATAACAAAAGCTTCATCAGCCACCAAAGTAGTTGATCTATCCACTGGAAATACTTCCATATCCAAACATCATTTTCAACGGAAGGGGGGTATCGCTGCAAGCTTTTGACTGAGGAACGAAGAAGTAATATGGAAGTGAGTGACATTATAACCTATCTATTATTCCTTAAAGTTGATAACCATTCAAATCTTCATAAAATCTGATCAAATTTTATCACAGAGTTAGTTTTTGATCAATAATTTTGATTGAATGCGGGAACAAAGAAAATGATGGAGCTATTATTATTCATAAGTACATTGATAATTGGGATAACGTTTTCAAATTCCCAAGAATAACCATGGCCATGGTGATACTGTGAGAGGACTTTCACTTTTCAAATTCCCTGAAATTTTCGTATTCTTCATCTTCCCTAAGCTCCACTAGGCCAAAATGAAACTCCTTTGCCTCCTTCAGAGCCCTCCAAGCCACAGTTCGATCAGATCTCTGCAAGTTGGTTCTGGCCTTAATCGATTCCCAATATCAGACATCCATTTGAGTCAAAGCCTTCTTCATACAAGTTGTTCCTCGAGTTTTGAAGAAGCTCAGGAATCCATTAGCTCGAAACCAGACCCTGCGGATTCGTGCACGCTGAACCCCTTAGGTTTCACGTTAGAGGTTTGTGAACTGAACTTAGATAGATAAATTAAAAGTTTTTTATCCTTCTCAGTATACGACTTTTGAAACTATGGCAGGGGATCACTCAAATTAGCGTCGTTCTAACGGGGCCTTAGTTAGCACTTTACATGTTGGCTTCTGCATGTCATGTACCCATTATGATGTCCAATAGTTGTATGCCAAGCTTTAAAATATTTGAAGGGTTTATAAAAAAATAATAATAAATAGATGAGGAATGAAAAAAGAATAAATTGCACAATATATGGGGGCATATTGGTTAGGGGCCTCGCTCTCAATTCGAATATATAGGATGTGTGTCTTTAATTACCCTTAGAGCTCAACTTCCTCAAAAATAAATAATAATAATAAATTTTAATAATTCATAATAAATCCAATATATATATATATATATATATATATATATATATATATATATATATATATATATACATATATATATATATATATATATATATATATATATATATATATATATATACATATATATATATAGATATATAGATATATATATATATATCAGATACCATTGTGCGAGATAAAAACAAAATCAGCAACTTGTTGGGTTTATTATTTGTAAATCAGATAGCACTGCTAAATGAGTATTGACATTGGGAGCTCGGGTAATGCAATAATAAGCGATTACATGATCGTTTTGTTGCCAAGGCGAGCATGCACTGGTTGGACAAGTGCATGTACACCCATTTATAGTTCCACAATTTTATTTGTAAGATAAAACCACATTAGCTTTTATCTTAACAATCTTCTATCATATCTACCCCTGATTGAAAGACTTAATTTCATGATTGTATGGATTATGATACTTCATTGGAATCTAGGTGTATGCCAAGAAGCTCATCACAATATCCTTGGAATTATAAGTCTAGTAGAGTCGGGCCTATTTTAGCTTCAACAAAATTTAAAATCTATATGTCCCATTACATTTCATTAGATTATGTCCAAGTAACTACATTATAGTGTTTCTCACTTTGATTTAAGTTCTAAGATCGATAGTATCTATTTAGCTACATTATAAGTTCTCACCTCCGAGGATTATTATTAGTCTTGTGTTAGTGAATTGTATGTCCCAAATTTCTAATAAAATAAATAACTTGAAATATAAATAAATTCAAACACTATTAAAATATAAAGTCTTTTCTTGAAGTTCAAATCCTTGAGATCAAAGTTGAATATATCATAAAGTTATTTATTATCATTTTAATTGAGATTGTTCTTAAGAGTTAGTTGCTCTAAGGAGTAGTTTACCACTATAGAGAAATTGAACCATTGAATCAAAATAAATTTGAAATCCAAACAAAAGAAAGAGAAGATGAGTTCATAATGAAGGTATTGGGATATTGGGATCTTGTGACTGATAGTAACATGCGATGAAGAAGTGTTCAAACTTCATCTTTAGCGTTCAACTCATGCTCACAATTCAAAGCAAGGTTTCAAATCTAAGTTTCAACAAAGTTCTGAATCATGTTCAAGTTTGATTTGAATCTTATTCAAATAACTTACAAGTCCAATTTGTCTTAAAAAAGCACAAAGTTAATTTATCCCTTATTGGGAATAATTTCGTCCATTTCTAACATATTTCTTCTAAAAATAAGCAGTCGTATATTTTTTTAATGAATTGTGTTTTATGATCAGAAATAATAAATTTTTTAATAAATATTATAAATTCCTAATAAATATTAAGCATATAAGATAATATTAATATGGCAACATAATAATTCTAATAATTTTTATACTTACTTGAAATTGTATAATTTTTAAATGTTTTTTCAACTAAAATTAAAGATATTCTTAAAAAATTTATACTTTATTTATAAAATTTTAATATAGTTGAATTAAACCAAATAAATATAATTATCATAATAAGGTATCAAATAATATGATGTCGATAGTTGAGCCTATTCAAACTCAACATGAAAATTGGAATTTGAGTCAACCTATAAAATATTTGGGTCAAACTCGAGTTAGCTAATGAGCATACTTTAGGATGAGTCAGGAGCTCATTTCCTTGATCCTCTTCTACGATGAACAACTGATCGTTGATGATCAGTTTATTCCAAGTTATGTCGGTGGAAAAAATCATCCGATGTGAGTCTCGCATCATGCAAGCTTAGAAGATTTAAAATAGAAAGTGCTTAGATCTCTACGTTGTGATGTAGATAATTTTATAGTGGAGCTATTTCTCTGTTGACGCAAGATTTATAGCAACTATGATTTCTGACGATAAAGTCTATAGTGTTGTACTAGATGAAGCTTCCTGTCAAACATTAAATCTTTATGTGGAAGTCAAGCCACAATGTAGTGCTTCAGCTACAACTGATATTGATCTCATGCAATATAATATTTTATCTGATTATGCACATGATTTCACTTTGTTAACAGTAGTTGTACCGCAACACTACTGCAACGACTCAAAACTAAGGTTAGTAGTTACCTTAAAAGCACTGTTAGTGTCTTCATTTTATGGTTCAACCTATCTTGAGTCTTTTTTTAACGATGTTGATTTTCTTAAAACATAACTTAGATGCCTGTTGAAGCATGATTGCATGAGCAACCTAATGCATCTAGAGTCCTGTCTGATGATGAGTAAGATACAATGAATAGCAAATCAAGTGATGCATCTAATGATAACAAGGATGAAGAGGATTTATTCCTTGGTAATAATAGTTTATGTAATAACAACGTTGGTCACTAGCTTATCAAGAATCATTCAATCCAGAATTCTACAAATGATGATGCTATGATCTTCAATAACGATTATGCCTGCACAAATCAAACCACAAAAGATTGGGATCCACATATTGTGTTTGATGGTCCATCTGATAGTACAAGTTTTGCAGATGGCATTGAAGTTCTAGTTGAACTATTTGAAGATATGTGTTTCTCAAATAAAAATGAGCTTCAGTTTGCAGTCATTGGTTGGTTAATACTAAATAATGTTCGATTTTTTACTTTAGTAAAAGAATTTTTATAATTGGTATGTATGCAACATAGCAATCATATACATCATAGCAGATCTTGCCAATGGCGTACATGCGAGCAAAAGATTGGGAGGTGCTTGGAGGATATTAACGTTAGGTGCACCGCATATATGCATCAGCACTATCAATGATTCTGGACATCGTCAATGCACGTCTAAGTTCATTCGTTATTTTATAATGCAGTTATGTGATCTCAGATAGACTTGAAACCACAAGAGATCATTAGAAGGATGGAATTAATATTTAATATTAAAGTGTCTTATATAAAGACATTGGATGTACGGTGTAAGAGTATCATAGCAATATTTGAGAGTTGGGAGGACTTCATGCGCTCTTGGCTATTCATGGATTCGTATATCTGTTTACTATTTATAGAATTCTATAATCAAGTATATGCATGTTTCAGAGATTATTTTGGGCATTTAAATATCAATATCAGTTGAAAATTTTTGTCTTGGCATGGGAACATTCTACTTGGATAATATAATTGTACTTACTTTTATTGGTATTGATGCGATAATGGATTATTTCTACTTATTTTTTTATAGTTGAATTTAAAATAACGAGTCATGACTAGTTCACTATATTGCATCAGCTTGTTCTATTATTTCAGTGATATATGTATTATCTCAGATAAGTATGCGGGGTTGGTATGTGGTTATCGAGATGTATTCCCTTGGGCTGCGCATCGTCATTGCTTAAGGCATCTGAGGGAGAACTTCAAAAAAGCAATAAGAAGAATGAGTATTGTAGATGTTGAATTTCTATGTAAGAAAATATATATGTCTGGCAGTACGGATGATATAAATATATTCAATTGACATATGATATACATAAAGGATATCAAAGCTGAAGCATACCAATGGTTAATAGAGCATGATATGTGCAAGTCGTCATTGATTCATGATGGCAGTAAGCGATATGGTACTATGACGATAAATGCATCTGAATGTTTCAATGGAGTTCTCAAATGGGCACGGGGATTGCCAATTCAAGCACTAATCATAATGGTTTATTATAATATTATCGGTTTATTTTTAAAGAGAGCTAGTATCATGAACTTGGGAGAACCAACTGATAAATTTGCATTCTCCCCTAGTGCACAAGGTCTGCTCAACAAATTTGAGCGTGAGGCCAAACACTATCCATAATCAATCAATATAAATGCTAATGAAGTGCAAGGGTTCGATATGGGTTGTCGATCCTTCAGAGTTACTTCACAGTTGAGCAGTTATGTTCATGTATGTAAACAATTTATCACATGCTGTGGCCATTCTATTCTTTAGTCCATCGGAGGAATCATTTGGCATATGTCAAGATATTACACCATGGCAATGTATGGGCGTACATACTCCGTGAACTATCATGTTTAGTTCGATCAAATAATAGGTAGATTGCGGCGCATCCTTTATACCAAATGTTAAAATAAGATCATGTAGATCATGTTCAAGTCGATATAAGAACACAATGGACGAGAGTGCAGGACAGAACAGTCGTATGTGCAGTTTATGTAAACCAGTTGATCATTATCAGACATCGTGCCCACATAACTCGACTAGTAGAAGGTTAGTATGGATAGTCGCAAAATATCATGTACATAGGGTTCTTTATTTTTAAATTTCTTTCATACTTTTGCACAATTTAAATATTAATGAATTCTAACATTGTCCATTTTTCTTTGTTCTTTTATCATAAATGCGATGGGCGAGGACCAAGCGACTAGACGTCGACAAAGGAGGCATGATGAGATGCCCGATGATGCACCAGATCCAACACCTTCAGAGGTCCATCCCAACATAGCCTTCTTGGGTGGCAAACATAGGGCCGCCATCCGGATTCGGTATAAATTTACTTTCCAATACATTCTGTCAAAATATTTTAAGTAATAAAATGACTTGACATTACTTTATTTTTATTATAGGGCACTATTTTGGAGGCAGCTTCACATCTCCTTATCTTTGAGGGAGTGGCCCTACGTGGTTCATCTCGCCCTCTCCAGCGGGGTTGTATTGCGTTAGTCAGATGCATACATTCGACTTGACCATCACTTGTTGGTAGTATTAATTGAGCATTGGTCTCCTCAGACCAACACTTTTCACTTTGCTGTAGGCGAGATGATTGTGTCATTGCAGGACTTTGCGATGATCTTGGGCTTGCATGTAGATGGACCACGATCATTAGACCTATTCTGATTAGCGAAGGCGGTGGCGAGGCTTTGGCTTCTGCGATGAGTTACTAGGTGGGCACCTGCGAACACTATATCGCCCCGTCAACCCATATTGATAACCCTCATTTCGGTTCTATTGTTGCCTAAGATGGCTTACTCAAAGCCTTTGATAGTTTTTGGAGTATAAGCTACCATCGAATCAAAGCCTTTTAGATTGAAACCGATGGCTAATCATTCATCTCAGATAGTTTTCAATATGAGTTAGTTATACTACTTTTTCAAACAATGTAGATAATATTTTTATTTAATGTCATGAAATTTATTGGTTAACCTCAAATTAAAATTTTTTTGTGCATGGCATTTGTTCAAGTAGCATCATTGACAATAAATAAGCAATCAATAAAATCTTCTTAAGAAAACCTAAAAGCTCTCATCTTCCATAGTTCTATTACTCAGATTGTTCCAAGTTTATGATCTAACAAAGTCCCTCACCTTAATTTTATATATATATATATATATATATATTATATATATATATATATATATATATATATATATATATATATATATATATATATATATATATATATATATATTATATTATATTATATTCATTATAAAAAGCAAAATACTTTGATGTACAAACATCTAAATAATTGGGATCCATCCAAGTATTTTATTTCTCATAAGGATCATGACTCAATATAGAAGATTGCCAATATTTTTATTATCTTATCGAGGAGCTCATTAAAATAGAAAGCTAAAGAAAATTGTGCTTCTCAAATTTGGATGATGGCTAGAAAATGAGAAGGAAAGAAGGAATGAACAAAATATTGTACAATTCTTTTACATAATCATGAGTATTTCATAAGCTACATACTTTAATAAGTCTTAATCTAAAAGGGAATTACATAAATTATAAACATGTAATTCATTCATAATTGAATAAAAGCAAGCTCTAAGACATTGTTTGATTTATTTGAAGAAGAAAAATCAATTTTTGATAAAAAATAAATGATTTATAAAATATACTTTAGGAACCTTTTAAAAAACCTGGTAAATTCTCAATATACTCATCTTGGAACTAAACAAAAACTTAGGAAAATTTGACCTTGAAATCGAGAAACTCGCCCAATTGACTAGACATATTGGGACTTAATAAAAAATTTTATTACTAAAGTCAATATTTACTTATTTAGTATAAGTTGGCCAAACTTGAAATTTGAAACTTAAATCATTGACAATTTATATTGAAAATATGAAAAAAAAACTTTAATCATAAATGCAATCCAACTAGTTATGCTAGTGTTAGATTAATCACTCCTTACAAAGTGCTAAATCTCATAAGTAAAGAACAATCTATATTATATGAAGTTATTCTATCACTTAAACTCAAGCATTTTTCATTGTAGAAATAAGTTTTGAAGAGCTGAGTAAAATAATAATCGTACTAGCGTTAATTCAATAATATAAAATCTTGTCAATTTAACAACTCTTGCATTCATCAATTTCAAAATTTACATAGTTGCGTGCCCAACAATTTTTCTATTCACTACTCAAATATTGACATTTTATATTTCTCTCAAAATTTCATAGACAATAATCGTGATATATTTCTAAATATCTAAAGGAATAAAATGTAAGTCCTAAGAAAATATATTCATATAATTGTTGACCTTCATATATGTGTAATAAATCAAGACAAGCCCATTAGTTAAATTTGATGGACTTTGAAGGACGATCATAATTGGGATTCAAAATGCTGCGTTAGAAAATGGTCAAACGATCTCCGATTGATGAGCAGACTTGGTCGCGTTGAGCGTCAAATTGATTGGAATATAGATATTGCAAAATCTAGCGATCGATTAATTACTATAATATGTCGATGCTCATCTGAGCTACGATGATGTTTGAACGACCTCGGTTCATGAAATTAATTATGCCATTAGCTTCAAAATATTGAAAAATATCAAATGAGGCTGCACTCAATTGATGATGCATGCAAATGATGAATGATTTGAAGTGATAGCAAGATGAAATGCAGGCGTCCAAAATCAACTCAATGACCTCATCGATGAGCGGACTTATCATCGTGTTGAGATCATTCTGGATAAAGAATTACATGACATGAATCAAATTGGGGAGGCTAATATTAAAACAACACTTTAAAACTTTGGGGATATCTAGCATAACAAATTCATAAACTCAAAACCTAAAGATGAATCCAAATTAGGTTTAATAACTTTTATATGAGTGTGGATGTGATTATTATGCTAGCTAATAAGCATGAGTAGGGCTAAAGCAACAAACATTAAAATCGACATAACTTATCAAAATTGATGTAAATTGAGCATAATCAAGTTGAAAAATTACAAAAACTCAACAAATAAGCTAAGTGCCAGTAATGTGTTAAACTATAATCTTAATGTGCTAAACTACAATCTAAATCAAAACACCTTCTTTGTCGCCGGATCTGCAACCCTTTGTACAAGCAAACATAAGGCGATATTAAATCAAAATATACAAAAATCATAGGGCCTCCTTTAATAAAAAATTAATGAATTTCATTCTAATTATGATTTTCAAAATCAATGATTTCATTAATTAGATGAAATTAACAAGTATAAATTCTACATTTGAATTTATAGAAATTTTAAGTAATGTCTAAAATATAGGCTAAAATTGGAATTAAATTAAAAAAAAATCTAAAATCAATCTCATAATTCTAACATAAAATTATATAAAATTATAGATACACCTGTATGTGCCCCGACACTAAATTCAAGATGTTGCACGGGTTACTTCCTGGTTTAGTCTTATAAGCATAACAAAATTTAATAATAATAAGAGTTTCAAATTATGAAATATCGATAAATAATTCTATTAGTGAATAGATTTAATTATTAGTAGCTAAACAGAGTTGATAAGATCTAAAGCTCTTAAACATGTTCAAATTAATGGATTATTTTAAATAAAATTGAGTAGCAATCTCATACTAACCTCGTAATTCAGAAATAAACACTACATAAATTCTCAATACACAATGCGCACTATCTAAATACTAAATTCAAATTACAGGATGACACAGGTTGCTTCAAGTTTAGTCTTGGGGTGGTTTTAACAAAATAAAAATAATAAGAGTTTCAAAATAATAAAAATATTCGCAACAGTGATAGTAGATTTAATCCTCTATTAGCAACTAAATAGAGTTGACAGGACTAAAGCTCTTCAATATATTCAAATCAATCAATTTTTCTAATCAAATCAATTCAAATCAAATATCAATCTAAAAAAAATAGCTTAAATGAAACTCTATCATCAAAAGCTCGAATCAAACTTAATCTATCCACTATTTGCAATTATTTATTGGGGGTGAAAAATTAAGCAAACTCTAGCTCACAAGGAGCCAATGTTAAATCAATTATTCTACTATATTTACTCTGATCAATCTCTTGCCGATGATGGCATATCCTCATGTACTTGGCAGAAGCTCTGAAATGCGATTGAGTCCTCTCGGTGGTTTAAATCACTCCATTATATTATGATCACATTATTCAGTATGCTCAGTAGCTCGCTCTTTAAGTTATAAATAATAAATTTATTTGATAAAAATCAATTTAAGGTACACTTTAAGATAAATAACTAAACTATAAACACTCTTATGGCACATGTTGGATGCTTAAATTCAATCGATGATCGAGGTTATTTTGCGGTTTTAGTCTTAGGTTGGTTAACAAAACCTAAAAACTATAATAAGAGTTTCAAAATAGTAAATATCAGAAATTGATCATGTCAAGTGATAGTAGATCTAATCCTCTATTAACAGTTAAACATATTTGACAGGATCTAAAACTCTTAAATATATTCCAATTAATCAATTGCTCAAATCAAATTGCCTCAAATTAAAAATTAATATAAAAAATTGTTTAAATGAAATTCAATCATTAAAACTTAAACCAAACTCATTCTATCCACCTTCCGCAATTGTTTGTTGGGGGTGACAAATTAAGAAAACTCTAGCTAAAGGAGCCAATCAAATCAATGTTCTACTATTTAATTAATCTCGCTAGTAATGGGTATGTTCCTTTGCGTGGCTTGGCCAGTAGGCTCCATAGATGAAATAGTTATGACCAAAGTCCTATGATCAAGTGGTTTGGCCAATCTAACTCCATTATATTACGATCACGATCATAGCCCATATGCTCCCTAATAGCTCTACCCTTTGAGCTGTAAATCATAGTATATACTTGAAAGGGCAAACATCCCTCTGTCAGCTAAGGTAGACTTAAATATGTCTCTTTAGACAAACACCACCCCAGGTTTACAAGAATTTCTTGGATGACGTAACCCATGTGTTGCTGATGAGAATCCTTTCGTTGGGTTTTACTTCCTCTCTAGTAGACTAGGGGTCGCGCGGGATGATGGAACCATGGGATCTAGATCGCGTCATCATTCCCAACCATCAGTTTAGCTATTTCATATCTCAAATTCTAAACTCTGATGCTTCTTATATCTTCGCATTAAATAATCTAATGACTAGCTTTAATCAAAATTTATCTCATTTATTGAGAGGTAATTAACTATAGGCTTGCTTTATAGGAAACACAGAACAGATCTAAAGTTCTGCCAAATGAGGATGAAATCTCAGGTAGTGTCTTCTACTCATATTATTTCAAAATTACACACTTTAAAACTACTCTTTTCATCGAAGATATCAGTGGCAAATTTTTGGAGCCCATAGATTTCTGGCCACTCCATTGGGGATTAGATTCTCTTTTCATCTTTAGCTAGTCAAATTTAAGCTATAGTTGTAGTGGAACATGATAAAATTGTTATTTAAAATCAATCATCAATGAAATTAAATTTAAACCAATCATATTCTTATGACTAATCTATTTGTTCTGTATATCAATAGATCTTCAGAACACCGTTTATCATGCAGCCAGGTCATGGAGCTAATATCTGTTTGGCTAACATTGTAATCAATACCAGAGACGTTGGAGCTACCATTCAATTTATTAGTGTAGACTTCCCTACCATTGTTGTTGCAAATAATCCTCCACAAAACATCATATTTCACACACCAACGTGCATTAGGGATGACAATTGGAATGGCCACTCGCTACTAAGGTTCCTCGAGAGCCTTTGTACTTAAAAGATTGATTCATTTTGAAGCATCAGTCATGAAGAGAACCTTCACTGGGCAAAAGTTTCATCATACATGAATCGACAATCCACTAGTTGAATCTTTTCGCTAGGAAGGTGTATCGAAGCCTCATCTTACGGAAAAAATTGAGTAGAAGGCAAAAGGGAAGAAACACTACTAGCTGTTCGGTAGTTCATCTCACAAGTCATACAACCAACCTCTCTCTGATGGAGTGAGTATTTCTATCCCACAACAAATTTAAAAATTTTGAGATAGGAGAAAAGGAATAGCTCTCCTGGTGATGTTAAATGGTGTTTTTTTAGGCTCAATAGCAAAAATAATATGAAACTCTATTTACTCGAGCACATAGAGTTCTGAAGGTTATTAAGAAAAAATGTTTTATGAAGAATTGGTATCAAATGTCAATTATCAAAGAAGCCAAAAATGCTCCATTATAAAACTACAATCAGTGATAGTAAGTACTCAAGACTGTTCTAAGAAATTCCTACACGGTGAGCATCGGGGCGTGACACTTGAACCATGTGTTCGAGAATCCATTACCAAAAGGTCCCAAAAGAAAGGAAAATAACTATAGAGGCCAAAGCCTCGAGAAGAAGTTGTGACACAGAAGTTTCTTCACCTAGAAGTAGTCTAACCTAGAGACAGTGGAGAAAGAGAAATGCTGAACTACATGCTCAACATCAATTGTTTAAGTAGAAAATTGTACAACCAGTTGTGGAACCAGAAGCGAGTGTTCTAACCCATGACAAGTTTGACAGCCTAAGATGAGTAAAGCAGAACAACTCTACTGATCAATTCAAACTGTCATTATGGACTTGATAACATCAGATTTTAGCTTATCCAGTAAGAAAACTCGAAACTGTATATGCAAGAGTGTATCGGGTCCTCAAAGTTGCTAAGAAGAAATGACTGATGAAAAGAAAATACAAAGTTCCTATCCTTAGGGAGACTAGAGTTACTCCTCCAAAGAGACATCCTCTTATAGCCCTAACAAAATGTCTACTAATTCAAGTCTTTCTCGGTGAGCATCGATGCATGACACTTGGACCACATGTCCAAGAATCCACCGTTGAAAGGTCTCGGCAAATAGGTGAGCAAATTTGGAGGCCAAAATCTTGAAGTGAAATTCCCTTACAAATAGACAACAGTGTGACATCTAGACTGTACCCCCACAAAATCCACTACTCATGCTAAAGTATTTGGAGCTGAAGCAGTCTTGCCACTTGAAGTTGAACTACCTTCACTCCGAGTACCCATTCAGCACAATCTCACTCAAGATGAGAATGTCTGTCTACGGATGTGAGAATTTGATGGACTTGATGAGGTCAGGCACCAATCTCAATAAAATCTAAAAAACTACCATGAGCAAAGATGTCCTAAAGCTTCATCATTATATATTATCTCACAAGATTACTCTCATCTCGAGGATCGATCCGCTGAAATACTTGATGACAAGACCAGCGTCGACAGTCGCTTGGCAAGATGGGTAGTATTGCTTCTACAATTTGATATCACATACATTCCCTAAAAAATAGTGAAGGGATAAGTCATAGCAGATTTTTTAGTTGTACATCCCATCCAGGCAGACTGTTCTCTTAATGACAATTTTCCCGATGAGCAAATTATGCTCATTCATAAAAGAGAAAAATCACAAATTTGGGAAATGTACTTTGATTGAGCGTCATCGATCAAACATGTCTAACATCTAAATTTTTCAAAAGCAAGAGCAGGAATCGGTATCATCTTCATAACACCAGAAGGTGGGATAATGAGATGATCATATGGATTGATCGTGCCAATAACTAATAATGAAGTTGAATATGAAGCGTTAGTCGTAGGTTTGGAAGAAGCTATTTTCATAGGCATTCAGAACTTGCATATTTTTGGTGATTCTCAGCTTATTATAAATCAAGTACTTGACATCTATAAAATCAACAAGCTTGAGTTAGCTTTCTATCACAAGCGAGTTCTCAAGCTTATGAAGTAGATATCAAATATCACACTAACTTGAGTCCCTCGATCTGAGAATAACAAAGCCGACTGATTAAAAAAAACTAGCTAAGAAAATGACAAGTATGAATAGTGATTATGTCATGATCGACATATTTACTCGATGAGTCTTAGATCTAGTAAAGTATCGATCCCTGCAGGTAGAGGGGTTACCAAATTTGACCCAACAGGATGCGACTCATGTTGCTCCTCATACTCTCCAAAATCAATAAGAAGTTGTACCAAGAAGAGATAAGAATGACATTACCTCAAAAATTCCATGTGAAGCCTTTACGATAGAGGAGTCACGTGATTGGAGGCAACCCTTTATCGACTACTTTAAAGAGGGAAAATTACCAACTGATAAATCACTAGTAGCTCAAATCGAGAAGAGAATGCTAGGCTATACTTTCATCAACAACACTTTATATCGTAGATCCTTTCAACAAATGTGGCTATAATGCCTAGGTGTAGATGAAGCTAGCAAGGTGATGGTTGAAGTTCATGAAGAACTTTGTGGTGCACATCAGTCAGGTCTCAAGATGGAAGTAAAGATCAAAAGGATGAGTTATTATTGGTCATCTTTGGTGAGAGATTGTATTAATCATGCTAAGAAGTGTCATTAATGTCAAGTACATGGGAATCTCATCCATCAACCTCCAAATCAATTACCCCCAAGCAGGCCAGTCGCCTAATAAGAGGGCGACTTTTTTACTATAATTTTTTTTTTGAAAAAGAAGTGTTTGTTGTACTAAAGCTGTATTTGTCTGCATTCTTCAACTATAAATTCAATCGGATATCAATAATATTAGTAGTACTAGTATCAAATTAAAAAAATTAAAACTACTTTATATGAACTAGTTATACAACTACACAAAATACACAAAATAGTTTTCACTCATATTTTAAGTAAACACAGTCACAAATACACAAAATACACAACTATACAAAATACACAAAAGAGTATCCATTCACATTTGAAGTAGACCCTATCAAAATACACAAAATACACATACATCTCTCAGAACTATCACTACGGCGATGTCTATATCGCTATCACAACACTACACGGGTGTAGTGGGTGATGGGCGATCACACAACTGATGGGAAACATCATGTGGTCCTTGATCCTGGCCTGTAACATCAGAACCTAGTTATAACTGCGAGTCTCCTAAAGGCACCTAATCTAGTAAAGGTGCAACGTCTATATGATGCTGAAACTTAGAGCTCTCCTGATAAGTGGATGGCCCTGGATCAGCATAAGTAGATGGACCCTCACCCATATTTGCTATTTGTGTACTCAGAATTGAATCATACTCATGTGACATATGCTCTTTCTGTGGCGTGCTTTCGAGCATGTAATGTGTGCAATCTCAAATCATGGCATATCTTCTCATATCTATTTATAGCCAATTGAAAGTCTGAGTCACCTAGACGTCCAAAGAAAGGCTAAAAAATATCCTCCGCCCCTAAAATATGCTCCGCCTATATTAAACAGGTGTAAAATGTTACTCTGAAAAATTGTAGACAGAGGTACCTAAGAAAATTTGTAGATTATAATATTATCTTACATAGGCTCGCTCGGTAGGTGCTCTGGGGTAGTATGTCATCGGTGGATCAATAGGCACCTTAAGCAAGTACAATGAAGCCCATGACCTGAACCATAACATGTACTAGTGAAGGGCTTGCTATACATCTCTATCAGTGTCATCTACAATGACAATGTGATCTCTCCAAGCCTCCCAAGTAGTGATGTGTTGCTAATGGTACTGAACCCAATCAGTATCAGCTTTCCCTTGACCATCAACTCTTACAAAATTGGGATTCATTGACGCAACATCAATGCATGGTAAGTGTCCAAATGAAGAAGGTGTCACTCCACCCTCTTTCCGATAAGGGGGTGCAGCGCCATATAGCCTAGCCAGCAAGACAAATATCAGATAGGCGAGCCCTAATTAGAATATTGTATAGCTCCCAAGTAACCTACATGCATGAGTGGTTGTTACTCAGTACTATGGTAAAATTCAGATGAAATAGGTTTTAACATTTAAGAGTAGTACTTGGCTCAGTAGTAATCCATCAAGCTCAGCTCAAAAATTTTTTGATATTTCCAAAGGGCATTTGTCGCACATACCGTTCGTTCCACCTGATTAAACCAGTTTTCATGTACAAATCAGTTATTTGTAAATTAGTATATTAAAGTAATTGAAATTTAGTTTAGTTTTCTAATCTGAAACCAATGCTCAACCCATCAAGATCCTTAAGATAGAAAACATGTGATTTTGGTCTCCCAACATGAAGTCACTTCCAAGACCAAATCTAGAGCAGCTGAAGACAACCAGCCATGTTGGCCCTCCTTGGTCTAGTTGACTCATGCAGCTCCTTGTATAGGTGTACCAATACTTCTCCGCCTACTGAGAATGTGACAAATGTATATAGATCTTCTAATAAAGGGAGGTACTATAAGTGCACCTCTGAACCTGAAGTATCTTGCATTAAGAAACTCCCCAAAAGGAATAGAACCTATGCCCGTAAATATCTGATAAACTCCATATCTGTGAGGTATATGTAGGACTCCTTGAAAAATGTCCACCATAGCTACCTAAGTGGCATACAGGTCTACACGTGTGCCTGACCCATCTGAAAAGTAGAATGGACTACTAGGTTGACGGGGTCATGATATACAGTGCCTGCAATGGAGTGCCCACATAGTAACTCATCGCAGCAGTCAGGCCAACTCTGCCACCACTTCCCTTCACTAACTGTAATAGGTCTAATGATCGGTTGTCCATCTACATGCAAGCCCAAGATCATCACAACGTCCTGCAATGACATAGTCATCTCGCCTACAGCGAAGTGAAAAGTGTTGGTCTGAGGAGACCAATGCTCAATTAATACTACTAAGAAGTGATGGTCAAGTCGAATGTATCGATGACTACTAATACAACCCCAGGCGCGCGGAGGGATGTGAACCAGTAATGGCCACTCCCTCAAAGATAAGGAGATGTGAAGTCGCCCAAAATAGTTCTATAACAAAAAAGAAAATAATGTAAAGTCATTTTATCAGTTAAAATATTTTGACAGAATATATTGGAAAGTAAATTTATACTGAATCCGGATGGCGGCCCTATGTTTTCCATGCAATAAGGTTATGCTGGGATGGACATCTGAAGGTGTTGGATCTGGTGCATCATCGGCCATCTCATCATGCCTCCTCTGTCGACGTCTAGTCGGCCTGGAAGGCTCCTCGGCCATCGTACTTATGATAAAAGAATAAAGAAAAATGGACAATGTTAGAAGTCATTAATATTTAAATTATGCAAAAGTATGAAAGAAATTTAAAAATAAAGAAACCTTATGTACATGATATTTTACAGCACTATCCATACTAACCTTCTACTAGTCGAGTTATGTGGGCACGATGTCGATAATGACCAACTGATTTACATATAAAGCATACTAATTATTCGCCCCTACACTCTCATCCATTGTGTTCTTATATTGAACGGTGGTTTACTTGATCTTACTTTTAACATTGGGTGAAAGGATGCGCCCTCGCTCAAGCCCCTATTTTGATCTAACTAAACATGATAGTTCACGGAGTATGTACGCTCATACATTACCATGGTGTAATATCCTGACACGTATGCCAAATAATTCAATCTCCGATGGAATAAAGCAGCAATAGAATGACCACATGGCATTTGATAAATCAGTGTTCGGTTACAGCTATATGAACATAATTGCTCAACTGTGAAGTAACTCTGAAGAATCGACAACCCATATCGAACACTTGCACTTCATTAGCATTTATATTGATTGGTTATGGATAGTGTCTAGCCTCATGCTCAAATCTGCTGAGCAGACCTTGTGCTCTAGGGGAGAATGCAAATTTATCAGTTGGTTCTCCCAAGTTCGTGATACTAGCTCTCTTAAAAAATAAATCGATAAAATTATAATAAACCATTGTGATTAGTGCTTGAATTAGCAATCGTGCCCATTTTGAGAACTCCATTGAAACATTCATGCATTTATCGATCATAGTACCATATCGCTATCATCATGAACCAATGACCACTTGCATACATCACTCTATTAACCATTGGTATGTTTAGCTTTGATATTCTTTATGTATATCATATGTCAATTGAATATATTTATGTCATCCGATCACGACATATACATTTTCTTATATTCAACATCTACCCATTCTTCTTATTACTTTTTTGAAGTTCTCCCTCAGATGCCTTAAGCAATGATGATGCGCAGCCCAAGGGAATACATCTCGACAACCACATACCAACCCCGCATGCTTATCTGAGATAATACATAAATCACTCCTTGCTGAAATAATAGGCAACAACTGCTGCATGCACATAATGAACCAGAGTCATGACTCATTATTTTCATATTCAACTACAGCGAAAGCAAGTAGAAATAATCCATTATTGGCATCAATACCAATAGCCGTGAGTAACGTACCACGATATTTTCCAAGTAGGAATGTTCCATCCATGCTCAGAATAGGATGACAAAATTCTCAACCTGATATTGATGGTCTAAACGCCCAAAACAATCTCTGAAACTTACATGTATTTGTTTATAGAATTCATGTAAGAGCATAACTTCCATGAATAGCCAAGAGAGCGCAGGTCCTCCCAACTCTCTCTTATGCTGCACATCCAATGCCTTTATGTAAGACACTTTAATATTAAATTTTAATTCTATCCTTCCAATGATCTCTCGTGGTTTCAAGTCTATCTGAGATCACATAACTGCATTATAAAATAACGAATGAACTTAGACGCGCACGATGTCCAATCACCGATAGTCGATGCATATATGCGGTGCACCTAACGTTGATATCCTCCAAGCACCTCCCAATCTTTTGCTCTTGCTACAGTGCATGTGTCATTGTCAAGATCTGCTATGATTTCTATGTTATGCACATACAATTGTAAAATTCTTTTGATTCGAAGTAATGGTAAAAAACTGAACATTATTTAGTATTGACCAACTAGTGACTACAAACCGAAGCTCAATCTTATTTGAGAAACACATACCTTCATATAATTTAACTAAAACTTTAATGCCATCTGCAAAACTTGTACCATCAAACACAATATGTGCATCCCAATCTTTTGTGGTTGATATGTGTATAGTCATTGTAGATCATAGCATCATTATTTGTAGAATTCTAGATTGAATGATTGATAACCTCAGACCCCAAGTATCACATAAATTGTTATTACTAAGGAAAGAATCCTCTTCAGCATCGTTATCATCAGAGCATCACTTGATTCGCTATTCATTGTCTCGTACTCATCATCAGACAGGACTCTAGATGCATTGGGTTGCTCATGCAATCGTGTTTCAATAATCCGAGTTATGTTTTAAGAAAATCAACAACGCTAAAAAAAGACTGAGATAGGTTGAACCATAAAATAAAGACACTATGCTTTTAATGTAACTACTAACCTTAGTTTTGACTCATCGCAAAGAGTGTTGTGGTACAACCATGTAACAAAGTGAAATCATGTGCATAATTAGATAATATTATGCCGCATGAGATCAATATTGTAGCAAGCACATTGTGGCTTGACTTCCATAAAGATCTAATATTTGATAGGAAGCTTCATCTAGTACAACACTGTAGACTTTATCATTAGAAATCATAGTTGTTATAAATCCGCGTCAACAGAGAAATGACACTTTAGCTCCACTATAAAGTTATCTACATCACAACGTAGAGATCTAAGCACTTTCTGTTTTAAATCTTTTAAGCTTTGCACGTAGACTCGCATGATGATTTTTTCTACCGACATAAATATCATCAAACATCGCTTGTCCATCATAGAAGAGGATCAAGGAAATGAGCTCCTGACTTATCCTAAAGTATGCTCCAATCAACCTACAATATTGAATGAACAAAATAAAAAATTGATATTTCATTAATCTCAAAATAATCTAGTAATTTTCAAACTCATCTTAATGCAATTTATATCACAAATATTCTCATAATAAGTGAATCAACCGCAAAATCCAAATATTATAACTTCACAACATGAGCTAGTCTGATATAATCTTCTAATTAATACTTTAACTAAAAAATTTGACCAATTCTCAGCTATTATAATAGATAAAATCGCAAAAACTTACTTCCTAGAGAACAAGAAATAAATGATAATCTAGAAACTAGCATGTGCTAAAGGTATTCTTTTGATTAAACTTGTAACCAATATAGTTACTATTAGAATATGCTAATAAGTCATAAGTTTTCAACTTAAATATATGAATAGAGAAATATAAACTCTTAAACTTTGGAGTTATTTAACAATGAAGGCAACCCAATATCTTTAACCAAATATATATATACATATGTTGTGTGTTAAAAGTCTATTAGTAGTGTGTCTAGTGTTTATATAAAGAATAGGAGTTGAAGATCTATTAGAAGGAGATTGCATTACTATGAGGCTTAGAATTGGATTAAAGATAAAGCCTTTTGTCATTCTTTGTTAAATTAAAATTGGTTTATCTTATTATGCCATTGTCTCTCCCTAACTAGGTGCTCTCCATGAAGGGACCATTAGAGCTCTCTAGTAACCTTCCAACCAATAACTCTGTAGATCCCTCTAACAAAATCATATCCTCACAATCCTATCATGACAAATTTTGTGATGGACAGCATTCCAAAGCATTTTGATGAGCTCGAAAGAATTGGTGACTACAATGTCGGACTTCTGGACAGCTGACACATTGATAAGGCTCAATAGAGAAGAAGGCTATTATTTCCAAAGAAACTCTACCACATTGAAAACATACCCATGAAGATTAGGAGAACCAAATATATACCTTAGAGCTCAGGTGGCATGCAAGGTGGAGAGTGAGGTGGAGCCCGGAGTGTGGAGCCGGAGTTCAAGGTGGAGCCAAATTTAGAGGTGGAGGAGCTAATGGTTGGGATTAGGTTGTCATCGGGTCGGGAGGAAAGACAAATCAATCGCACGGGTCTACCACAACTACCGATAAATATTTAGGTTGTAGCCGGTAATCACTGACCTTTAGTCGAATCGAGATCTGATCCATGCCTAAAGCTACGCGATAACTATTTGCTTTAAGACATAGGTGGGGCTTGCCCACTTATAGCGTACTAAACTAAACTTTTTTATATATATACTTAAAATTATAATTAAAATTTATTTAATACTTATTAAAAAAAATCTTCATGTAAATACAGTAGAAAATGATGAAGTACATGCCGCAAAGATCATTTGTGGCAAAATGGAGATGATGAAAGATATTTAGAGTTATGCTCGTTACATTCTCAAGCACCTCCTCTTGGGCATCCTCCTCAAGGAGGGCCGCCTTGCTTGACTGAAAGGGAAAAGAAAGAAGTCGCACTGGCCACAACAACAAGCTCTTGACGAACAAGTGCTTTGAGCACCACCTCTTTACCTTATTTGTCAGGTTGTGAATTTTCAGCAAACTCGTTAAAGTCTGCACAGTCCCATCACCAAAAAAATGCAATGGAAAAGATTCAAGCTACATGCTAACTTTTTATGCCACAAGCAAATAATTAAGATAGTGATACTCACTACTGAGTTGGGAAGGACCTATGTCAGGACAATCTTGTAAAAGTTTAATCTATCAACCCACTCGTGGGGAAGAGGAAGTCAGAACCCACTTCTAATGGTAGGGGATACATAACTGCTCAGCCAGTAGTGTTGAAACTTTCATCCTTCGCCACCACACTGTGAACTTGGGATTACTATAGTAGTAGCCATGAAAGATGAAGGTTTGAAGAATGATCCAAGTCGGGCACCTCCTTGGCATGAGTTTGCAAGATGCAGCCACCTTCCTGGCAAGATAATAACAAAATGAGCTCAAGTTAGGTGAATCAAAGAAGATTTAGAGAATATACTATGGGAACAAGCCGTGAACTAACTCGTCCATAGTTGGCGAGTGACTGAGGAAGGCATATCTTTGTCATCTTTGAAGGCTTTCTAACCCAAGAGGACCTCTCACTCTTAAGCAAATTGCACTCCACTACTTTGAAGTAGAAAGTTTTAATAATTCTCGCTACAAAAGATTGTGCTAAATTCATTAAAGATTAAAATTATGATTGCAAAGACTTGATTCTGGTTAGGTTTACATTGACATTTTGGAAGTATATATATATATATATATATATATATATATATATATATAGAGAGAGAGAGAGAGAGAGAGAGAGAGAGAGAGAGAGAGAGAGAGAGAACTAGCCATCTTTCTTAGGATTGGGAAGCAAATTATCAAAATTTTATGACAAAAATTTTAATTATCATTTATTGATATTTTGGAATAATATTAAATTTCTTATCATTTTTATAATTTAAATATTAAAACTTTTAAATATAAATCATATTTTTATATAAGATTTATGATACTTTTATTTTATTTCATAAAAAAATAAAAAATATATAATTATTAAGTTCTGATTTTCACTAAAAAAATTTAATCAATTAAAGATTGAGAGAAATCTCAATTATGACTTTATGTGATTCTTTATATTAATGCCCTATTAAGTATCTTATAAACTATTCTAATATTAATCATTAATATGTATATAACTATATATGATTTATAAACACAAGTATATGCATATTAAATATTTTTAAAATAAATTTATAATTCCATTAATTTAATTCCATGAATACCTATATTCCAAGTTCATAATCTAATTTTAGTTTCATGGACCAACTTTTGTGCCCTCATCTGCCAATAATATGGGACCCTTGCTTATTTAACATTATACCCACATGTCGATGTAGCGGCCCTTGCACCATTTTTATTATTTGGACAAGTTTTATACTAATTGTTGACTGTTTATGGCAACCCTTGACTTTTCACATCCAAGACTTCAGACCCAGCAAAGGCAATGTTATTATAAATATATATAATTTAATATATTTGTTTAAAAATAATAAAATTATTATTTAATAAATAGCTCTAATTTAATTTTTTTCATTATTTTTTACTATTGTTTACGAATAATGAAATTATGATTAAATAAATAATTTATAATTTAAATTTTTTAATATTTGTTGCTCGCTCTGTATTTTAACTACTTATTTTTAATTAATTATATTAATTTACCTTTAGATTTAAACTTTATAAAAACCTAATTTAATAATAATTTTTAATGAAATAAATTCATAAATCTTTTTTGAGATTAATTAATAACATTAAAATATAATTAGTTATTTATTACACTAATTTTAAAATATAATTATTATCATACTTTATTTTTTTATGGCAAAATTTTAGATTGCTTAATATTAATAATTAGCAATTTAGTACAAAAAAAAAATTTAGCGTAGTCTTTGTCCGCATGACGGACGACCATAATACATGACATGGCCCAATCGTGCGTTGGCGTCGTCCAACGGACGACTGGCTATAATTTATTTATTTCATAAATAAATGTGGAGCAATTCTCATATTTTGTGCATATCAGAGTCATACGATGTCAGAGTTGAGTGAACTTTGTATCTTTGGAATCATAACAAAATTCTCTACAAGTTTCATGTTGGTCAAAAATTACGATTGCGACCCGATACATAGCAGATTTTGCAAATACGCTGAAACTGGGCGAAAGTTGGAGCATCAATCGATTTTTTCGCAGAGTCATACGGTGTCTGAATTTAGCGAACTTTGTATCGTTGGAATTGCAACGAAATTATCTACAACTTTTATGTAGGTTAAAATTTGTGATTGTGGCTCGATACGAAGCAGATTTTGCAAACGGACTGAAGAGCGAAAGTTCGAGCACAATCGATTTTGCACGATCGAGTCAAACAAGGTCGAATTGAGAAATTTTATCGTTGGAATCATAATAAAATTCTCTACAAGTTTAATGTTGGTTAATATTTACAATTGTGGCTCGATACATAGCATATTTTGCAAATGAGAAATTGCATGACGAAGTTTGAGAGCAATCGATTTTTTGCATATCTGTCATAATTGAGAGAACTTTGTATCGTTGGAATCTTAACAAATTTTTTTTTTTTCTTTTTTTTCTTTTTTTTTTTTTTTTAAGGAAACCCCATTATAGGGGTAATTTATTACCACAAAACCAAGGTTACAAGATCCGGTTACACTTAATCGCTCAAAGAGCTACAATCAACCTAAGGAGAAAACCCCAAGCTAAATACATCCAAAATCCAAAGAGTGCATAAAACTATTAAGAGTAAAATAGTAACTCGAGCAAACCATTTGAAGGCAATGACAATTAAGGTCGAAGTAACTAAGGAGAAAGAGTCCATAAACTAAGCAACCTACAAAAAAAGAGCTAAACACCGCAAGTTTAAAATCAAAAGACAAGTTTGAGCCAATTAGATAGTGCACAAAATGTAATCAATGCGTGATAATTTGAAATTGTTAGTGAAGAAGAGGGATAAAGAAGGTTCTCCATTCACAAGAATTTGGGGCAATTGCAAATATGAGCATCCAAACATCTAAGGATACCAGAAAATGCAACTACCAACCAAAGTGAAGTGAAATCTCACCATCCTATCCCACAAACCTAGAGCTATTGGTGATTGTCATTTGAGACATAATATATGTCGCCGTAAGGACAAAATTCAACAATGAAGGTATCCATCAATTTAGTGTATAGAAAAAAGCAAAAGTAAACTTCCAAAGATAAGGAAAGACATCAAGGCAACCAGACAATGCCCCAACACGTAAGGATAAGAGAGAATCAAAATGAAAGTTATTCAATTCCAACACAATCCAAATACTACTAATAAGCAATGGGATTAATAAGAGAAAGAGCCAAGAATCCCAAACAACAATTCTCAGAATAGATTGCACTTGCAGATACAAGAGAATCCCAAACACCAACAACCCATTTAAAATTCCATATGAAATGTAAGGCTCCTGGATCACCAAACAAACAACCGCAAGCCCCAATTAAAGGAACCAGCCAGAAACAAACAGAGAAAATCAGAAACATCTAGCAGTGGACAAACCAGAGACATGAAAAGAAAAATTTAAGGGGTTGGATAAAGGTCCAAGCAATAACAAAGAGACATGTAGTTTATACTCTAAATAGGGTAGTACCCAACAAAACCAAGATAACATATACATACAGATTATTATCAAACCAACCAACACCAAAAAGCTTATGCTGCCAGCCAAGGTTGCACGTGCATATACAGTAGAATCCAAACACTAACAACCCATTTAAAATTCCATAAAGGTCTAACAGAAGGCTCCATGGTTCAGCCAAACAACCGCAAGCCCAAATTAAAGGAACCAACTAGAAACCAATTAAAGAACAATCAGAAACATCTAGCAGTGGTTAGAACCAAAGAACATGAAAAAATCGGGCTCCATGGATCAAACAACAAGCCCCAAATAAAGGAACCAAAAAAACAAACAAGGAAAATAAACATCTAGCAAGGACTGTACCAGCCAACAGTATTACTCAAAATAGGATAGCCCACAACAAAACCAAGATAACAAATACCTACAGATTATCGACCAACCAATACCAAAAGTTTATGCTTATAGGTTGCACGTGCATATAGAGAATCCAACACCAACAACCCATTTAAAATTCCATATAAGTTCTAATGTAAGGCTCCACGTCACCAAACAACCGCAATCCCAAATTAAAGGAAAAAAAAACAATTAAAGAACAATCAAACATCTATTAGTGGATAGAACCAAAGAACATGAAAATAAATTAAGGGGGTTGGACCGTCAGGTCCAAGCAATACCAAGCCAACAGTAGACATGATGTTTATAGCAAATCCCATCAAGGTTAACTAGGCCTTGATGATGAGGTAGAGTTAAGTTATCAAAGATAGCTCTATTGTTCGCCTAGCACCTAAGTTTGCTAGGTAGCGATACATTGCCTTCTCCAAACATGGGAGATCTTATAACCGAATTTAGAAAGGAGGGTTCGATATGCTTGAGCACGAAACAATTCAAGATTAGCTTTAGAAGTTAAGAGGTCAATAATCAAAGAAAGCATCCACTTCAATCCAGATGTTAAACCACTTGTTGAAGGCAAATCTCAAGCATAGTACCATAAGTTCAAAGATATGGAACGTAACAGTTTGTAGAGGAAAAGCAAAAGCATAAAGAGCTTTACCGGTAGTAGTTTCTAAAAATACCACCACAACCCAGACTATTACGGCAATCAACCATCAGATTAATTTTAATAAGATTGTTTTGGGTTTAACCCAATAAACTACCTTTTCAGAATGACATATAGTTCGAATAGGTAGATGAAGACCTAATTTATACCACAATAATACAATTTTGAAGTGTTTCGCTTAATTATGTTGGCATTAAATAGCTCACTAATTTTGTATTTTATTCTAGCCATAATTTTTCTGCGGATTCATAGCTATTGTTTGGCTTCGCCATCCATATAAACCAAATAATAATACTAGCGCTTGTAATTTTGATGTGACCTTTAGGGATGTTTTAAAATAAATATCAAGGAGTTGGTATATGGATAAGGAACCATTGAAAAGGTCATTGTTAAAAAAGATCATCATACCACCACCGACGAATGGCCCCATTAACAAAAAAGATGATTAACCTCGATGTGAAAAACAATAACATTTAGAGGGTAAGTGGAAGCCTTTGTTCCACATTAAGGAATCAACCGGATAAAGTTCTTAAGAATACCAAACAAGAATGGAGTAAGTAGTAGAATATTGTTATATATTTTGTCATAGACATTAGAGATTTCAACATTTCTTTTATTATATATCCAAACATTTTTTAAATTAAATTCACCATTCTGTGATAGTTTAAATAGGATCTAATCCTTGTTGGGCGAGGAGATCTAAATGAAATTAAGCTTATCTATTATAGAGGAGGGGATGTATTCAAGGAGTTTAGACATATTCCACTTATTATTATGCCGAATGAGTTAACTCTAATGGTATCAGAATGCTAAGAAAGTAATTGTCAATGGACCCACTAATCCAGTTATCTTGCCAAAAATAAGAGTTGCGGAATTTATGCCCCAAGTAATTTGTGACTGCCATCCATTTAATGCTACATAATCTTCTCAAAGTTGAGAGTCTCTAGAATTGTAGGAACAAGTTATAGGGTGCTTCCCTTGGCAATATTTAACATTCATGAAGTTAGCCCAAAGGTTATTATTGCATCTAAAGTTCCACCAAAGTTTGTATGAAAATGCAGAGATTGTATCTTTAATAGTCTTACCAAGACCGCCTTCCCGAAGGAGCCACAACATTTTTGCCAACCTGACCAATGCATTTTTTTTGGTAGAAGTGTTAGAGCCCCAAAAAATTTATTTATAAGCCTCTCAATCCTATTGATGAGAATTTGTAGGCACAATAGAATGAGATAAATAGGTAATTGAGGGTGCTTTACTCGTGGTATACCACCGCCAAAAGAGAGAAAGTTATATTCCCAAGAAGAAGAAATTAGAGAGATCTTTTGGATTATATCATCGAAATGATGTGACCTTTATGTCCTTTGAAAAGAGGAGCACCAAGGTATTTAAGAGGCCACTGATGTTGCTTAAAATTAGTGATTCGCTGAATATGGTTAATCCTATTGATGGCAATTTTGGATGAAGGAATAAAGCAGCATTTTGTCTTGTTAAGAAATAATCCACTTTCCCTTCCAAAATTATTAAGCAATTTCAAGATTGTTTTATATGTGGGATAAGCATTGCAGATGATAAAGTCATCCAAAACTAAGATGAGAAACGGAATGCCACCACGAAGTTTTATAAAGCAAGTTAGGTTTATAAAAGAAAATATCATTCAAACACTGGATAGGTCAACAAAGAATGATAAAAAAGAGAGAAAGAGGGTCTCCTTGTCTCAAGCCATGGGTAGATGTGAAAAAACCGGTCAACTCACTATTGATGATCACAGAAAACCAAGCATTCGTGGCGGCACAATTTTAATAAGATGAATAATCGTGAGAACCCAAAAAGGCTAAGAATCTTAAATAAAAGTCCCAAGATAGATTGTCAAAAGCTTTAGATATATCAAGTTTGAAGATAATGTTTCCACCTCTGTGGGAACGCCGATGTCATGGATTAATTCTTGGGCAAGGAGGATGTTATCGAAATAGCTCTACCTTTCATAACCCGATTGATTAGAGAGATAATATTGGGAATAATTCGATTAGAGATTAGTTTAGCAATTAATTTATTGAAAAAGGTGCAAAGACTGATAGGTCTAAAATCACCCCAGGATTCCGGGTTTGAAATTTTAGGGATAAGAATGATGGAGGTAGCTAAGGCTCTAGGAAGGGGTTTCAAAAAATCAAAACCGCATTAATCAAATCGCTTTAATAGTGGACCAATGTTGGAAGAAATGGGTAGTAAACCCATCATAGAGTCCGAAGTTCATGCTATTAAGGGTATCACCAATCTCAAGAATGTGAGTAAATTGTTTTGCCTGTGAGGTGATCAAGGAGGGAATCAGGATTGGAGATATCAATAAGTTCGGGTTGGTATTAAGTAAATTTTAAAATGGTTACCAATAAGTCTTGTAATTCTTTTGCCAAGGATCCAACCGCCATTCTCATTTTAATTTTTTTAGAGTTTAGAACTTTTCTTTTTTTGAAAAGAGCGTGAAAATATTTTGTATTTCTGCCATTATATTTTTATGTTTTTTTGACGCCAATAAGTTTCTTCCATATTTTGAAATTTAATTATCCTTAGCTTCCTTAAGTCATTGGTCATGAGTCCGTGATGATCGCTTCTTCAAGAGAACAAACCAAATTCTCCATACTTTTAAATTAGCAAAAATGTTTTAAAATGATGTTTGTTCCACCAATTTAGAATTTGTTTGAGTCGCTTAAGTTTGAGCCAAAATGGATCATACCTTTAACGAGTTGTCGTGGTGAATGGGAGCCATCCATCATAGAGACAACATTCAAAAGTCATTAAGGCCCACATGTTTTGAAATCTAAAGGGGAAGGAGACCTGCCTAAGAGGTGGGTTCATTAAATGAGGGAGTGATCCCAAAGTGTTCTACTAAAATGTTCCACTGTGGTGTTTGGCCATTGGTCAATCCAGAAAGGATACGATCGAGGCGCTAAAGTCCGAGTTGTTCCAAGTGAAGTTAGAAACCTGAAAACCGATGTCGGTTAAGTTATCAAGGATCATATTCAAATCTTCATGGAGTGGGTGTTAGGGGAGGAGCCCCCCCTTCTTTCGGATGCTATAAGAATAGTGTTGAAATCACCTCCAACAAGCCAAGGTAAAGTGACAGATGAGGCAAAGGATCTTAAGCTATTCCAGAGGATGTTCCTGCCCCCTCTGTTACAAGCGGCATAAATAAAGAGCCCAGGGCAGAGAAATCCCCTAAAGAGATGAGAACATTAATCAATTGATTATGATCTTCTAGGATGGTGATAGTGATTGATGGTTTCCAGAAGCACCAAATTTTATTGCTAATGTTGTGAAAAAAATTTTGGAAACCGATTTATGAGCAACATTAGCAATCTTGGAAGAATGAATAAGAGGTTCTATAATAATGAGTGAGGCGTTGTGTGAGTGCGACATAGGCTTCTAACCCTATTGGACATTAGGGTCCCAATACCAATATTCCAAATAATAGACCTAATCATAACGATGATGCGAAAGAAATTTGAAGAGCATAATAAAGAATATGGATAAGGAAAGTCGAAAACCTAATTGCATTTTTAAGAGATGTGGAGGCGGATCGGTAGATCTAGTGGAGCTTCTAGGATTTGTTGACTTCTTTTTGTAGGAAACTATTTGGAAAGGTCTTTTTCTCTCGTGTATCTCCATCCGAAGAGAATAATTTAAAAAATTCATGTTAGCAGGTAATTAATGGAATGGTGATAGAGATTTCCCCTTCTTGTGTCAAATTTGTTGAGAGGATAGGTTAGCGAGTATCTATATATGAGATAGTGGAGGTGGTGATTTTTCCAATCTCCATTTGAGATTATGAGTTGGATGTTTTTCTAAAACTAGGGGTTCCTCAATCCGTTTGTTTTGTTGGATGTCAAAGAGCCATGAGTATCTCTTGTTTTCAACAAGGTCATCACCATTGTTTCTTTGAGCTAGGGTAGGGTAAATGTCAAGATTGGGTTGGGGCAATAAGTTGTCTTTAGGTACAATTTCAAGCTGGGTTAACCCTTTCCCCCTCACAGGACTTATCATCATGATATTCCACTAATTCATTATGAAGCCCTTTTTGCGAATCGGTAGGTGTAGAAAGCGATAAGTTTATTGGATTTGTGTGTGGTTGATTTTGGGAACATAGGCCATTTTAGTAGGTTGATCTTTTGGTAAGGAGGAGTTAGAGTCGATAACTTATTCTTTTTTTTGGCGAGAGTGGAGAATAAAACAATCGAGTTTTCATGCCCATGAATTTTGCAATGGGAGCTGAAAGTTTTCAAATTCAACTTTTGGTTATAGCCTAGTTTTTTAGAGCCTATCCAAACTTCTTTAGGGTGCTTTTGGTAATATCTATTTCAACTAAAACCCGAAAGTAAGGCGATTTCCGGCCGTGGCGATCTATTTGTAATGGACCAAATATAGCCCCACAAATAGCACTTGATGTGTAACAAAATGAATGCGCATGTTAGGGAAAGATAGCCAAATTGGGACAATCGGGGACTCTTCCTTAACATCAAAACTAGGCGACCACTTAAGGAGACGCATTTGACAATTATAAACTAAGTAAGAGCGACGTGCAAACACTCTCGAATAGTCCAGATCATTAGTTAGTTGGATAAGCACATGCCGAGGGTCAATCAGCCCTACCGAAAAGGAACCCGAAAGTTTTAGACTATGAAAGAAAGCCCGAATCTTATCAACAGTAGGTCTCCGTAAATTAAATTTCCCAATCAGTGAATATTTGAATGGTTTAGCTAATTTTTCTACATCCATGTCTGAACACATCACGGCTGGCATTCCTCGAAAAGCAGTAGCAATTAAGTTAACCGATTCAGAAGGGGAATGATTGTTACCAGATAAAGCGTCCTTGAAGGATTTCACAGCGGGGGCTGGAGTATTGGATGAAGGAACGAACTTACCGAGGGGCATCGACCTTCGGATCCATCCCAGGGGAGTTTAGGTTAGCGGAAAGGTGATTTTCCGCCATCAAGCCGATCTTGGGATGAACATTTGAAGCCATAAACCCGCGGACAGTAGCAAAATCGGCCGTTAACGCTGGGCGCGCAAGAGGCAGCAGAAAAATTCTCTCTAAAAAATTTTAGAACACAAACTAACTACCTCTCTACTGTTACTTCCATAGGGAATATCCTCTCTGAAAAAAATACATCAATGTACAACTTATTCTAAACACTTAAAGCTATATAAATAAAAGGACAAAAAAGCTATGAATATTTACAAATTAAGGTAAAAACAATAAAATAGTTCACGATGCTTGCGACAAGATATAATAAGATAAGTACACATACAACAAAATGTAATCCCGTAGAACATAAGATAATAGTACAAATGACTATCTCTGATGATGCCTGCGATGCGGTATCGCATCACTACCAGGTGTGTAATAGGCAGGTGGTCGTCGGGGCCGGTCTCGTAGATGATGCTCCAGCTGCTGATCCTCATGTTCAACCTGCTCGGATGGTTGTCGCGAGTAACCTAGGTGTGTAGCACTGGGTACATCGACTGAAGACTGTGTCAAAAGTGAGAAACCATGACACAGTCCACATGGGGGTGTCATATGGAATGAGAGAGACCCATATGTAGGAGGAACTGGTTGCTGCCAATGGTGCATCTGTGACCACATAGCTCCCTGGTACGAATACTGTGGTGACTGTGTAAATGTTTATGTAGATGGTCCAACCACTGATGGAGATGATAGACCAATATCCATCGCCCATCCATTTGCGACAATGAAGTACACGGAATGCTAGTGTTCCGTCTATCAAATTTGCATGTTTGCCGACTCCACGCACAACCCCTAATACTCGTTGATTGATTGCTGAAACTCCGTCTCCTCATCCCTCCCAAAATAGCATTGGAATATGCTTCGGTATTCAATATGTGCTCACGCTGTGTTGACAAAACTCGAATTATGATGGAATTAGTAAAAAAAAAATTATTATTACAGTTAAGAAATGTTGGCTTACCATGAGTCGATCTCGAGGAGCTCAGAGGTAATAAGTGTCTGGGGGTATTGTAGGTGCCTTCAGCATATATAGTGAAGCCCAAGACCGATACCATCTCATGTATTGATTAATGGCAACACCCCACCTACTGGGAAGAGTCTACCACCACCCTAAATCCGTAATGCTCTCCCTCCCATTGCAATATATGCGGTGTCTTAATCGGCCGTCCGCGTCGCTTTCCCTCGACCATCGCGAAAGTAGAATCTATTGATGCAACCTCGTCGTAGGTGGAAGGAAGCCTAACCACGGTCGGCAGGGCCACTCAACTCGTTCCAACTAATCAAGGGTACTCTAGCGACCATATGTCATCCCCATGTAAGCATATCTGCGCGACGTGCAGGATCGAACTCCATATGGCTCCCGGATCACTGTTGTTTGAAATAATTATTTATCTATCTACATATAATAATGGGCCCAAAAAATACACTTACAAAAAAATATGCGACTCTGCTGTAGCCATCTAGCTTCGTCTCTGTAAAGTCGATATGGGTGGCGTCGCTCTCGGACAAACCCTTCATTCAGCCACACTCGGCCCCCATCTATGCGTGTATGGAATATCACGATGTTGGTCTGCCGACATGAACATGCTCCACACCCATATCTACGGTAACTCTGGCAACCGACCATATTAGGTCCGCTTCATTGCCTCATGGAGCTCTCTGTACAAATGAGCAAGCACATCTGATCCTAATGAGAACTCCCTGAATGTGTCAAGATCATCCAGTAGAGGTAGATACTGCAGGTGAATCTCCGAACAAGACGTGTCTAGCATAAGGAAACATCCAATCGCAAAAAGTATGTAAGCTCTGACATGCATGCTAAACTGAAGCTCTGGTAAATCTAAGTAATAATCCTTGTACGTCCAGTAGCGGTACTGTAAGAAAAGCGTGCATCGCGCTTGCCCATTCTGAACTCTAATGTGATATGAGGTTGGATCGGATTGTGGTAGATAGTATGCGGCTCTGGATGTGCTCCTATGAACTCATCACAATCAGCCAAGATGTCCACGCTGCCCCACCCCAACATTCCGTCCAATAATAGGTGGGCCATCTATTGAACAAAAAATTCCCAGTATTCACAGCTATCTTCACATTTCCTCGAAAAGCATTGCGTTGTAATAGTAGCGGCGATCGTAATTTACTTGTATCGGTGTCAAACGGTATCAGAATTGAGTGAAATTCATATATTTTGAATCGTAACGAAATTTTCAACAACATTCCTGTTGGTCAAGCGGCGATTTTTGCGATCGCACTTCTATCTGAAAGCACGCAACGCGACCATAATTTATGCTTATCGGTGTAAACATAAATTGAGCAAAATTCATATCGTCTCGAAAATTTTCTATGACTTTCCGTTGGTCAAAATCCATGATTAGGCCAAAGTGCGATGATTTTGCGAGCAAAAAACGCTATTAAGTTCGCTCATCGATATTTTAGCGTATCGGTGTCAAACGGTGTCGGAATTGAGCAAAATTCATATCCTCGAAATTATAATGAAATTTTATACGACTTTTCTGTTGGTCAAAATCCGCGATTATGGGCGACAGATTTTTTGCATGTCGCATGTGTTAATCAGAAAGAGTCTGGTGAACCGTAATTCGTGTATCTGTCAACGGTGTGATTGAGAAAAATTTATATCTTCAGAATCATAACAAACTTTTCTACAACTTTCCTGTTGGTCAAAATCATCGATTGTGGGCGGCGCAGCGAATGTGCGCGTAATAAAACACTCATACTCAAATCTGGCGACGTAATTTCAGCGTGCTCGGTGCCAAACGGTGTCAAAATTAAGAGAAATTTATATCATTAGAATCATAAAAAAATTTTTTACGACTTTCCTGTTAGTCAAAATCCGCGATTGTGAGCCTATGTGCGCGATTTTTTGCAAAAAAAAGCTTCGGCTTATAAATGCACGAGAAGTAATTTGCGTATCGGTGTCAAACGGTGTCAAAATTGAGCGAAATTTATATCATCATAATCGTGAAAAAATTTTCTACGACTTTCCTGTTGGTCAAAATCCGCAATTGTGGGCCAAAGCGCAGCAGATTTTGCCTTTCAGCTAACTGGCGGCGTAATGCGGCGACCGTAATTTGCGAGTATCAGTGTCATACGGTGTTGGAATTGAGCAAAATTCATATCGTCGGAATCGTAACCAAATTTTCTATGACTTCTCTATTGGTCAAAATCTGCGATTGTCGGCCGAAGCGCAGCAGTTTTTGCGCTGTGCAGAAAGAACGGTGCTGAGACCATAATTTGCGCGTATCGGTGTCAAACGGTGTCGGAATTGAGCGAAATTTATATCGTCGGAATCATAACAAAATTTTCTACGACTTTCCTGTTGGTCAAAATCCATGATTGTGGGCCGAAGCGCAGCAGATTTTGCGCATGTGTGCAAAAACTGCTGCGCTGTGCAGAAAGTACGGCCGCGACCGTAATTTGAGCCTATCGGTGTCGAAAGTTGTCGAAATTGAGCGAAATTTATATTGTCGGAATTGTAATAAAATTTTCTACGACTTTCCTGTTCGTTAAAATCCGCGATTGTGGACCTAAGTACAGCAGATTTTGCATGTAAAAACTGCTTGCGCTATGAAAACGCAGCGACATTTGCGTATCGGTGTCAAACGGTGTCGGAATTGAGCGAAATTCATATCGTCGGAATCGTAACGAAATTTTCTACGACTTTTCTGTTGGTTAAAATCTTCGATTGTGGGCCGAAGTGCAGCAGATTTTGTGCATGTAAAATAAAAAAAGTACTTGGAAAATATTGGCTGGACAGTTACCAATTCTTAGAGATGCAGTTTGAAAATCATCCTTGTGGATTTATTTAAGGAGTGGGCATTAATCAAGGGATTAAACATCACATTAAAGAGAAAAATTCATCTAAACTCTCTTAACAATTGTGGAGAATCAAAAGTGACCACCACACCATCCTTGAACAACATCAAAATCCTAGTCTGTGATAAATGAGACATTTCAAGGATCTAGAAGAAGCCATTGCCTGGATGGAAACAAAAAACAAAGAGGTCATAAGTGCCGATGATATTGCACTGTGGAATAGCAGAAGCGACTCCAGACAGAGGCACGTTACCACCGAATTGGAATTAAAACAGCCCATTGCTAAGCTTTCAATTTTTGCATTTCATGTGGATGCTAAATTATGGAATGAGAACAAACCAAAGCAAAACAAACATAAACAAAAACAAAAGCTAAATGATACAATATATATTTTGAAGATAGTTTTGATGTTACTTTTACTAGTAAACATATCACATATATCAGCTTCTTTGATACCATGATAGAATGTAACGGAAGGGAAACAATTCAACATTCTGTGAACTATATATAGCCGCCATCTCCATTAATTTCAATCATTTTAGCATGGCCTGGCAATAAGAAAAATTATTACTTGGTATATTTCAAAGTAAAGAAAAACTTTATAAAAAGCCTAAAACCATCTGATTACTTACATGGATGAAATTTAATAGCCTAATAGTTTTCTAACACATTCCTCAATGATCATATCTTTATATGCACATCCACTTTGTATCAATGCTAACACAAGATTCAGGTGTGCCACAAATAGGTTATCGGAGAAAGAGACAAAGGTTGAGGCACTAACTGCTTTCGTTTACAGTGGAGCTAGGGCAAAAGATTTCGACCAATACTTTCTGATGGCAGATTCAATGTATTGGGGCTGGATGTCGTTTGAAGTAGATGAAAAGTCTTAGTTTATGTAATTTTACAAGGCTCTTAAGTCTATTAGTGTCTTTGGCTTTATCAAGGCCCCTAATGTCCAAATCATGATTTTTAGCATAGATGAGTAGATTTACTCCTAGTTGGCCTTTGAGAGGACCCTTCCCCATTTGAGTTATTATCAATTTTATGAACTTTTCTTGCCCAGATATTTTTAAGTTTCTTAGGACCTTTCTACATTTTTTTTTGGCTTTCAGGATTGCCATTCTTTCAAAACTGAGTTGAGAATATCTTCATTATGTTCTTCTTCAAAATGCTCTCCTTGAGTTTGAGTCCCTTCCTCCATTTGATTGTCTGGATTTGACAATGATTGTTGAAGGAGGGTATTTTCTCTATCAAGTATATTTATTTAGATTTGATGATCTTTATTGAACATAGGTACAACTATTTCAGGTCTAGAGCTGATCATGTAAGTAGCTTTCTTATCAGTGTCTAATGCATCCCTATTCATAAAATTATTATGAGCATAATGAGTATCCTGGATGGGAGATAAAAGAGCAATGGTTGTGTTCTCTGACAAAATTGATATAATTTGCAATAGTAAAATAAACCCAATGATGCAATCAAAACACTAAACATATCACCTTCTCATGAGCATTAGTGGCATAGGATTGCTACATTCATATTATATCTAGAAATTAAAAAAAAAAGTCAAACTAAAATAATATCAATGTATACAATTTGCATTTACAATGAAGACTTTTATATTTGTATCAAAGGATGTTTCTAGCGCATGAGGCTTCCTGTTAATGTGGGGTTTGCTTTATGTTTTTTTTAGTACTCCTCTTGGAAAGAACTTCTTTTGGGGGGTTTGCATTCTTTTTTCTTTTAATATCTAAGACACTCCCTCTTGGAATAAACATCCAGAATTGGACCCACAAGTTTTGCTGGTGAGGACAATTATCACACGTTCAACATTAGATTACATATGTTTCATCTGCCCTACCCCTGTAATCCCAACACAATGGCCAAACAGACATCTTACAATACAAACCACTAAAAGTCAAAATCTAGATAATGCCGATCGACTCACACCGCTCGACCTTTACAGACACGTTGTTATTGCCAACATTTTACATACACAATATCATATTACTTGTAGATTTTCATCCATAAGATTTTGAATCTATTCAACGTCTAACCCTAACCTCTAGTAATACTGGAAGTGTATGTTTCCAAGCACTCCATCACGATGCATGACATGAAATGTTCTAGGTTTTGTATTGGCGCTAATGCCTACTCAATTTGACACTTGATTATTTCAACAAACAACGTCTTTGGATGTCTAATATTTTATCCTGATATACAATTCCCAAATCCAATCAATATCTCAAATTGTTAAAGAAATTGCAAGAAGAAAAATGAATGGATAATGCCAGTTTCATGATTTTAGTTATGATATGACTATTCATACGTGAGTTCTTTTAATCAATTCCGCTTCACAACCTAACATACTATTTTAATGAGGTTAATTTGTATAAATCTTATTTAATTAACATTCAATTATATGTTTTTTCTACATAGCAATAAAATTATCAAAGTAAATAAACGATCATAACTATTAAGTATAATTATTTTATTTACTTATATATAACATTTTAATTTAATTTGCTGGTTATATGATAACCATATTTATGATTATATATAAATTAAATATCATAATACTTTAAATATCACATGTCAAAATTAACAAAAATATATAAAATTTTGTATTTTAGCCAAAGTCATTGTTTAATCAAAGAATTCATATCTGATTTTATCTTCATCGGATTCCCTCGATTTTTTTTCCTTTAAAATAAGTGTCACATGACCCACTTTTGCATTAAAATTGAATTTATTATGATTTTTTAAACATTACTTTTGATTTAATAATGATGCATGCTACATGCTTGAATATATTAAGAGCTACATGTGATTACTTTCGACTTTCCTAATGTGAATAGCCGAATTTTTTGCTGCTAAATTTAATATTTGTTTAATATAAATTATATTTTATCAAATATTATTAAATTATCACATGATAGCCGATAATATATTTCTTTGAAATAATTTTTTTAACGATAATCTTAAATAAATTCCTCTCATTCTTCATACGAAAGATCCCTCATTCAAAATTCAAAATCTCTCCAAGAAATCTAAGAGAAAATCTCTTGTTCTTTTCCAAGTGTTCTCCAAATATTGCAAGATCAAATCCTTGGTTTGAAGCTTCAACATCTTCAACGGCAAGTTCTTTTAAATTACTGAGCTTTTCGATCTTAATTTCTTTACACTATTTTCACCATCTATTTCTTCTTCCTAATTTTTTTTTGCGGATTAGTCAATATTGGTTTTCACATCAAAGCTTCTCAATCATTTTTTGTGAAAACTCTTGTGATAATTCTGCGGATCTATTTCAACTCAGATTTAAATTCTTTTAAATTTCCTACAAATTTCTTTGGCTTTCGAATATTTCTTCTTTGCCTTATTTGAAAGATCATTTATTCTGGGATCTATTTTAAGCATTTTAAAATAAATTATTAAATTATTTTCATATTTTCTTGATTCTTTTTTTTAATCGAAGTTTACTAGCCAACTTAGATCTATCATATTTTTTTTTTTTTCAAGGATCATTAAGATTATTTGAAAGAATCTTTTGGTTAAAAAAAAAAAAAAATTACCCTCAATAAATTTATCTTATCATAAAAAGAATATTGTGAATTTATTTTGAAATCATTTTGTATTATTCTACAAATTATAATAACTTAAACATCCCAAGTAGATCACTTTTAAGATATTTATTTTTATTTGAAAGCATTTGCTTTGCCAAATTTTGAGTTGAAGTCAGTAAAGTGATCATTTATAAAGTGAGATCACTTTTGAATTTGATTTTGGTATATTTGTGAGAGATTTACTTTATCAAAATTTATTATTTCAGATTTTTTTTTTGTAAAAATTTATTTTGGGTTGCACAGTACATAGGAGAGACATAGGGTTGTCACTACTGCTATAGAGCACTTTTGTAAACCATTTTCATTTATGGATCCCTAGCCTGTGGGTGGCAAAGCGTACCAGCGCTGGACGTATTTGGTTTCAACGAACCACGAAAAATCGTTCTCCTATTTCCTACTTTATCAGATTTTTATTTTTATCGTGATTTAGAATTATATCTTATCATTATAAAATCAAAATCTATTCTTTTCTATTTAAAAATTAAAATTTAAGTTTTGAAAATTCTTAATGATACCCAATTCCCTCTTGGTGCTATATGTCTCACATGTAGTAAGAAGGGTGGAATGTTAATGCATCATCTGGGTTTATATGTCGCCGCCCTAATACGTAAATGATGGTTACAATGGCGATAAACTTGTTTCCGCCTCTACAAATCTACAAATGATGATTTTCATACGCCTCTACCTCAGATATTCTATTGTTGACATCGTAAAACTTTAAGACTCATTATGCTAATTTGTACTAGTAAAATCTTCCTTCATGTTCACTACCCCGCAGCAAAGTTACTTTCGCCTGGGAGAGAATACGTGAGTCGCATCGTTCATCTGTTGTCGAGTCCAGCGTTTATGAACGAATGTTATAATAGCGAGAGCATACTGCGCAACATGCCGTGATGCCCGCTAAGTACGTCAGGATTCTGGGCCTGTATCATAATAAGCATACCGTACTCCATCACTGTAAGAGACCAATCGATGCGTATATCCCTTGAAACGAAGTTAATCAGAGGCTTCTTTGATATCAATCATATACCTTTAAACATGCGATATCATCGCGATACCCGCAATGTACATTTTCGCATAGCTCAACGAATCCCACTCCAAGTTGTCTAACCGCCTTTTTAAAGCTCTCGATGTCTCGTAATAAAAGCGACAAAGCCTTAATATCTCCCCTCGCAACCCCGCACTCAACCCTCGTGACGTCATTTAAATGATGCAATGATGCACAAATCACCTCTAGTATGATAAATGGAATTAAGTTTTGAGTATCCGTAGAACTAACAACACGACTCAATACTTTCTCGATTCTATCATCGCTGCCAATGGGCTAAATAAAAATGCTGTTGGCATCAATTCCAACCGACTGAAGAGTCCTTGTACACCTGCTAGAGGAAAGTCTCCAAACATAAACCAATGACACCTGAAGGATCGGCGACCGTAATAATCGCTGAATCATGACTTGTCTCGATGACTCGCATCGCATCCCGGCATCCGCAAGTATATACAGAGAATCTTCTCCAACGATCGAGCAAGATTCCTCTCACTTTTATGCGAACCTTACAACATGCATCCCAAGCTTTCATGAAGGACACTCGTGACAAGTACATTCTATAATTCTCCGACTTAAATCTGCAAATCTAGTGCGCGAACCGATAAACTCAGGTCATATCAGCCATGCCTACGTCGAATCGTAAGTGATCGAATGACTACATGTATGTCGCAGCCTATACCGCCAATTCTCCATGCACCTCTAAATCTATTATTTGAATTATGTAAGTTTACATGTAAAGCGTAGCTTGCCTGATAGAGTGTACAATACTTGAACCCGGGACTTATTTGAAGCGTAGATCACGTCATGAGATGTATTCAACCTCAATAACAAACAACAAATGCTGTTCTTTATTACTTAAAGCATACCTCTCAATGCTCATCCTGAATGCAACTTTCAAGTTCAAAGTGCTGACCTTATCCGCGCCCATCAAATGTTAAATTTCTTTCAATTGTTTACATGACGCGATATACTCATTGTTGTACAAAGCAGTTCCTCTGCTGCTCGTTCTAGTCCCGAGTAGTCCTTAATAAGCTCTCTAACCCTATTAGATGGTTCTTTACCCTTTAAAGAAGCGCCTCCCTTCAGATCACTATCATCATCTCATTCCTTATACTGAGTGCATAGCTTTCATACCCATCACCAACATCACCTTCAAAGATCACCAACAAAATTGGAACTTGTCCCAACTACATTGGCTTCGCTGGTAATGCACTGCATTTATTCCTCGCCGCAGCTTTATTCAAAAATCACATGTGATGTATTCCGCACTGAGCTCTCTCGAGTTCTCCTCGACTATCATCTCTTTCCTCACAACATCTTTCTTCCTCAACATAAATTACTACAGTCGCATTAAGTTGATTGAGTACGATTCACACACTTCTGCCAATTCATCATGAGTAGCTTATAAATCCAACATCAATAGGTGAAACCACCTATATAAGATTAACACATGACTTTGATTCTAACTTCAATTGCAACGATTTGTAACTTTATAGGTTAATCCTTAAAGGACTTTCAATCGCATTTTTTTCACCAATGTAGTCTAAAGAAATTATCAATAAGATTTAGTTCATCGTCATAATAAAGAACTATGCGATAGTTTAACTCATATTCAACTAACAATAACTTAACCAAGCAGTTAATCCTTTCCTCCCACATGGTTAAAAACATTTCAAGATATAATACAATTGTGCATTTCAATGGTATATTTTGCAAACTCATAAAGCGACCTAAGGAGAGTAGATTCTAATCATAGCTTTCATAAAGATGAATAATATCGTCAATTAGCAACAACCTCAACCCCTCAACTACGTAGTTTTCATAATCGAAATATAGTCTATAACTAATATATCAAGAGTTTTAGTATTATAATGACATATATCATTACTTTACTTAAATAACCTTATTTTATATGACTCTCAATCATGCACCCAAGTATTAAATAACCACAATCACTCTCAATCAAGCATTTTTTTTTTTGAAGTCTCTTATGACCTCGCTTAATATTAACATTGTTCGTGTCCTTTAAAAATAGAATTGTGTTATGTCACAAACTCCCCATTTCAAAATCAAATCAAGAATCAAACAATAAATGATGAAATATAATGCTAAGTTGTTTCGATAGAAAAGAATAAAATTTGGTGAAAATCATTTTCTGCTTTGTGTATATTACATCAAAACTTCCTACTAAATTACTTCTAAAACCTCAATGCATGTTTATGAAGTCCCGTTAAGATTTTGATACATAAATCTAGAATGCATATTTAGTGAAAGGGGGATTTACATACATACCACACAATTCTTATGTATTTATATATCTAACACCTAAATTTTAATTTTAACATATATAACACCCTAATCTTCAATATCATGTCAAAAAATACTACAAAGCAATATCACATTAAAATTTCGATTATAACTACATTTATTATTCTTACATATGTAACACCCTAATCTTCAATATCACATTAAAACTTACAAAAAATATAAAACTTACAAATCTAGCTAAACAACACAAGGAAATAAGCAAATCATAAACACAAAGCAATATATAAGAAAAAATTACCTTAATTGGTTAGACGAAGAAATAAATGTCAAATGACTACTCTCGGCAATTCTCCTTCGGGCGATCTCCCTCACGGATTTCTTTGAAAATAATGGAACTGAGGATTGAATTAGGATGAAAATAAAGCAGATCACGATCTCCACGGTTTTTTTAAATAAGGACGAGTCGTCTTGGAATTAACCGACGCCGATGTGACGTTTATTCAATTGCCGTCATCAGACGGACTATTATTATGCTAAATTTTTTTTGAGTGCCTAAATTGCTTATTACGGTTAATATTAAGCCAAATATAAAAATTTTGCCTATTTTTTACAAAGATGAATTTATAATTTTTAAGCTTGAAAAAAATTAAATAGTTTTATACATATTAATGCATAAGTTTTATGACAGAAATTTTATAAATTAAATTTTAGAATTAATATTTCATATATACAAATATGTAAAATTTATATTAAGTTTCTATGAGTTTGTAATTTGTATATGAAAACAGAGCATTTAGTATATGTAAATTCATCTTAGTAAAAAAATAAAAATATGATAATAATTAAATTCCAAATAAGTGTACTTTTAAATAATTATAGTTTGTTTGTATTAATTGTAGTAATAAATTTAAATTGTTTAATAATAGTGAATATATTCAAGATAATTTTGTTCTATTTTTATACACAAATTACAAGATGATACAAATTTGTTACAAATTTGCACAATTTATTTCTTAATTACTTAAATGTAAGTTAAGTATTTATGACAATAATTCTTAAACTTATATATATATATATATATATATATATATATATATATATATATATATATATATATCAAACAATTTATATATGAAAAGATTTATGAAAATGATTTGACTTCTAATTAATTAGATATAAATTATGAATTATTTTTTATGTAATGAGATATATGAATGAATTTTTTATGCATAATTAATTGCTAATAGTTTTAAATTTATTATCAAGTTTCTCTATTCTATATTTTATTTCGTTCACCGGAAATGCTTCTAAGTTGAACACTGTACCACCAGCTTTGCTTCAACAATATATCTTCATTCATGCTTCAATATAATATGGGTGGTTTGGACTTGATTGTGATATTCTCCTATTCTATAGGTCTTTGTTTTATACTTTATGAGACACTTATATGCGTTCTTCCTTTAATCTACCGCCAGATCTGTCCTATCCTTCGCTATCTCTACCTGATCAGACTATTTTTTTCTCCTTCTCCAAAACTTGAGAGCCCTACCTCTCCTCCCGTGTGAGAGCTTCTCTGAAACCCTGCTCTCTCTCTGTTGCCAGAACAGGTAAATACTTTAGCTGTTATAGTATGATTTAGGGATCTTTGTAATCCCTTTGCCGCCGATGCTTAGGGTTTGTTTCTTTCATTCGTCCTTTATTTTCAACTAGGTCTACGAAACGTTGGATTCGATTATTCGATCTATTTGTTTGTGATCTCGTTGCCGATCTGATGGTGTTGGATCTATAATTCCTTTTTCTACGGTGAATTTGTTGGTTGTGTACTGCTTTGGTGGATCATCGATGGTCTCAATTCATGGTAGATCTGCCTATTTGTACTGGACATCTAGGGTCGTGCGTGGAGAATTTTTATTTTTTGGATCATTTTTATGATTTGTTCTCCGATTAGATCGGATTCTGTTATTAGATTTCTTTTTCGTGAGTATTCTGCTCTTATGGTTCAGCTATGTCGTGTATGTTTTACTGGGTTACATGATCTATTAATTAGACTATTTGTAATATGCTAATTATTTGTTGAGAGAGAGAGACGCTATGGTTGTTGTTGCCTAAGGTAACCTTCGTTTCGGTTCTATTGTTGCCTAAGATGGCTTACTCAAAGCCTTTGATAATTTTTTCATCTATATACTCAGATAACAATAGCCAAAATTATTGAACTAAGTTATTAGAACTCTCAATGGAAGATACATGAGATTTATAGAAATTTAACTTGCAGGTTACAAAAAATACTTCTATAATAGTTTTAAGAAGCCATCGAATCAAAGCCTTTAGAAAATCGATAATAATCATTCATCTGAAATAGCCTTTTATACTACTTTTCTATTTTTTTATATAAGAAAATTATGAATTTTATTTAAAAGTTAATATTAGATTTTCTTCCTAAAATATTTTTTAGATTTTATTCTTTTGATCCTAATTTTTAATCTAGTGAAATCATATTTTCATAATTTCTATTTTGTAATGTTATTGAGATTTACTTTTTGGAATCTTATTAATTTTTTTATGTGTATTTAATCATTAATTATATGATTTATATTAGGTATTCTTATGACAGAATATTCAAAATATTACTCAGACAGTATTTTATAATTGATTAATATATGTGAATATTTTTATTTAAAAGGCCATGGTGTCTTTTTAAAATTAACGATTTATTATTTCTAATAATATGATGCCTTTATTAAGAAATATTATCGATTTATCATAATATTCTTTATTTTAAGAATTATTATTATTTTTTTTAAAAAAAGAATTTTATTTAGTTTTTTATAAATACGATTTAAAAATGTATCTTTTTTTTTAATAATCTTTAAGACTTTACAAGATTTTAATTAGTTTTATAATTAGATATTTAAAAAAGAAAGATCAAATGATAGTTATATTCAAATATTATTATGGTGAAAAATAATACAAAATCAAACAACAAGCACATAATTTAAGTAAGATGTTTTAACAGATCCTGACAGTTTAGAAGATCATCTTAAGATCATAGAACCCAAGATATCTTCAAAAAAGAATTAACTCACATCAGAATTTCAAACACCGATAAAAATAAGTTCGTAGATTTAATCTAAAATTGTTTGATGAATATAAATGTGATATAGATAAAGACGCAAAGATATTATTTGTTTATTTTATAGACTGATATGGACAAGCAAGTAATAGTTTTGATTCTAAGGGATTTAGAAATTAAGAAGATAAAAGCTCATATGTGTAAAAGTGATCATAATATTACTCAAGAAAGTAAGATTTAATTAATCAAGATCAACATATCAGATTTTCTTATGATGACATTTTGATAAAAATGAAGAGAATACATAACACGAAAGTCGATCAGTTTTCTTTACATAAATTTACTCACATGAATTAAAGATCAAAATAAAGAAAATCAAGGCACTTTATAAGAGTTATATTTCAAAGGGAAACAACCTCGATGCTAAGACCGACTTCCCTTAAATACGGGTTACAGAGGCAATACTAGTTCTAATAGAGACAATAGGAACAAGTGGCTAGAGGGGAACAAGGCCTTTCTCTTCATTTATGGGTACTCACATCATATTAGAGATCAAATTGTAGAAGTTTCTTGTCACCACCTCCTACTCATACTAAGGGCGTAATCATCACAAGTGATCTTGAAATGCTCAATCCAAGGCCAAACTTGATGAGTGTGGCGAGTGAGTATGACATCCATGATCAATCCACACTTGAGGCAAAGGAGAAGATAAGTTTTAATAAGACATAGTGATGGGTTGCTTGAAAGGAAAGACTTGGGGTTTTTTTCCATTGGGGAAAAAGGCACAAGAACTTTACTTTGGTTTTTATTTTTTACTTGACTTTGAATTGAAACTCTCATCTAACAAACTTGGTTATGCTAGATAGAGTTTATATATACTTGGAGAGATTTATAATTGAGTGGGGTATTTTGTTTAATTTGAACTTCATTAAGAGTGAGCTCAAATGGATCATGAGATGGGGGATGAACCTTACTTTGTCATGCTTGTGGCAAGATGTTCTTAGAAGCTTTGGGTTGAATTTGTTTCATTTATTTGAGTAACTCCCTTAGTTGATTTTTTTTGGCCTATTGGACGTCCAATATGGGTTTTAGAACCCATTAGAGTGAGGATTTTAAACATAAAGTATGTTGATCACACTTGCCTAATGATGAAATAAACGAGGTGCCAACAAAATAATGATAGTCTTGAACTTAATAAAATATAAGTCCATTATTGATGCTCGAGACAATGATTGACTACTAAAGATGGAGATGAACTATCCTCGGAGTCGCTAAAAATTTATGATGTTTTAATTTAAAGTCATTGAACCTATTAAATGGTCTAAGGGTGTAAATGAGACGAGCTTGAGCGAGACGAGCTTGAGCGAGACGAGCTTGAGCGAGACGAGCTTGAGCGAGCAAAATCTTTGTTTGTATTCGGCTCATGTTCGTGTTCGGCTCAAATTATTCGAAATGACTTATATAAGTTAAAAAATAATAATATGGAAAATCTGTAGAAGGTATATTCTAACGTTGGCCAAATGTTTTGTATGACAAATATTCTAACTACTAAACCATCCTTACAACTATGGGAAATCTGTAGACGAGCTTGTTTGCTTAACAAATGAGCCAAATACAAAGCTTCTTAGTGAGCCGGACAAGAAATATTGATGAATAACGGGTTTTTTTGACACTCTTACTAGCATCTTATAGGCATTTCTTTTATTGGCAATTTGTTTAAATAATTAATCTAATCTAAAAACTAATAAAAATAAAAATAAAAAAGGCAATTTGCTTCTGTGTGGGAGACCTACGCAGAAGCTGTTGAGCCCATAATTTGTTTTTTAAATTATTTTATTTATGAAAAAAATGGTAATATATCTATGGCCTAGTTGTTTCTGTTTAAATTTAATAAATCATGAAGTTGAATCCTTTATGTTGTAGATATTTTTGTTCATTACAGCCTAGAAAAAAGTCATATTTTATGCTTTTGAATATCTTTATAAAAAAATAATTACACATATATATGAATTATTAAGTTTATAGATTGACATCTGAATAGACTTTAAGAACTAAGATTGATTACCTCATTTTATGGTTAACAATGCATAGAAATTCACCATATTTATGTATATGTACAAGCATAAAATTAAAATAAAAAAAGAAAAATCAAATCACTTTCCTTTTCCATAAAAAATTCATGGATCATATAGTCCAAACCCACATCAAATATTAATAATTGAAATAATGTCAACTCATACATGCATTAAGCATGATATAATTAGATGGATATGCATGTTTATTTATTATTCTGAAGTATACCTTAAATGTATATTAAAAGGTAATGAAGTGAAGCTTAAAGTAGTGCTATGAAAATCGAATCAACTGAGGTCAAACCGGTTCAACCGAAAAACCATTATTGACCCAAAAAAATCGGATGATAACCAGAATCGAGGAGAACAACTAGTCGAATATAACTAGCAAACTAGTCTCAATTTTGAAGAACTAGTTCAATAAATTCTCCCTTAATAGTTATTTTATATTATTTAGTCAAATAATTAAAATTTTTAATTAAATGTTTATAGTAATTTTTAATTAATTAAATTTAATAATTTTTATGATCATTTTTATAATTTTAAAATTTTTATTTTATTAATATGAATGTAACTAAATTATTTAATGATATAACTACCATGTAACCACTCAAATAGTTTACAAGATTACCCTTAGCTCTTTTTAAAATAAAAACAACACCTATTACTTTATGATGTGTTACTAAAAAGTGGGAATAAAGAATATAACTATATTTTAGTTTGAGAATAGTAAATGATATTGAGATATAAGAACATAAGAATAACATTTGAATTTTTAACTTTATATTTTTATTACAAACTATATTTTATAATATAAAAAGTTATTTTAAAAATATATTTTTATAATAATATTTTATATACTATATTTTTTTATGTTAGCTATATTTTATAAAGTTTTTTAAAATAATTTTAATATTTAAAATTTTATATTTTTATTACAAAGTATAATTTTATTTTAATATTTATATGTTGGATATATTTTACAAAGTCTTAAAAATAATTTTTATTTTTTAAATTATATAATTTTAATACAAACTATACTTTTTAAAAATATATTTTTATTATATTTTATACTAATTTTTATAAACTTATATAATACATTTTTTGATATATTTAATACACTTATCTAAATTTATAATACAAAATAATTATAACTAAATAAGCTTTATATCAACCTTTAAAATTATAATTACTAATAATATTATTTATGTATTTATATTTATGTTTATTATATATTTATCATATATTTAAATTATTGTATCATTTAATTAGATATATTTTTAATAATTTTAATATTTATTACATCATCCAGTTCAAACTTCGGTTCAACACCGGTCAAACCATTGAACATTGAATCTCTCCCTCTTCCGGTTCTATGTCCGGTTCGATTTTCACAACATTAGCTAAAATAATATCACCAAGTTAATCATACTGAGTTTACTAATCTTAGGATGGCTTGTACAATCTAAATATAAATAAAAATTATACTTGTAATGTTTCATTAAGAAAATTAACAACTATAAAATTCACCTTTTAGATTCAACCTAAGGCTAGGAATTAAAGAAGGTTCACTCCTTCCTTCTTCTATTTATAATGTCAAATCTCAAAGATGGAATGTAAAAATAAAATTTGAATTTAATATTCACTCTAAATCATTAACAACATAAAATGAAATCATCTTTAACAATGAATTTAAACATCTAATATTATAAAGTTCATAACTTCAAAACCCAATTAAGGCCTACCACACCAAGTCTAACACCTTGCTAAGTCACTAACCTAATCTTTAGGTTAAGCCGGATCATCGTGATGTGATGTTTTGTTTAGTAATGTAATATTTTAGATTGGATGTTATAATTGGCATAGATTAGATGTTAGGGCAACATTTGACTAATGATATTTTTTTATAGGAGATTATGCTTAAGGGATTGGTATAATAATAAATATAAATGCTTCTTGCTTGTAGGTGTTGTTAAGTCCATAAGCATAATCCATTAAAATAGATGGGCTTGGTTACCCAAGGTAAGGTGCTAAGTATAAATGTGTGAAATATAAATTGTTGGTTTGAATAAATGTTAAGTTAAACTATATTTTATAAGTGTACTTAGATTTAATTTTTCATAGAATATAATTTTTATAATAGAAATAGGATAAGTGTATGGGTTTAGGATGAGTAGTGGTTAGAAGGCATAGATGAGAGGCTTGAGAGTGTTCCAACCTAAGTAGAAAAATGAAGATGAAAGATTGAAGAGCTTTTATTTTATTTGTAAATTAATTGTAATCTAGGTTGCATAAGAGTTGAGCTCTATCTAATTTTATGTGATTAATGTTTGATTGTTGTTTATTTTGATTGTGCAATATAAATGACATATTTTTCATAAGTTTTATTAAAGTGTATATGGTTGATGTATTGGATGTGTTAGGCTTTTTAGAAAAAAATTTTTCTACCTTAATTAACAACTCTAATTAAATTTAATAAAATAATCTCACTTTAAAGCCTATGATCTTAATCAAGAAATAAAAGATTTAGGAACCCCTTAGCTAAATGATTATATGTTTTAATATCATTCATTCATATTATTTCACTCTTATAAGTAGGGGATCTCCACTCTTGCATGATAGGAGATATGATCTTTGAGAGCGTCTCTTATGCAATATAGACATATTTTTCATAATTTATTAAAGTGTATTTTCATCTTGCGTGTGGCTTGGATGTGTTCTTTTTTTAGGAAAATTAATTTTTTTGTCTTAATTAACAACTTATTTAATTTTTTAATAAACTCATAATCTCACTTTAAAAGGATCTTCAAGAAATAAAAGATTTAGGAATTAGCAAAATGATTATATGTTTTAATATCATTCATACATATTATTTCACTCTTATAAATGATCTCCACTCTTATGATAGATATGATCTTTGAAGCAGTCTCTTATAGGTGAACACCTTCTCTCTATGCATTTTCATCATGCATTTAGCATAAATTCTCTCAAACTTTAGTCCAAAATTGATGAGTCAAAAAAATAATAAAGTTGTAAATTTTATCTAAGAAATTTAATCATAACCTTTAGAGTAGTTTAGATATAGATTCTTTCTTGGCGATAGAATAGTTATCTTAGATTTGCATAATGACAGCATGGTTTTAAATCATGGAGAGGTGATAAGCTGATAATGGTTAAGTCTAGAAAGGGTTGATCCATTCTCTTTAGTGAAAGTAAACTAACATACCCCATTTTCTTCGAGTAGATTTAGGTCGGGCTCTTAGCTTATGCTAGGGCACCCTAGGTTTAGGTTTAAAGAATGCTTGTTTTACTTTTGCTATGAGTATAACTATTTAAGCATTTACAATATTGTGTTGCTAGAATCTAAGTCCATTATAATAAGATTTTAACTCAAAAAATAATTTTATCTTTCAAAAATATTAAGTTTCAATATATGGTATATTACTAGACTTTTCTAGTATGTATGTCTCTTCTCCCTTTGGAATCTATAAAGAGGTCTTCCTGTTTTAAGCCTTCCCACTTGATTTCTAAGAAATTTCCATTCCTTTAATCATTTAGCTTTGAAATCTTTAGAGATATTGATTAACTACTTTAATCAAGAGTGTCTTAGAATTCTATTTCTTATAATGTAATTCTATTGTTTGCATCAAAAACTAAAGAGTTTTAAAATAAACACTTCATCAATGAAGGAAAATATTTTGATATATTTGATCCAATATGGGGAAGCTTATTGGGTGATGAGTTCATTATAGGTGATATTTTTATCTCTCGATATACTAGATCATCTTAAATGCATTTTAATCAATTTTAATATAAAGATCAAGGATGCTCTATTACTCAAACTAAAACCCAGAATCATCAACAAATAAGAATTTATAATGATAACCATTTAAAGTAGTTGCTAGATCATATGTCAAAGTGAATTAAGTATAATAGTTTGTATTTATGAGATTTGATACAAGAAAAAATGAAAATGGAGAGAGGTTGCTGATACATTTATGATTATGGTTGGGAGCATAATAGAGTTGTTTTTGCTAATATAGATGAAGTAGCAGTAGTTGGATGGCCCAAACGTTGATGCCATAGAGCTGGAATGATGTTAATGGAGGCTAAACCTCATATGTCAGAGATATTATTTTTGATATTGGACATCAGAAATTTAGCTGCATTGGTGCATATAGGAAGGTAACAAAATTTTGTTAGAGCATGTGATTGAGGTTATCAATATGGGGGGACCACCTAACTTTTTGTTGTAGTTAATGAGCCTATTTTTTATTATCTAATTGACATTAAATTTGACTTTATAATAGCTTGATAAAGAGATAATTATCTATATATATATATATATATATATATATATATATATATATATATATATGCTCTTCTTTGAGCTAGAGAATTTTGTAAATTCTTTTCTTTATATGTCATTAATGTGAACAAGTTTTTGAAATTTTTCAGTTTTTTTAGAAAAATTCTCAAGTGACTATTAGTTAAGTGAACATGGGAGGCGGGATTTGAAAAAAAATACTCATGATGAAGTTTCCAAACTTGTACTGTTATCCCTTAAGTATTTGGACTTTGTATAATAAAGTTCTTAATAACTTTCAACATGTTTGCTTCATAGTTGAGTTATTACAGATTAAGTATAAGCATAAAGAGATATACTTGATGACAGGCAAGTTACTGAGACCTGCATGGGTCTTCAAAAGGTGCAAAAATCATAGAGGAGTTATAGATTAAAGTTGCTCGGCGTGTCATTTTTGGCCCAATTCTTGGAAATGCCTGAAATCTACTTGTCTATCTGAATCTAAATACCAACACTCTATTTGTCAACTAAAATGTTGACACCATAGGTCAATGACTTTATACAAAAAAAAAAGATCAACACTCGTGATTGACAATTAAATTATAAGACTAGCACCCATGAGGTTTTCTAAATCATAAAGACCAATACTCTGGTTGGCTATTATTAAAATGGGACACCCATAGTTGGATATATAAAAAAGAACAACACTCTATGCATTTGACAACTAAAGTGTAAGACAAACCTCTTGTGATGTTGGTGACTTAATACAAAAAAGACTAACACCCCATGTAGTTAGCAAGTAATGTGTACTAACATGAGAGATAGATGACTACACGATATCCCATGAGGTGGTAACTCATCTTCACTTCATGCTACTCCTCCAAAATGGAACAATTGAGTGGACGAGTGCGAAGTTACATCTATTACAAATAAATGAATATAATGATTAGAAGGAGCAAGTCAAATGGCAATGTAAATAGAAGTTTTTTAAAAAAATAAGTACTAAATAAATATTAATTTTAATTTTAAGTATATATACAAAAATTCAATTTAGATAATTATAAGTGGTACCAATATCATCGTGGCTTAAAGTCGTCGACCAATTATCGGGTATTTACTAAAAGCAAAGTGATTATCATACGGCGAAAGATTGATGTTAATAATCGGACTTTTGCTAACAGCCAATCGCTAATAAGAGGCGACTTCTACTAAAATTTTTTTTGAAGAAGAAGTGTTGTACTAAAGTTGTATTTATCAACTTCTATAAATTCAATCGGATATCAATATATGAAAGTAGCATCAAATTGAAAAATTAAAACTACTTTATATGAACTAGTTACTATACAAAATGCAAAAGAGTTTTCATTCACATTTTAAGTACGGTTACAAATACACAAAATACACAACTATACAAAATACACAAAAGAGTATCATTCACATTTGAGTAGATCCATAAAATATACAAAATACACATACATCTCATAACTATCACGGCGTCATCGTTATCATGGCAAAGGTAGTCGTTGATAATGACGATAATGTCCAATGATAAACATCATGGTCCTTGATTTTACAAATAAGTTATAATGGTCTTAAAGGCACTTAATCACATGAAGTGCACGTCATATGGTCAAAACATGTAAGGTCTATACACAAAGTAGATGCACACCCATGCTTATATGTATGAGGTATCATTCCACTGTACATATGTGATGTCTTTAGCCTTATGCATAATAAGATCTCAATCGGCATATCTTCATCTATTTATAGAAAATTGAAAGTCATAACTGGCGCCCAAAAGGTTGAATATCCTCCATCCTTAAAATCAATATATTAAAAGTGTAAAACTCTCATAGAATTCAAAAAAATTTTTAGATTGTAATATTATCTTACATAAACTTTACCAGTATGTCATGTATGTTCAATGGTGATATTAAGAAATAGGAATGTTTGGAGTAACGTACCATGATATTTTTCAAGTAGGAATGTTTCATCCATGCTCAGAACAGGACGATAAAATTCTCAACCTTCCAACAATAACTTTGTCGATCACTCTAACAAAATCATATCTAATCCCATCATGACAAATTTTGTGACACCATTCAAAAGCATTTTGATGAGCTCAACGGGTGACTGATGTCGATGATCTTTTATAAGTCACCACACCAAATGTTATAACTTCACCATTTCATATAATCTTCTAATTAATACTTTAACTAAAATTGATAATACCTTATTATAATAGATAAAATTACAAAAATACTTGTAGAGAACAAGAAACAAATGTGATGCGATCATTATCGAGTCATCATTAAATAAAGCTTAAATCCAGTTAATTTTGTTATAATTTATGTTATGTATTATTGGCTTTATATTTTGTATGTCTTGAGATATGTAATTTATTCATATCATGAGTATCTTGAGTAGGTATATGCTTTGGGTAGGATAAAGAAATAAAGATTAGGTTTGATAATGGTGGTAGGTTTGGTAGTAGGTTTTGTAGTTATGATGGTGTTGGGTTTGAGTTTGATTGGTTGGTAATTCTCTTTCAATTATAAATGGAAACTCTTGTAATCTTGGTACTTAATTTGGAATGAAAGTTATCTTTAAATTTCTTTCTTTTGTGTCTTATAATGAATTCTTGAGTGTCAACTCTTAAAGAATGACAAGGAAGAATTTTTAGCAATGAATTTTGTTTGTAGAGTCATTTGCTTTGTAATTTGTTGTTATTTTTGCATTTGTTGATTGTTCATAACTGTTATTTAGTTGTATAAGATTGTCTGATTGTGGTTGAGAAGATCTTTTCAACTTGATCTTAATATTGTAAATTTAATTGATTTTATCATTTTGTGAATTTAAAATTATGGTGTAATAAATTGATAAAAGCATTTAAATTATGATATCGGAAAGTATGTTTCTTTGGGGTGTCTTGTTTAGTATTGAGTTTTATTTTGCATTAGAATAATCTTGTTATTGTTAAAAAAAAATCATAATTTTTATCTAATTGATTACTTGAATGGTGTCGATTTGTTACATTGATTTTTTTTAAAAAAAATATTAATTAAGTATTTGCTTATATTAATATTTTTAAAAAATTGTTGCTTCATTGGTATGTTGATAGATTGTGTTAAGATGAAAACATGATTCAATGAATTTTCTTAATAAAAAATGAAAAAATTCATCAAATTTAATGAATTTAAAAAGTTTGAATGGTTGCAAAAGTTGGTAGTATGTGTGTTAGGCTTTGGGTAAATGAACATACTTGAAGAGAAGGTCATCTATGATTCCATTCTTCCTCTCCCAATCCATATTCTAGACGTTTTTAGGAACCTTTAATGAATATCTGAGTTTGATGAGGTACTTCCTCACCCTGCTCAATAGAAGACAATTAAGATGAGATGATTATGTTTCAACTCCTTGGGTTTTTATTCGAAGATTTTTTTTATTGTACCTTAAAGCTTTTGTAATTGAGATTTTTTGATGTGGACTTGATCAAATTTTTCTTTAATTGTCCACCAATATTTTGATTAATGCCCTGTCGGAGAAAGACAAGTTGATTTTTTTGCATGAAACTAACTGTCATGCTAAGACTTATTGTTAATCTATGAAAATATCAGTGACAACCACTTTTTTTAACTTGGGATGAGATGAAAGAAATTTTAAGAAAAAATATACTAGGTTAAATTTTGTATTTATGGATGAAATATTTACGCAAAGATCTTTAACTTGTTGTTAGTATATGACATTTGATAATTATGATGTGATTTAAAGGATCACCGCTATCTCTAGATTTAGATGGTTCTCGATATTGTAATGAAATGATAAAAATTTATTCTCTTGATGATTTGGTTATCAAATTGACAATATCTTTATCATATAAGCGATTTTCTTAAATTAAAACAACTCTATGTGTTAACTCATTTAGTAGTTTAAAGATGTGAAACAAGGAAAAAAAGCTTTTAAATAGGCTAAGGTTGCTTTACATTATTGGTAAAATTAGTTACTATGTAATATCCTATTTTAGATTATGAAAATGAGGATCACAAAATGAAAATAATGTCAAATTTTAAAGAATGTGATAAAAAGCATTAGATGAGTCTCATAGTTATTTGTGTGTTAACAAAGTAATTTCTTAGAGATTACAATTTTAAGCTTATTTTAAGAGTGGGAAAGTAAGTTAATCATTGATAGTGGCATTATGAAGGTTATTAAAAATAGCTAGGATGTCAGAGACCACGCTTATAAGGTTGCTTGGGTAGATAAGACCTCTCTCATATCTCAAAGTTTCTTCATTCAATTAGAGAATATAGTGATAAAATTTGGTGTGATTCTTGATGGATGTTGCTCATATACTTTTAGGATTTGACTTTTGATATAGATGTTTACATATAAGATATGCTTTTAATTTTTTCAAATTCTTAAAGCCAGTCACTCACTTAATTCTTCTCCACCCATGAAAAGAAATCACATATTATTAATACGTCAATTTCAAAGAGATTAATGAATATCATTTTTTCTTATTTTCCTCAAAATCTTGTGTTAAATCATTCTCATCATGATGAATTTTATTGGAATTTGAATATTTGTCTTTGAGACAGTTTTATTAAAGTATGAACATATAGAGCTAATTTGATCATCACTATCAATTCATTTATGAACTGAAATCACTAAAACAAAATTGATGATTTATTATCAAAGTTTTAAAAGTTTATCAAGTGGTTTTTAAAAGAAAGATTAGTTAGGCTATGTTAATAGTCATCTATAAATAAAATCATTTGTAAGTATAGGTTTTTATGAGATGACATGTTAGATATGATGGTTGGATCAATAGTTTTTTTAAATTGATCTTAGAAGTATAACATTAAATTAGATGAGAGAAGGTGATGAATGGAAAACATTAGACAAAAGATTTTATGAATATCTTCTTCTTTTATTAATCTAGAAAGATATTTCATTTGTCTTTCTTCATTAAAATTTTTTTTTCTTTATTTTAATTTTTTTATCTAATCTAATATTTAGATTTTGTGTGTAAGAAAAGTCCCATATGTTACTTAAAAAAATTTTGTTTATGAGTTCTATAGATTCTAACACTCCCCAAAATAGAGGCTGTGAAACTTTAAAAGAAAAATGGAGATTAATCTCATGCACTAAATCAAGCTTTAGTTGTTCAAGAAAGAAAAGTAATAATGAATGCAGGAAGCTCAAACAATTAATAACCGTGAGTCTAACTATGACTCAAATACTATATAGCATGCATAAATGAAAGCTAATAACGATTTTGCATGTGAATGTCATCTTCTGCTCTAACTTCTCTAGATAATTTACGCTTATCAAATATTTTGAACAGCCGAACTATATAATTGGAATAAAAGAATGGGTGAATTAGATGAAAAGGTATTTTATGGTTCATCCATCAAGAAATATCAAGATGTTGCAGATATAAAGCTGTAGAACTTTGTTCCAATAAAGATGAATTAAGAAACCAGAGTGGCATCCTTTCAAAATGGCCATTATTAATGGAAAGCTTCAGGTTTGAAATTAAATAAAAAATAAAAGTAGAAAAATCTATTTTTTTTTCAGTTTTGTTATTGATGCTTTACTTCCATTTGGTAAAAAAAATATTGTATATACTGATTTGAAAATGCCATTGAAGATTAAATATTGGTTGTTATTTTATAGGAAATTATAAGAGACGATGATGACAAGCTAACTGAATTGAAGGAAGAATTGAGGGACGAAGTGCACACAGCAGTCACCACAGCATTATTGGAGATGAATGAGTATAATCCGAGTGGTAGATATGTCGTATCTGAACTTTGGAACAATAAAGTTGGGCGAAAAGCTACTCTCAAAGAAGTCATTCAGTATATCCTAAAACGGTGGAAGACAAATAAAAGAAAAAGGCGATGAACATATTAGTTTATATTTCCCAAGAACTATTCAAAAAACATGCAATTTCCTGTTAACTATTTAGATCACTTGGTACAAGTGATTCTTCATGTATAGCTCAGACAATACTTTCATATAAAATTTTAGGTATCAGATATATAAATGCATAAAAAATTTGTGATATGTATGTAAACTTCTCTTATGTTTAGGAGCTGTTTGGGATCACTTTTATTTTTTTATTGTTTATTGTGTTTTTATTTTATTTTATTTATATTTTACTTAAAAATAAAATTTATTTGATTGCATTAATAAAAAATAATAAAATATAAAATAGATAAAAATTAAACTTAAAATTAAGTAAATAATATTTAGATTATTATAATTATATAATTCAAACTGAATAAATAAATCATATAAATTAAGTTTAAATCAAATTAGTTCTAAAATTCTATGAATAACCCCAAAGGTTAATATTACGTATTAACCTTTTAAAAAAAATTTATATTATTTGAAAATAATTTAATATAAAAATTAAAATTATAATCAAAATTAATGAAATAAATAATAAGTACATAACAAAAAATAGTGAATAATATTAAAATAATATTAAAATTTTAATGGGATCTTTTTGTTGATGTTTTAGAAAGAAATTTTTTTTTTAATGTTTTGAATTTATCTTAACATTTTTTTAATTTTCATGTTTAAAATTAATTAAAAATCGAAAATTAAATTTAATTATTTTAGAAATTTATGAGAAGGACATTTTGAGCTTCTCTGATCATATAAAAATTTCTATACAATTTAGAAAATATTTTGAATAATTTTCTCAATTTTCTTTAAGAAAATTAAATTAAATTAAATTAAAATTAATTAAATAATCATAGAAGCTATAAATTTTACTTAGAATAATTTTAGTGTTTTATGGAATGCATCTTTGTTCCTTCTATGAAAGATGTATTTTCATAGCATTTAGGAAGCCTTGGTGGTGAGATTTATCTACTTGTTGAATCTTACCTACTATTATGCATTCTTAGAAAACACTTTATAATTAAAACCTGAATCAAACAAAATTAAAATAAAATTCTTTAAAATGCTAATCACTTAAGTAGAAATTATTCGTGGTTAACTTGAATAACAAATTAAAATTTAGAAACCTAAAATACAATGATGAAACTTAATAGGTAGATATCTACATAATCTTGTACATGTTAGATTTACTCAATAGGATATAGTCTATAGGCTATGATAATTATTGTGATATGGTTTAATGTGATATAATGTTTTTCTTACGATAGTCTTATGTTTATGTTTATAGATTGTAGATAATATTACGATTAAACTAACATTATTTTTTAGGTGGTCCTTCTTAAAAATGAAAGTATTATGTGAATATTATAAATATTTAATCCAAAGAATTTTCATTTAGGTGTTGTTTTCTTAAAATCCCCTTAATCATGACCAGAAAGACAAGTGGCTTGGTGCTCAAAAGTGCTAAGCATTTTGTGATGATGGAATGTCTAAATGTCTGTTATGTTTTGAAATATAAATTGGTTAACTATATGAGTTTACCACTATAGAGAAATTGAACCACTGAATCAAAATAAATTTGAAATCCAAACAAAAGAAAATTTTGAGAATAGATTAGACAAACTCTGAAAATATTTCTATTATACTTTCTGAATTAAAATTTGGATGGTTCTAATTAATCCTAGAAGTTTTTATTAACATACTTGCATCAAGATTCATCCTTAATTGATGAATTTTTTATTGATATTTCAAATATAATCCCATAAATCAACTTTGAGTCATTTAATATAATTAATCTTAAGGGGAGCCAACTTTTGACTATAGATTGGGTGATTTCATCATGATTGAAGTAACTATACTCTTTAACTATGATTCATGCAAAAAAATTGATTCAATATCAACTATATTAGATATCTTAAGCATAATATAAACCTCACATACATACACAACATAATATTTATCTATGTAATCTTTCAATATAAATGCAATTATTTATAGATTTTTAACTTTTAGAATCATAAATATCTCAATAGTGATAAAAAAAAATGCGGAATTTCCATTTTGGTAAAATTTCTAAAATAATCATCTTAAAAATATGTTTACTAAAAAAATAATAGATATTTTTTAAAAAAAAGGACCAGATTTCTTCTATGATGGCGACTAGTGTGTGGCAAATTGGCCATAATTTATAATCAAATTGAATGACTAAGTGTGATGATTTTATCGATACTAAGAATGGGTCAATCTGAGTCTAAATCGGTTTAAATCAAGCTCAAAGAAGATACATGTAAACTTTGAAAAATTAATTGGATAGTTAAAGGCCTTCAAATTTAGCGTGTCTATAGTCGAATCAAGTGGCTTGGCGAGAACCTAATAACTAAGATCATTCAGATCGTGTCGTTTGGATGATCAAATCATATAAAAATATTATTTATGATCAAGGAAATATATATGAATCAATGGATGGATTTTGGGATTTTGGCTATAATTATCAAAATGACTCTGTTAGAATCTTAAAAATATGATCATATTCTTGTCATGAGGGAGGGGAAGCTAGAAGGGAACTTAAGAGAAAGCTCAGAAAGAGCCTTAGAAATAAGAGAAATAAAGTTCATCATCAACACAAATCTGCATCGACCTGGACATGACCATTCTGCACCAACCAATTCACGTACAACTAGTCATATAGCTAAAGTAACCCGATTCGAAATTCACTATCTTATAATCGTTATCGGAAAGGTGAAGTGTTGTAACTTCAATACATATAGTAGAACATATATTTATTTGCTAGGCAGATGGTTTTTACATAAAAATTTGAAGGCTTATAATTCTCTTTTCTACTATATGTGTATATGCTGAATTTTTTACAATATTAAGGCATAAATTTGTACTCTTACTTGTTCTATGACACTCAATAATAAATTTTTTTTTTGAACTAACTCTTTTAATTAATGAGAATTTTTTAATTTTACATTTATAAAATCAAATATGAATTTTAATTTCTATAAAATATTATGCAAAAAAATTTGGAATAAAATCTCATGATCTTTCCACTTTAAACAGCATCAATCAGCTGCTCTGACGGCCTCGATTACCATTGTATTTTTTTATTTCAAAAAAAAAATTTTAAATAGAAAGTTGGTTGTTATTTTCTTAATTTAGATAAATTTTTTAGTCAAGTTAATTTTACATTCATTTTTTAAAAAAAATTCTTTATTTTATCAATTCCAATTTTCATGCTCCGTGTCCTTTCTTCCCCCACTCTATCACTCAGTGTGTTGAGGTAAAAGCATAGATCTGAGCTTGCCATCAGTTTTATGGAATTGCTTGAATATTTCATATTGTTCTTTGGGATAATTCAATGGAATTTTTGAAGATCACGAATTTATTTTTTTAATTGGATGCTAATTTAATGTGATCATTATTAAGGTATAGAGTAACATTGTTTTGGATTATATATTATTATTATTATTAGTGAGAGAGAGAGAGAGAGAGAGAGAGAGAGAATACGTGCTTTCGTTACATTATAATATGTCTATTTATTTATCGAATTATCGAATTTGATAAACAGTTAAATCAGAGGATGCTTTAGCAAAGCATTCCACTCTTTTTGAATCCTTGTTAAAGCAATCAATAAAAGTATACAGAAAGATTAATTTATCCCTCTGAAACTGGTTCTCGAGTCAGGTTTCTTCCTTGCTATATCATAATCATCATATATTTTGTGTTTTGTATTTTTTAGTTGATCATTCCTAATGTTAGTACAAACATGCATATAAAAAAAGCAAAAGAAGAAAGCGATTAGAAAAGTAAATTGAAGAAAACTTCATCAAAAATAAGAATATATTATTAAAAAATTTGAATATCTATGCCTCATAATACACATAATTATCAAAATCTTGCCTTTTTTTTTTTTTAGAATT
>CM038232.1:93353721-93453245 GCA_021442155.1 Cymbidium sinense | reverse complement strand
TGTAATAAATATTAAAATTATTAAAATATATCTAATTAAATGATACAATAATTTAAATATATGATAAATATATAATAAACATAAATAAAAATGCATAAATAATATTACAAGTAATTATAATTTTAAAGGTTAATATAAAGCTCATTTAGTTATAATTATTTTGTATTATAAATTTAGATAAGTGTATTAAATATATCAAAAAATTTATTATATAAGTTCATGAAAATTAGTATAAAATATAATAAAAATCTAATTTTAAAAAATTATATTTTGTATTAAAATTATGTAATTTAAAATATAAAAATTATTTTTAAGACTTTTTAAAATATATCCAACATATAAATATTATTATAAAAATTATATTTTGTAGTACAAAAATAAAATTTTAAATATTAAAATTATTTTAAAAAAACTTTATAAAATATAGCTAACATAAAAAATATAGTATATAAAATATTATTATAAAAATATATTTTTAAATAACTTTTTATATTATAAAATATAGTTTGTAATAAAAATATAAAGTTAAAAATTCAAATATTATTCTTATGTTCTTATATCTCAATATATTTTACTATTCTCAAAATAAAATATAGTTATATTCTTTATTCCCACTTTTTAGTAAGCTCCACAGGGTAATCTTGTAAACTATTTGAGTGGTTATATGGTAGTTATATCATAAAATAATTTAGTTACATTTATATTAATAAAATAAAAATTTTAAATTTATAAAAATGATCATAAAAATTATTAAATTTAAATAATTAAATATTACTATAAAAATTTAATTAAAAATTTTAATTATTTGATTAAATAATATAAAATAATGATTAAGAGAGAATTTATTGAACTAGTTCTTCAAAATCGAGACTTTAGTTCAACAAATAACCAAATGCTCTCCTCAATTTACATTGGTTCAATGGAATCCGATTTTTTCGGACCTAAATGGTCGGTTCACAATGAACGTTGACCGCCGCCAGTTCAATTTTCATAGCACTACTTTAAGCTTCACTTCATTACCTTTTAATATTCATTTAAGGTATACTTCAAAATAATAAATAAACATGCATATCCATCTAATTATATCATGCTTAATGCATGTATGAGTTGACATTATTTCAATTATTAATATTTGATATGGGTTAGGCCTATATGATCCATGAATTTTTATGGAAAAGGGAAGTGATTTGATTTTTCTTTTTTTATTTTAATTTTATGCTTGTACATATACATAAATATGGTGAATTTCTATAAGCATGCATCGTTGTTAAACTAGTAAAGTGAGATAATCAAAGACCTCCTTAGGACTGCTTAAAATTCGTATTCACAGGATGTCCACACTATAAACTTATTGATTCATATATATGTATAATTATTTTTTATAAAGATATTCAAAAGCATAAAATATGACTTTTTTCTAGGCAGTAATGAACAAAAATATCTTCAACATAAAGGATTCAACTTCATGATTTATTAAATTTAAAGACAATCAACTATGCCATAAATATATTACCATTTTTTATTTCATAAATAAAATAATTCAAAAAACAAATTATGGGCTCAACAACTTCTGCATAGGCCTCCCACACAGAGCAAATATTATTTTTATTTTATTTTTATTAATTTTTAGATTAAATTAATTATCTAAAAAAAATTGCCAAAAAATAAATTCCTATAAGATGTTAGTAGGAGTGTCAAAAAAAAAAACTCATTATTCATCAATATTTCTTGTTCTGCTCACTAAGAAGCTTGTATTTGGCTCGTTTATTAAGCAAACAAGCTGATACATATATCATAGTTGTAAGGATGGTTTAGTAGTTAGAATATTTGTCATACCAAACATTTGGCCAAGGTTAGAATATTACCTTCTACAGATTTTCCATATTATTAATTTTTAACTTATACGAGTCATTTTGAATAATTTGAGCTGAACACGAACATGACAATACAAACAAAGATTTTGCTCAAAGCATCTCGCTCAATCTCATCTCATTTACATCTCATCTCATTTACACCCCTAGGCAATTTAATAGGACCTATGACTTCAAATTAAAACACCATAAATTTTTCTAGCGACTCTGCTGGGGATTGTTCCTTTCTCCATCTTTAGTAGTCAATCATTGTCTACGAGGATCAATAGTGGACTCATTTTTTTATGTAAGTTCAAGACTATCATTATTTTCGTTGGAACCTCATTTATTTCATCATTAGGCAAGTGTGATCAACATACTTTATGTTTTAAAACCTCACTCTAGGTTTCTAAAACCCCTATTGGACCCAATACAACAACAACAAGCCTTAATCCTAGTATTCTACATGAATCCTTCATCTCCATTATGTCCTATTATGTGTCAAATTCACATCTAATTCAAGTATACTAAGATCATTATTTATACATCTTAACCAAGTCTTTTTAGGTCTACCTCTACCTTTCTTAACATAAGGCAAATCTAATGCATCTACTCTCCTAATCGGGTCATCGGACGGCCGACGCTTTATGTGGCCAAACCATCTAAGGAGACTCTCCCTAATCTTATCTACCACTAAAGCTACTCCAACTTTTTCCCGAACATACTCATTTTTCATTCTATCTCTAAGAGTAAAGTCACTCATCCACCTAAGCATCCTCATCTCTAGTACACTTAACTTTTATGCTTTCTTTTTATTGGCCAACATTCTCGCACCATAAGTCATTGCGTCTTACCACCATCTTATAAAATTTTCCTTAAGTTTAAGTGGAACTTTTCTATCACATAATAGGCATGTATTCCTCCACTTCAACCATCCAACTTGAATTCTACTAATAACATCTCCATCTATTTCACCATCATTTTGGACAATAGAGCCTAAATATCAATCGCTCACTCTTATTAATGACTTGATCATCTAAAGTCACAACACTATCACTAAAACTTCTACAACTAAAATTACACTCCATATATTCAGTTTTAGATCTACTTAAATGAAAATCTTTAGACTCTAAAGTTGACCTCCATAATTCAAGTTTCTCCTGGACGTCCAATAGGCCAAAAAAAAATCAACTAAGGGAGTTACTCAAATAAATGAAACAAATTCAACCCAAAGCTTCTAAGAACATCTTGCCACAAGCATGACAAATTAAGGTTCATCCCCCATCTCATGATCCATTTGCGCTCACTCTTAATGAAGTTCAAATTAAAAACATACCCCCCCCCCCCCCCTCTCAAAATTATAAATCTCTCCAAAGTATATATAAACTCTATCTAGCATAACCAAGTTTGTTGGATGAGTGTTTCAATTCAAAGTCAAGTAAAAACACAACAACCAAAGTAAAGTCTAATCTTGTGCCTTTCTTCCCCAACAGAAAAAAAAACCCCAAGTCTTTCCTTTCAAGCAACCCATCACTATGTCTCCCGGAAAACTTATCTTCTCCTTTGCCTCAAGTGTGGATTGATCATGGATGAGGTCATACTCACCTCTGCCACACTCATCAAGATTGGCCTTCGATTCAAAAATTTCAAGATCACTTGTGATGATTCTGTCCTTAGTACAGTGAGTAGGGAGGAGGTGGCTTACAAGAAGCCACTTCTACAATTTGATCTCTAATATGATATTGAGTACCCATCAATAAAGAGAAAGGCCTTAGAGGTTCACACACCACGAGTGCCACTTGTGCCTGCCACAGTCTCTATTAGAACTAGTATTGCCTTTGCCGCAACCCATATTTTGGAAGTCGCCAAGATCTCGGCGTTATTTCCCCGCCTGAGATACTAACTCATATCACGTGCCTTGATTTTTCTTTATTTTCATAATCTTTTAATTCATCATGACCACGAAAAGCTAATCTTTGGTGTAAAAGAAAGCTTACACAATCAATCGTAGCACTTAATCGTGTTATGTATTCCCTTCATTTTTATCAATGTATCATAAAAAATACAATATGTTGATCTTGATTCATTAAATCTTCGCACTTTATTCGAGTAATATTATGATCACTATTAACATGACGAATATGAACTTCAAATTTATCTTCTTCTTTTTTCTAATTTCTCAATCGCTTAGAATCAAAACTATCACCACTTGCTTGTTCACCAATATTAAGTCTATAAAAATAACATATAAATAATATGTTGCATCTTTCGTAATACTGTACTTTGACCAACATTTATATTTATCAAACAATTTTAGATTAAATCTATGCAATTTATTTTTTATCAGTGTTTGAGAAAATTCATGATCAAAGCATTGCTTTTGAAGATATGTTCTTGGGACTCTATCACAATCATCAAGATGATACTCTAAAAATTTTCTTCTTAATCTAGGATCTGTTAAAACATCTTCTAACTTAAATTCTTTTGTTTAGATTTTATTATTACTTTCACCAATAATATTTGAATAGCTCAACTCATCTTGTTCAATCTTTCTTTTAAAATATCTCTTCATATCTAATTATAAAAACAAATTAAAATACTAATGTAAAGTCTTAAAGATTAATATGAATAAAAAATTAAAAGATACACTTTCAATCATATTTATAAAAAAACTAAATAAAGGCACACCTTCAGCTTTTTCTAAAAAAATAATAATAATTTTTTAAAATACATATCCTCATTAAAAAAAATAAATCAATAATATTTCTTAATAAAAGCACACCGTCGGTCTTTATTAAGAAATAATAAATCATTAATTTTTAAAAAAGACACACCATCGGCCTTTTTAAAATAAAAAATATTCACATACTTTTATCAATTATAAAGGCTATTGCACTGAGTAATATTTCTGAATATTCTACTCTTTAAAGAATACCTAATATAAATCATATAATTAATGATTAAATACACATAAAAAATTTAATAAATTCCAAAAAAAAGGTAAATCTCAATAGCACATTACATAACTGTTGCAAGGCAATCGAGGCTCAAGGTGAGAAAATTTTCATAAGATATAACTATAAAAATTTTATTCAGCTAAATATTAGCTAGAATTAATGTGTTCTTTAATATTATTCAGCATATAAAAAAATAATATTAGTTAAAATAATCGTTTTCTTTCAACTAAAGTAATTATTTTTTGTTAATGCAAGATTTTAATACTATAATGAAACTGGTGACATCAAATATAATCGAAGATGGTTGGAAGTATCATTAGTGGTATTGGCCTACTATTCTTTGATTATGAACTTATTGGCTGTTCAACATGTGAAAATTGGAGAGAACAGAAAAATAGGTAGAGATTAGAGCATGGGACAAACGGGGAGGATAAAATGGGAGAAAGGAAGATACTTGTTTAGCGTGCGGCATGCCCTAAAGGGTTATGGGACAGGCGGAGAGGAGAAATCGGGAGAAATACAGATTCACGTCACTATTCAGCGTGTAGCGTGCCCTAATAAGTTCTGAGCAATGAATATTTTGAGGCGGACAAATGATCAAATTGCCCATCTCTAATAAGAAAATAAAATATTAATTTTAGGGTGGGCAATATGTAGGGTTGCCCATAACCCTTACATGTATATATATATATATATATATATATATATATATATATATATATATATATATATATATATATATATATATATATATATATATATATATATATATATATATATATATATATAATAATAATAATTAAGTTGAGGGACTTTGTTAGATCATAAATATGGAACAATCTGAGCAATAGAACTATGGAAGATGATAGTTTTTAGGCTTTCTTAAGAAATTTCTATTGATTTCTTATCTAATGTCAATGAAGCTACTTGAACAGATGTCATGCAAAAAAATTTTAATTTGAGGTTAATCAATAAATTTCATGACATTAAATAAAAAAAAAAAGTATCTACAAAAAAGTAGTATAACTAACTAATATTGAAAATTTTCAGATGAATGAAGCCATGGTTTCAATCTAAAGGCTTTGATTCACGCTTCTACCCAAATATTGTTATAGGAGAAGCATTTTTGTAACCTGCAAGTTAAATTTCAATAAATCTCATGTATCTTCCGAATTGTGAGTTCTAATAACTTAGTTCAATAATTTTGGCTATTGTTGTCTGAGTATATAGATGCAAAAATTATCAAAGGCTTTGAGTAAGCCATCTTAGGCAACAATAGAACCGAAACGAAGGTTACCTTCGCGCAGAGAGGGTTGGATCCACGGAGAAGCAAAATGCGGGGAGGGTGGGAAAAAAATGGGGGTTTTGAACAATCGAACCCCCACACTCCCTCCGCCCCCGGTGATGGTCGTCCTTCATCGAGGCGTTCAGCCGCAAGGACTAGGGAGGACCATAGACGGAAATCAATATAACGGCTTCGGCAACTCGGGACAGCCAGATGGCTTCGGCAACTCGGGGCAGGCGGACGGCTTTGGTGGCTTGTTTGTGAGAGCTGAGGCCTGAGATTTCGTGAGGAAATGCAGAGAGGGCGGTACCTGATCAAGCTCCTTTCCATCTACTTCAGCTTGCATGCTTTAAATTGACTTCAGCTGTTCACATTTGTTTTTAAGGAAAAAAATTAAATACAAAACATGTGGTGGCGACGTGGCATGATTTGATGTTTTTTTTTTTTTTTTCGTTCTAGCGGAATGTAGGGTTAGAGCTCTTAATAGTATTTTTTTTTTGGTTACTTCAACTATTATAAGAAAAATATATTATTTAATATAATTATTTAAAATATAATACAATTATTTAAAAAATAATAAAATTATTATTTAATAAATAAGTTCTGTTTTAATTTTTTTTAATATAAAAATTAAAATTTTGATTACAAAGACTTGATTCTGATCTTATGAGGAGATTTACATTGATATTTAAGTGAGGATCATCATACAACAAAAAACAAGCTTAATCCCACTAGTCTGACATGAATCCTTCGTCCATTATGTGTGTCAAATTCTCATTTAATTCAAGATACTAAGATCATTTTTATACATCTTAACCAAGTCTTTTGTACTACCTTTCTTAACATAAGAAACCTAAATCTACTCTCCTAATCGTCATCTGACGGCCGACTTTATGTGGCCAAACCATCTAAGCACTCTCCTAATCTTATCTACCACTGAGCTACAATTTTTCCCAACACACTCATTTTGCATTCTATCTCTAAGAGTAAAGCCACTCATCCAGAGCATCCTCATCTCTGTAATACTTAACTTTTTACGCTTCTCTTTATTGGCCAACATTCTCGCACTATAAGTCATTGGTCTTACCACCATCTTATAAAATTTTCCCTTAAGTTTAAGTGGAACTTTTCTATCACATAATAGGCCAGATGTATTCCTCCACTTCAACCATCCAACTTGAATTCTACTAATAACATCTCCATCTATTTCACCATCATTTAAAAAGTGATCGTATCTTATAATTTTTTAAAAATGATAAATTTCATCACAAAATTTATACATATTTATAAATAATAGAAATAATAACCACCATTGACTCATTAAGCAGATAATATGAGCTTTTTAAAAAAAAAGAAAAATTTTAAAACTATAAAACTTTTTTGAGACAATTAATACAAGCAAACTGGGCCGGCGAAGACGGGATAACACGGATTCACAGTTCGGAAATCGCCGGTAAGCGCCCGCGAAACGAGATTGGATTAGGCGAGGCAGTGAAGAATTTTTATTAAACCAAAAAAATCAATACATAATAAAGGCAAATTCGCCTTGTCAGCCGTCAACAAAACTTTGTGCTTTATAATTAATGAATTGTTTGAATTCGATAAATTGAGGATTAAAATTCGAATACTTTCTATAACTTTCATAAGATATTAAAAATAAAAATATAAAATAATCATTATTAAGTCTGTTACAGATCTTCCTTGGAAGGAATGGTTAAATACAACCTTGAAAGGATAGATTAGAAATATGTTATTTATTAAAATAAGTAGAAGCAGCAGAAATTGATTAATAAAGAAAAGTGTAAAATTGATACACCCATGTTACAGAAAATACTGAATGGGGCATGAAACCTAATATACAAAGAGAGTTCCATGTTTCTCTACAGCTCTTTTTGATTCTGCAGCTTCAGTTTTTGCTTAGTTAGTGAATCTAAAGAAGAGTTAGATTAGTACGTAAATAGTAAATTTCAGTTTTTATCCTGATTTATTGAGGTGCATTTTCTCCTGTTATTCTAGATCTATTCTCCTGTGAATCTAAGGAAGTTTTAGGGTACTATTTAAATAGTAAAATATATTGCAATAAAAGAGAAGAAAAATAAGATATATTGCAGTAAATGAAAAGAAAAGAGGAAGGACCTGATTATGGTAGAGTAAGGGCAGCTGATGATGAAATAGGAGAAAAATGATGTTGGGAAGGGGCAGTCCGGTGCTGTGGGGAAAGATTGAATGGCAAGCTGCTGCAGGGAACAATAGCAGGTGGCTGTAGAACGCTCCAGGAATGGTCAGGTCGGCAACTGGAAGAGGGCGGCGGTGTGAAGGAGCGGGTCCGGCGGCTGGAAAACAGAGACGGCGATCTGGGTGGTGAAACAGCGGTACAGTTCTGTTCTTGATATTGGAAAACTGACGCAAAACCGTCATTCAACCAAGAGATTAAGAGGAGATTACAACTCAAAAGAGGGGAAAACAGCGAGAACAAAACCTCCAAACTTCAAAAGAGTAAAACTAACCTTAATGCAAATAAGACAACATTTATATTGGTTTAAAACAAATCCTAATTATATGATAACTACTCTGTTGCTTAAGACTTAATCAAACTGATATAATCATGACCTAATATAGAGCATTAATGGCGTGGGTTAGTAAGTAACTATCACATTTCAATATATTAATCCTTAATAGACTCACCATATAGCCTATTTATATAGATGGAGCCTTTGATTTTTTTTTTTAATTTTTTTTTTTTTGTAAAAAACAACCCTAAATTGGGCTGTGAATATTGTCAGGAGTGATGCATCTTTGGTTTCTATTTATTTTTAATTATTTATTGGTAAACCCTCACTCATAAAAAAAAATTTATATAAAAATTTATTTTGAGATACATCTTATTTAAATGACCTAATTATATATATCTAAGAAAGAAAAATTTAATTTAGATTCATACCCCATAATTCTTATGTATTTACATATCTTAAACCTAAAATTTTATATTTATATATATGCTATATTTTCTATACATGAAAAAAATTAATAATAGAGATATTTTTGATGCCATATTTAAAATATAAATATTATATATATATATATATATATATATATATATATATATATATATATATATATATATATATTATTATTAAAAAATTCGACATGGAGAGAGAGAGAGAGAGAGAGAGAGAGAGAGAGAGATCACGAAGTAGGGGTGAGAGGAAGTGCAGGAGTACGGTGAAGATGGAGAAAGAACGACTTCGAAGAATACTTTTTTTTTTTTGGTGAGCTTATTAGATATAACTATATAAAAAAATCTCAGGTGGGCAATTGCCCACCCTATGGACTATGCAGGTCCGCCCTTGGCGCCCGCATCCATTGAAAGAAAAAATAAAAAATCAAATTCGACAAACTTCTCCCACGGATCTACCCTGTGAATACGATTTTAAAATCTCAAACAGATTGCATAAACAGAACATAAATAGGATATACCCTCCTCTTTTCACATGAATTAGTACTCATAACCCTATTCCATCAAATCTAATAATAATAACTGAATTTTAAAAAAATATATAATTGCGTGCGGAAGACCAGCCATAGATGAAGAGACGTTTACTATTGATAATTCCAAAGACACACACACAGGTATTTAAAAAATGAGCGAGAGAACTCCAGAAATTTTAACGTGGAAAACCTCGAAAAGAGGAAAACCACCAACAAAAAATGTTCCACTATGTATACGCCAGATTTAATCTTCCGATAAAGGATTACAAGATGGTATAAGAAAGGAAAAACTATGTAACAACGTCGCGTAATAAGCAATGCAGTGAGGTAGATCGCCAGAGAACTTCAAAATGAAGCAGGGAACAATTCGCAGAATATAACAACTTCGCGAAATGCAAGAACGACATTAGGTGATTGACGATGAGGTCGTGACAAGAGGGTCGACGGTGATATTGACGACCGTCGGCGTGCATCTGCTTTGGGATCTTCGAAGCCGTAACTTCCTCCTTCGCTGAGCTCTCTCCTTCTTCACTTGGTCTCCAAGTCCTTTTCATATGGAGTATGATATTTATGATGGGATTGTAATACATGGAAAATCAAACCACTCTCCCATCTGACGGCCCGACGATCCCCATCGACGGCGATTTTTTGATCCTGCGCTTAATGATGTCAATAATTGGGTGATCTTGATTCGTTGGATTCGTCTTGACGAGCCGCTCGATCTGACTATACATATGTCTATTTTGTGACCATTTGGCGATCGTGATCCATTTTCATGTTCGATAGCGATATTCTTTCTGGATCGACTATGCTTGATGTTGTTATTTCCTCATCGATGACATCATTGATTGTAAGTTTGCTAAAATCGGGATCTGATTCAAAAATGCCTTGAGATTCGTTGATTAGACTAATTTTCGAGATCACTTCTCTTTTTTGTGACATTATCGCATATCCAAAAATATATGTCAAATACTGAAAATAGAAATGAAAATCGAGAGTCCATTAACCGCATTTTTGAGAGAACAAATCTTCATAACACAATATTATAACTTGAAAGTCGACGCGTCGCGAAATGCGATAAGTACGTGCGATATTTTGAGTTATGGACCGCTCGACACTTACTAAGTTTTCGCGCTTCCGGGATTCCATATCAAGGAGGCAGATTTTACGGGCGCGAACGGGCGAGCGCTGCTGGGCGGCCATGGGCACTACAAGGCCATGGTTCAACAGCGCTGCTGGCGCTGGCGCTATGCTGGTCAATGCGGGTCTTGCTGGTACGCTGGTCAACGGCGGGTCGCTATTATAAATAATAGGTCCGGGCCACGCCATGCCACGTCACGGGGCTACATGGCGGCCACGTATGGCTCATGGGCCATGACGCGGGCCACGCCACGCGGAGCGGTACGCGCCGGGCCGCCATACACGCCATGCCACGCGGTGCGCCGCTACGACCATACACGCGGTCACGTCATTGGCCACGTGGAGCGGGTCGGATCGCAATAAGCCGCTGGCTACGCTGGCCACGCTGAGGGCCGGCCTCGATCTGGCGGCCAGCTCGGAGGCTGAGGGAGCGTCAAGGCTGCGGGTTGGAAGGGCTACATGCCCAGCGGCTATGTCCGACCGGAAGCTTTCGGGTTTTGAATGCCTTTTTGTTTTACCCTTTTATCTCATGGTCTATAAAACCCCATGTAAGAGGGAAATGTACTTCGCTCCTCTCCTCTTGAGTTAGGATTATTTAGAGGCGATCAAGCTCGCAGATATGCCGGTTCCGGTTTACCGTCGCTGACGCCCGTGTTGGGATATCAAGGCCCGCCAGATACGCCGTGGAACCGTCTCGCCGGACCGTCCGTTAGAGGCGATCAAGGCCCACGGCACGCCGTTGTTCCGCTTGAAAGAGGTTTCAACCTCGCCGCCCCCGTTAGAGGATCAAGCGCCCACGGTACGCCGTTGTTCGCTTTTCCTCGAAAGAGGTTTCAACGCCTCGTGACCGCCCCCGACTGAGGTGATCTCACGTTCATACTTTTCTTGTAGAAAATTAGCTTTCTTTCAACTTGATGGACGGTCCAGTTGAAAACCAAGATGAGGAGCACTGTAGAACCATCGTCACGACTCAAAGTTTGACTGTAATTCATAGCCTTATTGAGGGGATAGCTTCTCTTCTCTCTCCTCTCTATATAAATATATATATCCCTTCTTCTTCTCTTTCCTCCCCTTCATATGTATGTGTTTTTCGTCAGTCAGAGGAGAATTTTGTCCCAAATCAGGCGAGGGTCAAAACAAGAAGATGCCGATATTGAGGAGTGAGTCGCTTTACAAAATTCTTCGATTTTTATTATTTCTCCCTTTATTTATTATGTATTCTTTGTGGTGATGGCGTAAGAAAACTCATAGCTACTGATGATATATCATCCACTCACATCGATAGCTTAATGGTGTTCCGTAAAATTTTTCTTCCCAAATGAGTTGGTGGCTATTGTTGCCAAAAGTCCGATCGAGTCTGCTCACCTCCGCGTGGTACTTTACTATTTCAGATGACTCTTCATGCGGATGCATTCCCTTTGGCTCCGAGTTGATTGAGATCTTCAAAATTGTATGTAGCTTTTGTCGCAATTCTCGCTTCGAGCTTTAATGGTCATCGCTTGACTACCTTCAGAGAGCGTGGTGTGACTTTGAACATCGAATACTTGTGCCGAATGTGTAGATTCACATGTGATGCTCGTGGACGGTTTTCTGACTATAAAGAATTGGATAGAATTTTTCGCACGGGATCCATCTAGAAATTGGTCCAATGGATTTTTTGTGAAGAATGAGTGGGACTTCGAGAGATGGGGAGATTGAATGATCTTCCATCCATCGATATCGGAGAATGATATCTTAGCAACTCTTAAAATTCTCGACGTAGAAGCTTGCAACATGAGTTACGCCACATTGTCAAATATACAATTGAAGATAGGATGTTTAAGGTTGGTCTTTCCATCGCCCAAGAAGATCTCGCTTCTTCGCTGAAGAGGTCCAGGGTTCTCTCGGCCACTAATCGTTGATAACAATGATTCATCTTTACTAAAAAGAAGACTTGTGCCTAAATGACCACGCCATATCTCATGGAGAAGATGCTCACCCCCCGCTCTCGAGAGTTTAACTTTTAACTCACGATGGGGAGTTCGCTACGAAATTCAAGAAGTATTAAAGCACATATGCTCCTGACGCCAACGCGGATGAATTGGTACATTATTTTATTTTCTTCCTTTCTTCTTTCCCTCATTCTTATGTAACATTGGTGCTGATTTTTTTTTTTTTTTTTTTTTTAGGTAACTCAATCGTTAGATTGATGGCTCATCCGGTGTTGCCTTAGATGAGTGGAACAAAGAATTTGTGAAGGTAAAGTCTCAAGGCGAGTGTGGAAAGATGAATGCTAAGGCCAAAGAAGTGGCGCCTTTGGAGGATCAACTGACCGGGTGTCGAAAGCTAACATGTCGACTTCTCTTCTTCGTCGAGGTGGAGCGCACTGCGGATGAGCTAATTGAGGCAAGGACGAGGCTCGCCAGATGGAGAAGAGGCTCAAGGTACTGGTGGAGAAGAAAACATTACAAGCTCGCTCTTTGGAGAAAGAGCATGATGTAAGCGAAGCAAATGAAATCACCTTGAAGGGTGGAGGACTTCAAGAACTCCCGGCTTATCGTGGTTCAATTGAAGACTATGTTCGTGAAGCTCGTGATCATATACTTGATGTTGAAGTGAAAGACTTGGAGCCATGTTTAGAGAGGGAGGGCTTCATCCGAGGATTCTGAAAGGAGTTCGTGTGGTACATCGCAAAACCGGAGCTAAATTGAGGATATATCTCCTAGCCAAGACCAAGATCCTTCGCCATTCGTAAGATGAAGGAGTTGTGAGTGGCTCCGTGGAGGATCTCCTGTGTGGAGGACGCTGATATCATGTAGAGTCTAGATGTCTTTTTTTGTTGTTTGTTCTATGTAATATTACTAGCTGTATCAAGATCTTGATTCTCTTTTATAGTATCATATTAATGTTGATGATATCTATGTATATTTTTATTATGATTATTATTTTTATACACTCTTGTCTTGTTCTTACCCATCGATTGGTCAACATCATTTGACGCTGCTAATATGTACAATTGGATCCACGGGAATTTTGACCTATCAAGGTTGTTCATCGAGCACTGATGACGTGGCATACATGGAAGAGGTTGAATTGAACCCGAGAATTTTGACCTATCCGGTTGTTGTCGTGTTACCATGACGTTAACCTGTGGAAGAGGCCAAGTCCACCAAGGACCTTTTGACCTTTCCTGGGTTGTTTGTCAAAGTTTTTGCTCGATGACATTAACCCGTATGGAAGAGGTCTGATCAAGTCCCCTTGGGATTGATCATGTCCCAATTGAGATGTAACATGAGTTGTATATTTCTCAAGTGGGAGGAAAAGTAAAGAAAAGCAAATCTTGTTAGAACAAAGTCAGAATTCACTAGTAATGATATCATAAGACACTACGGGCTTTAAGAGAAAATGACAACAACAACTGCAACAACAACAACGATGACAACAATAATAACAACAACAAGCTCTATCCCAGTGGGATGCTTATAAGGGATGAAATGATGACGAGATAAAGATAATTATGCGCAAGAGTTACCGATAATATTTTCAAGATTCTTAGATTCCAAGTTCGAGTGAGTTTTTCCTTCTTCGAGCTTGAACGTCCGGCTGACCATATTGACCATATACGACTCCTGAGAGGTGAGAGTTTATGGCGTGAGGGCCTTTACTGCACCAGACTTCGCAGACCAAGTCACCGACAGAGATATGGGACGAGGTTTTACTCTTCGCTGAAGTGGCGAAGCTACCCTTGGTGATAGGAAGCACCGGGTAGGCCATCCCGAAGTTTCGGGAGTAGATCGCCGGAGTTTTTCTCATTATTATCATGATCAAAAATTGGACTCTTGGACTTGGAACCCGATATCCACCGGTATGATAGCTTCGCACAAAACACAAGTTATGTCTCACGGCCGGGCGCGGGAAAGGAAGCCCAAAGAACATTGGGAAGCTCATCAACCCATTGCCCCCCAACCTTCTCAAGACGTGTTTTTAGTCCTTTGAGTATGGTCCTATTGGTAACTTCGGTTTGCCCATTGGTTTGAGGATGTGCTACGTATGCAGCAGCTGAATGTGAAGATCTTTGCAAAAGGACGTAAAGACCTTTCCAGTAAATTGAGTTCCGTTGTCGATGATCTTCACAGAAGACCGAATCGACACACTATATTTTTCCAAACAAATTATTTAGCATTTGCCTCCGTGATTTTGGCGAGTGGTTCGCTTCCACCCATTTAGTGAAGTCGACTAGAATGATGAACTTTCTTTGTCCCGATGCTATCTAAGGTCCCATTATATCAATTCCCATCGAGCAAAAGGCCACTTTGTTTGAAGAGATGAAAGTTCTCAGAGGCATGTGAGGAAGGTTTGAATGCAACCCGACAACCAGCACATTTTTTGGTGAACCTGTGGCATCTTGTTTCACGTAGGCCAATAGAATCCTTGCCTTATAATTTTAAGGGCTAGCCCCTTCCTCCTAGGTGTTCTCCACATATTCCCTGAGTGAACCTCTCTGCATAGTCGCCTTGATGATGGAAGACACTGAGGTATGGCCCGTGAGAAAGCTCGCTTATATAGTTCACCTCCAATAACAAAGTTTGCTTGTCTTCTGAGGCGAGAGGTAGGTCTTCTGGGAGGCTTCCTTCTTGCAGAAAGACATGATGGGGTCCATCCATGAGGGTTCCTTCACCATCAATCGCTTGTATTACCCATGGTCCCCGAATACGGGAAAATATATTTCTTCAATATACTTTCTCTTGAATAGATCTCCCAGAATGGACGCAAGCAGGGGCTGCCGAGTATTTTTCTCCCAGTATGTGAGTGATTTGATGCCTTTAAGATGGGCAAGGAGACTTCACCAAGTCGAGACAACAACCGAGGGTTAGGTATCGTAGTCACCCTCGACGAGAGTCGAGAGTCAAGATGGAAGTGTCTCTGCAGCCGATGGCGAGTCTCAACCCTGCGATGAGGGCCTCGTATTCAGCCATATTGTTAGTCGCAGAAAATTTTAAACGAAGTCCATACTCTAAGGTATTCTGCTGGGGGGAAATAAGTAAAACTCCAGCTCCAGCGCCAGTATTTCCTGAAGCTCCATCAACATAGAGAGTCCATTGAAATAAAGGACGTGTGATAGACATATCATTTGGAGTTGGGACGTGCATTCCACTATAAAGTCGAGTATTTGAGACTTTATGTCGAGGTAGAAAATTAATGTCAAATTCTCCCAATTCCACCGACCACTTAATTAATCTTCCGATGCTCGGGCAGATAGCTTTTAATGGTAGATTAGTGTAAACACGATAGTATGAGCTTGAAAGTATGGACGCAATTTTCGAAATAAAAAAACTAGGCTAATGCCATTGTCATGAGTGGATAACGACTTTCTATATCAAAGTATTTTCGTAAGTAAATTGGTCGTTGTATCCCATTTACTTCGCATCAAGACGAGCTTATTGCGTGGGGAAGCCGCAAGATATAAGTATAATATTTCTCCTTGAATAGGCTGAGGTAGGGGGGGAGATGCTAAGTACTCTCTTAGTTGTTCAAAAGCATTGACATTCGTCCCATTGAAAATTATTATTTTTTGCTCCTTTTAATATTCTAAGAATGGCAAGTATTTGTCCCCGTAACGAGCTAAGAATGAGATAGGCACGATCCATTTAGACGTTGAACTTCCTTGATATTCTTTGAGGGGTCATATCTCCGAGAGCCTTAATTTTCTGGTTGGTTACTCCGATGGGTTACCATAAACCCAAGAATTTTCCGATGTAACCCCAAAGGCACATTTGGTGGGTTGAGCCGTATGTTATAGCCAAGAAGATTGAAGCACGCTTTCTAAGTCGAGATATGTTGTGATTCTTCCTGCTTTTCACCAACATGTCGCCCACGATACTTCCATCGGTCTTTGAAAACCATATTCATAAGGCTGAGGTAGACACCGATTTTTTAACCCAATGGCATAACTTGGTAAAGATAAACCTTTATATGTTTGAAATGCGGCTTCTTCATCCATTGGGTCCATTCTTATTTGGTTATAACCGAGTAAGCGCCCAGAGCATTTGATGGCCGTGACGACCAATTCAATCAATCGGGAAGGGGAAGCTATCTTTTGGACAAGCCTTGTTAAGGTTAGTGTAGTCAATACACATCCTCCATGTTCCATTTGTTTTCTTAACCATGACAACATTTGCTAGCCATATAGGGTAATATACTTCTCGTATGAATCCCGCCAAGGAGCTTGTTAACTTCATGCTCATAGCTGAGGCGATCGCAAAGCCCGCTTCTTCCTTGATCGGTTTGGATGTTGGATTAATCTTGAGGGAGTGCATGATCACACTGGGGTCAACCCCTGGCATATCAGTCGGACTCCATGCGAAGATGTCTTGATTTCTACGTAGAAAATCTACGTAGTTTTCTTGTTCCTTTGAAAGAGGGGATCCTACTTGCACCGCCGTGGTTGGTCATCCGATAATGTAATGGAGAGTAAGTCTTCTACGTGATACTTTGTGGGTGCTCCTTCATCCCAAAATTAAAATCTTCAATGCTAAAGGTCAGGAAGGGCGTGGTTTGAGCTTGTCGAGGTAACATGATTGGCCACCGTTGATTTCCACTGACTACTCCAACTCAACAGGGTTGGAAATTTCATCTTAAGATGAGATATTGAAGTGATTGCACCAAAGATTGAGAGGGGCCTTCCAAATATAGCGTTATAGTCGAACCGACTTGACCACCATAAATTGGATTGAATGAGTCATTTTGTCAGGGAATTCTCCGAGAACAAGGAAGAGTGATCGTCCCTTCTACTCGTACGGGGCGGTTGTCAAACCCGTATAATGGTCCTGCAACCGGTTGGAGCTTTTCCCTAACGAGGCCCATGCTCAGAAACGTGGAGTAAAATAGGACATCGACGTAACTCCCACTATCAACCAAAAAATTCTTTAACATTATAGCATGGGTCACCGATCCCGAGATGACAAGTGGATCTTGATGAGGAACATGTACCTTCTAAGTCCGTCAAAAGTGATGGAATGAGACTTCTTTAACTCGCTCTGATAGCAAATGAGAACTTGATTAGATAGTATTGGTCCTCCGCAATTGTTTCAATCTCCAACCGTTTGATGATTGTTTTGTTGCTGATGATTGTCCTGTTGCCCCAAGGCATGTTTGTTTGTGTCGATTGGTTCTTCACAAATCGACGTAGATATCCTCGAATGAGCCTCTCAATTTCTTCTTTGAGTTGTTTGCATGCCTCAAGAGTATGTCCGCGACCGATGGAAGTGACAATATTGCTCGATTTCGAATTTAGTTTCAGGATGGCCACTTGATATTTTCTTCATCTCGAATAGCCATTGAGGTTAACACGAGATGTGTTCACGGGTGTAATTCTTTTCAAGTCGTGGTTCACTTCTGATATGTGGGTCGGAGGAGATCACGCCTTGTTGCTTCTTTTGATAGGAGTGTTGATCTGTGTTTCCTAGCACTCTTACGCTTTTCGATTGCTCAAATTGTTCGATGGGCTAGCTTCATCCAGAGATTTGTGCTTCCACACGAAACTAAGTCGGCATATGAGCGGACCGTGTCTCATGTGATGAGTAAAAGGTCCTGAGCCCTCTAAGAAAAACTCCTCTTAATAATTCAGGGTCTACCCCTGGGATTTGGAGAGCTTCTAAGGAAAATCTTTGGAAGTATTCCTTAAGTGATTCACCTTCATTTTGACGAATGCCGGAGAGATGGGAGGAGTCTTTGATGATCCTTCGGTTTGCAATGAACTGTTCCACGAAGATTTTGGCGAGTTCATCAAAGGTATGGATAGATCCCTTGGAAGAGAGTAACCGCGGCTTGTCCCTTGAGAGTAGGAAAGACGACAAAGCGCATGTCGAGCTTCTTGGATATGCATGGTCTAATGGTCGATGTGTTCGTAGTGGTCAACTCCATCATAAGGGTCAATGTTTGAAGCTTAAACCTACGGGATGGGATGTCAAGAATAGCTTCCAAAGGGAAGACTCGATAACCGCGCGAGAGAAGATATGATTCCGTCTTTGTGATGGAGTTCTTCTGCATAAGCGTTGTAATTCGCATGTATAACATGTGGTCAAGGGAGAGAATGCGCCAGCCACGGCAATAATCGTGATTAAGGTGTGGTTGAGCCGCACGTGATGGATGGGTGGAACCGGGTCAAGAAGTTCAGATCACGGTTTGAGGTGGGAACTTCGCCTAAGAGAGCAAGATATTGTCCTCCGCAGTAATAATCGATCTTGGGGCGGTGCATTTGGTGATGGAGGTTGTTGTGTTCAAAAGTCGGATCATCTCATTTTGAGACTCTTCCATTCGGGCGCATGCTCTTCTAAAGAGATTCTGCGTGCGCCAATGTGGTCATGCCCATTGAGGGAAGTGGGGCGGAAGCTTGACGCCCCATCTGGGGATTGGTTTGAGAGTGACGGAGTTGAGCGAGGCTCCGTAAGATTGCCTATTGGTCATCTTGTAGTGAAAAGTATGATTGGGAGTCTCTTCCCACAGACGGCGCCAAACTATGCGTCAAATGCTAGAGTGAAAGTGTATGCCTTTAGCTTTGTTGATCCAAAGACACACAGTATTTAAAAATGAGCGAGAGAACTCAAATTTTAACGCGGAAAACCTCAAAGAGGAAAACCACGGCGCCCAACAAAAAATGTTCCACTATGTATATGCCTCAAGTACGAATCTTCCGATAGGATTACAAGATGGTATACAAGAGAACAACAAATGTAACAACGGTAGTAATAGTAGGGCTACAGTGATGGTGAGTAGGAACTTCGTGCGAGGAACAATTTGAAAATAGGAACAACTTCGCGTAAATGCAGGAACGACAGTGATTGACGATAGGGTCAAGTGATGGTGAAGGGCACGGTGATGGCGTCACGTGGTGCGATCTTGCCGGGATCTTTCGAACTTCCTCCTTCGCCCTCTCCTTCTTCACTTGGCTCCAAAGTCCTTTCATATGAGGGGGCTATTTATAGATTTGGAAGGGTTACATGGAAAATCAAACCACTCCTCCCCATCGGACGGCAGAGCGATCATGACGGTGTATTTGATGATCCGGTGCTTAATGATGTCGGAATGGTGATCTTGGATGGTCGACGCCGCGATGACATATACATGTCTATTTTTGTGACCATTTGGCGGATCAGATCATTCAGATATGATCAATGATTTTCTGACGACTACGCTGATGTTGATGTTTGCCTCATCGAGACATCGGGATCATAGAGCCATAAAATCGATTAGAAGATTAAAACGCCAGATGTGTAATAATTTTTGAGGAGAACAATAATAATAACTGAAAGAAAATATAATAATAACTGAATTTAAAAAAAAAATGGAAAGTTTCTATTACCTCTCGATCGGCTCCTCCACCCGGCCGTGACTTTCTTCGAATTGGCTCTGCAAGTTTCCGCTCTTGCAGAATGGTGGGTATCAACGGGGGAATTTATATCAATATGTAAGGGTATTTCGGTCAAATCATACACCGCCTTGCTTTCATAGCGTTCGTGAACGCATTAATATGTATAAAACTATTTTAAAATTCTTTAATTTTTTTCATGCTTAAATATTATAAATTCATCTTTGTAAAAAATAAAAGTATGATAAAAATTATATTTTAAAATAAGTGTAATAAATAACTAATTATATTTTAATGTTATTAATTAATCTCAAAACAGATTTATTAATTTATTTCATTAAAAATTATTATTAAATTAGGTTTTTATAAAATTTAAATGTAAAGGTAAGTTAATATAATTAATTAAAATAGGTAGTTAACAACAAATATTATAAATATTAAATAATAAATTATTTATTTAATCATAATTTCTTTATTTGTAAACAATAGTAAAAAACAATGAAAAAATTAAATCAGAGCTAATTTATTAAATAATAATCTATTTTTCAAAAAAAAAATTAAATTATATATATATATATATATATATATATATATATATAATAACACTACCTTTGTTGGGTCTGAAGTCCTAGATGTGAAAAGTGGAGGGTTGTGATAAACAATCAAGCTAGATAAAACTTGTAAATAATCAGACATAATCCTTTAAAATATTGTATTAATGCTTGGGAGTTCCTTAGACTGTATATAATATAATGAAAATGCAGCCGCTACATCGACGCAGTACAATTTTAAATAAGCAATCCATAAATGCGGGCAAAAGAAGTTAGTCATTAAACTAAAATTAGATTAGAACTTGGAATATAACTATTCATGCAAGTAAATTAATGGAATCATAAATTTATTTTTAAAATATTTAATATGCATATATTTGTATTTATAAATCATATACACTTATAAACATATTAATGATTAATATTAGAAAAGTTTATAAAATACTTAAATCAAGCATTAATATAATGTATCACATAAAGTCATAATTGAGATTTCTCTCAACCTTTAATTGATTAAATTTTTTTGTGAAAATTAGAACTAATAATTATATATTTTTTTATTTTTTATGAAATAAAATAAAAATATCATAAATCTTATATAAAAATATAATTTATATTTAAAATTTTTAAAATTTAAATTATAAAATGATAATATATCTCTCTCTCTCTCTCTTTATATATATATATATATATATATATATATATATATATATATATATATATATATATATATATATATATACACACATATATATGTGTGTGTGTGTGTGTGTGTGTGTGTCTATAAATTTTGTGATGAAATTTTGTGATGAATTTAAGGTCCAAGTTAATTTGGCTTGGAGCTTAAATTTGAAAACTCAATTCAATTAAAATTAATTGAATAGGTTTGAAGTTGGTTTAGCTATATAATCAATAACTTAAATTTAGATGAGTAGGTAAGTATGATTCTTAGTTTAGGCCTTGTGGCAGGTGAAATCTATTTGTCTTAAGGTAAACTCTAGGATTATGGTTATGCCCTATAAATCTATAGTCTGAAGTTTAGTGTTCCCTTAATCACCAGAAGTGTCGTAGCAATGAGGAACTCTAAGTGATTGAGTGGAAGGATTAAACCTCACTCCAAAAGTGAATTCAACAATTACCAATTAGATGTTGGACATAATCCAACCTTTAATTAGACCCAGTTTGATCAACCTAGCCCCATTGACCTATTTAGCTTAATTTGACCTAAAAATCTAATTGAACCAAATCACTTTCTAATCGAAATCAATTTAAATCAACTTTTCCAATCAATCACTAATGATCACTGGAACATGGATCTAACCCATGCTCAAGCCAATTTGACCAATTTTGTCAATTTTGTCAAATTGATCAACATGACCCATTTGACCCAAATTGAACTATATGAACCAATCCAAATCTGAACCAAATTTAACTAAACCAATTGCACTAACTTATTCCAAATGATCAATTGAACTTAACCAAACTCCCACTTTGACCCAATTTGCTCAAAATGATTAACTTAGCCCAATTGAGCTCATTTGACCTACATGAATCAAGTTGAGTCAAACCCAACCAAACCAAGTCCAAACCCAACAATATTTGGCATGACTCATTCTTGGGTCATCATGGACCTGCCCAACTGAGTCTGACCCATGGTAAACCTGAGTTGGGTCAAACCCATTGAACCATGGCCTCCAAATAAGACAAAATTCCCATTTAGAAGAGTTCTATGCCTTCCCATGCCATGACAACCATCTCTGGTCTTTCTTGGATAGAGGACCACTGGCTCAATCTAACCCAAGGCTGTTGGGTTTAGCCTTTGGCCATGAAAGGGTGAGTTCACCCATGGGAAACCTTTGATTCATGTAATATAGAATGTGCACTCCATGATAGCCCACTACACTCCTTCAATCTCTCACACACATCCACCTCAGCAGTCCCATGTCACCTCTGATCACTTACTCTAGCCAAACAACTACCAAAAGTTGAGCCAATCTTAGCCATTGGTTTAGTTAGGGAGGAGTACTCTCCTCCCAATCTATTGAAACTAAACAAACACCTTCTCAGAGCATTTTGCACAGTCCTAAACTTACCCCGAGCTCCCTGTGCACCCCATTGCAGGTGAGACCAAGCTCCACCTACACCCGAGAGCTCTGTCCATCCAACCTCACCAAATCTTCACCAAAACCAAATTAACTTTCCCGATACCTTCACCAAACTCCGACGAATAAAAATGAATCGATTCTCGATTGATTCAACCACTGGAAGGCATCCTTAAACCAACTCGACGACAATGCTTGGTCCATAGACCAATCGGTAGGGAGGCATCTCAAGATCTTCTTAAAGAGTTTCATCTCTTCAAGATGAAGCTACTTTTATTAAAGGAGTACTGGTATTTAGTTTCAACGAGGTAAAAATCCAGCAACCGTAGATTTAGCCATTAGGTGTTGGGCTTTTTTGAAATTAATGTGATTTCATGCGATTTCTATCGTAGGATCTCCTTAGATCACTTCCCTAGTCATTTTGTAATCGATTCCACCGTCAAATCAGCTCAGGTGAGCTCACATCGAGCGGCGGAAGGCGGACGATGTTCACCTTCCTAATCTCACAAAATGACTAATCACCGACCGTCCATTTCGTGTGATTAGAATGAACGACCATGATTTATCACGTTAAAAATCTCGATTTAATCCTTTAGTAATCATGGGATTTATCTCAACCATTCCATTCAAGATCAGATAATCGAGACAAAATCGCGTCTGCCTCTACTGAGTCAGCGGCCGCATCAAACATTTTAAATAACCAATACTAAGACATCATGTGGAAAACATAGTCGCATCAGTGTCCATGTGACGTCAATGGTTTAAAACAACTTAATTAGGTTTTAAAATATTTTTAAATAGCCAGAATTTCAAAAAATTCTAACTAATTGTAGAAAAATTTAAAATTAGAAATAAACCTATTTTTGTAAAGCTTAAATAGAGAAACTTATTTCTGTAAAGCTTAAATAGAAGAGAATTTAATAAAAATAAAATCCCTAATTAATATTTAATTAACAATGCTTAATTAAGATTTCAAGCTTATGTTAATTACCTCAATTAAGGCTAAATTATTAGGCTAATTATTTCCAAATTCGATATTTTGATTCTATGGGAGATCCTCTATCGCTCATCTTTTTCTTGGAATTATTTATCATGTGGTTGGGAAAATTCCAAAATTTCAATCTCAATTACCCTCTTTAAATAATTTAACAATTATTAAAATCAATGAATAGTAAAATTGAGTAATTAAGGTTAATTAGTTAATGGAAATATTGGGATAATATGAGAATTAATTAGGACCCCCTCTCTTAATTATTTCCAAATATATTCTCTTAAAGGGTTTAATTAATATGCTTAATAATTAAGAGTAAATCAAGAAAAATTAATAATGAAATGTGAATGAAATCAATTTAAGTAACTCAAATGTAATCCATTAATTCTTTTATGTGTTCAATAATATAAAGTCATTAAAGAAATTATGATTTTTCTTTTGGTATAGGAAAATCATAAGAATATTTATCTTAAATATTTTCCTTCTTTAATTTAATTAGTTAATAAGCATGAGCTTAATTACATTAGATCCCTTTAGGTGCATTATAAATTTTATTTTTTCAAAGCTTATCATTGAAAGCTCATATTTAGGTAATTAATTAAATTAAATAAGCTTCAAAAGAGTGGTTAAGTTGATATCATTAATATTGAACTTAATTAATCCTTAAATAGATCTAATTTTCATCCTTTCCATCTTAAAAAATCAACGTGGGATGGAGCAAATTCTAAGAATTCTTTCTCTTATTTAGATTTTCAACTACTTCAATATTAAAGTCAAAATTTTAAAAAAAACTTTGATTAGATTTAAGTGATATTTATTTAACTTGATTTTCCTAAAGGTCTAATGAAATTAAGTATGTGATTTGGTAATGCTCAATTAGTTCCTTTTAAGTTATCATAAATGTGCTTGCCATGTGCTTCATATATTCATATTTTAAATTTAAAGAATATGATTGCATTTAAATTGCATGAGTTGGATAAATATTATCATATGGTGTGATTTTTATTATTAGTAAATCTCAAATATTTTGAAACTTTATGTTAATTATGATTCTTAAATCAATGCTTATTATGAATAATTAATTATGGAAAAAAATAAAATATTCATTACTTGTAATCAAAAGATGGCAAATGATGGTTTCATTCTTATGTTCATATTTATGTATTAAATTAGCAGGTATATTGTCCGAACATCTTTAATATGAGACTTTAAGTAGCAAGGTCTTAGATAATGTCACTTCCTTGATTTAACAATGACACATACTTGCTTAATTTCATTTATGTGTGTGTATACATTAATACATAAAGTAAAATCTTTTTTTTGTCATTAAAGTTTACATAAGTAAAAGATATTCATACAAAACCTTTTCATGATTTTTATTACTATGTTTATGTATATGATTGTGTGTATTTTCATTAACAAATATATAGTCTGGACATCCTAGGAATACAAGACTTTAAGTAGCCCAAAGGAGATCTTAGATAATCTCATATTTTTTATTTAATAATGACACGTACTTGCTTAAATTCCTTATACATGTTTACATACGCTTGAATATGAGAAGAAATCCCTCCATCTATCAAAATCATGCATCAACCTTCATTAAGTGTGCAGAAATATGAGTATATTGTATGTATAACTGTACAAAACCAAATATTTAAGAAATTAAAAAAGGAAAGAAAGTGAATATTATTGATAATGAAAGAAAGTAGTGGAGTATTATTCATGTGAAGGCGACTCTATTGCATTGGTCTTAAGATGTCTTTCATGTTTGGATAAGAAACCTTAAAGCTAGTCTATACTTAGGCTCAAATAAAATTCATGAATGATCTATAAGAAAAGTTAAAGCAATAATAATCTACCTGTGGAAATCAACTTAGGTTATGGATGAAAGATTCAAGTCTCTTTCTTCTCTTCATAATGATTAAATCTTAAATGAGAAGTGGACAAGATAAAAAAATGCATAAGTTAAAACTCAATCAAGCTATTGATAGACTTAAAGTGAAATAGTCCTTAATGAATAATTTGAACAATCCTAAACTTTAGAGAATCTTAATTATAAAGCTTAATCAAGGCATAACATACTAAGCCTTAGCACACACTTTAGAATATTAAGTCACCAATCTTAATATTAAATTAAGCTAGTGTATGTTATGATGTCATGTTTTATTTTGTGATATAATATTTTAGACTGAATGTTAGAATTTTTTGTGCATAGATTGGATGTTAGGTCGTTATTAGCCTAATAATATTTTATGTGGGGGATTATGCTTGAGGGGTCACTATAATAATAAATGAATATAAATGCTCTTGCTTGCAGGTACTGTTTATGTCCCTAAGCATAATCGAATTAGAACAAGTGAGCTTGGTTACCCAAGTGTATGATGCTTAGTCTAAATATGTGAAATATAATTGCTGGACTTGTATATTTGTTTCACTAATATTTATTTTATGGGTGTAGTTAGATTTTATTTTTCATCAAGATGTAATTCTTGTAATAGAATTATGATTAGTAATATAGGATTTATGATGAGCAGTGACTAGAGGGCAAAGGTTTAGAAAGGCTCTAGAACCTTGGAATAAACTATTCCAAAGAAGGAAAGAAGAACAAGGATTGAAGACTCCCCATAGAATTTATTTTATTTGTAAAATTTAATTGTAATACGGACTGTATAAGTGTAAAGCTTGGCCATTTATTCTTTTACAAAATTTAAATGTTTGATTGTTATATTTAGATTGTGTAATAGAAATGACATATTTTCATAAATTTTTTGAGTGTATATTTGATGTGTGACTTGGATGCAGTAAGATCTCTAGGATAAAATTAATATTTTTGTCTTATTAATAATTCATAATTAAAATCTGATAAACTCATAACATCATCTTAAAGCTTATGTTCAAAATCAAGATAAATAAAAGATTTAGGAATCTCTTAGCTAAATATTGTATATTATCACACCATGCATATCATATTATTTCACTCTTGAGGATCTCCACTCTTACATGATAAGGGATAGGCTTGACAAGTGAGAGCAATCCTTTATAGTGGAGAATGCCACTTATCACTAATTTAGCCCACAACTCAATTTCATCATGCATTCATGCATAATTATCCCAAGCCTTGGTCCAAATTAATGTGTTAAAATGATTTAAAATTTTATAAATTTTATATTAGTCTAAGTCAAGTTTTCATATCAATCATTATCTAGTATCTTGTGGAGTGAGTTTATGGTTTTATCTTCCTTCCTAATTAAAAAACAACTTATCTTGCATCTACATAAGACCGGCCTACATGATTTTAAAGGGTATTAGTCATTTATTTCAACTGTTTGTAAGTCCAGAAGAACTGAGACATGTTCATTCTCTCTTATAGATGTGAACCATTATATCCCATTCTCCTCGATTAGACCTAGGTCATGCTTCTATTTTCTGCTAAAGTATTTTAGACTTAGGTTTTGAGGTAGCTTGATTCTTTTTTGCTGCAGGTTTAAGTTCTCACTTATTAGGCATCTCCACAATCTTGTGTTATTGGGTTGTAAGTCCTAGTACTCTAATAAAATTTCAACTTAAAAAAAATAAATTATCCTCTTCAAAAATATAAAGCCTTATCATAAGGTAAACTGAAGCATCCACTAAGCTTCTTAGTATCTTAGATGCTCCCTACTTATCTTCTTGTGGAATTCGTAAATAAGTCTTCCTATTTGAACTCGATTTGATTCTCAACAATCAATTCTTTGGTAGTTGAGCCTTTAAGTATTTGTAGATATTTATTGAGTACTTTAATTTAGAGTGTTCTTAGGAAACTTTCATTTTCTAGGATGTAATTAACTCATTTGTCTTAGGAGTCCTCATTAGATGATTAAGTTCGTTGTATGCTGTTATTTTTATCTTTTGAGTAATGTTATGCTCGATCACTTCAATAACTACTCTCTAAGTTCTGTGTGATATTCCTATGACATGAAATTAAAACACAATAAATTATTCAAGCGACTCCGCTGGGGATAGTTTGTCTATCTATCTTTAGTAGTCAATCATTATCTCCAAGCATCAATAGTGGACTTATATTTTTATGTAAGTTCAAGACGATCATTATTTTTATTGGCACCTCATTTATTTCATCATTAGGCTAGTGTGATCAACATACTTTATGTTTTAAAACCTCACTCTAATAGGTTCTAAAACCCTACGCCCAATAGGCCAAAAAAAATCAACTAAGGAAGTTACTCAAATAAATGAAACAAATTTAACCAAAAGCTTCTAAGAACATCCTACCACAAGCATGACAAAGTAAGGTTCATCCCCCATCTCATTATCCATTTGAGCTCACTCTTAAACGCCCCTCAAAATTATAAATCTCTCCAAAGAATATATAAACTCTTTCTTTATCTAGCAAAACAAAGTTTGTTAGATGAGAGTTTCAATTCAAAGTCAAGTAAAAAAATAACAACCAAAGTAAGTCTAATCTTGTGCCTTTCTTCCCGAACGAAAGAAAAACCCCAAGTCTTTCCTTTCAAGCAACCCATCACTATGTCTTCTAGAAAACATATCTTCTCCTTTGCCTCAAATGGGATTCATACTCACCTCTGCCACACTCATCAAGTTTAGCCTTGGATTTGAGCATTTCAAGATCACTTGTAATGATTCTGCCCTTGGTACAGTGAGTAGGGAGTAGGTGGCTGACAAGAAGCCACTTCTACAATTTGATCTCTAATATGATATTGAGTACCCATCAATGAAGATAAAGACCTTAGAGGTTCCCACACCACGAGCGCCACTTATGCCTACCACGCCTCTTAGAACTAGTATTACCTCATCACAACCAGGGAAGTCACCTTAGCATCCGAGGTTGTTTGAGAGGTCGATACTAACTCTTATCATGTGCCTTGATTTTTTTTATTTTAATAATCTTTAAATTCATCATGACCATGAAAAGCTAATCCTTGGTGTAAAAGAAAGCTTACACAATCAATCGTAGCACTTAATTGTGTTATGTATTTCCTTCATTTTTTTATCAGAATGTCTATCATAAGAAAATGCAATATGTTGATCTTGATTCATTAAATCTTCGCACTTTCTTCGAGTGATATTATGATCACTATTAACATGACCAATATGAACTTCAAATTTATCTTTTTTTCTAAATCCTTAGAATCAAAACTATCACCACTTGATTATTCACCAATATCAAGTCTATAAAATAATAAATAAATAATATGCATCTTTTGAAATAATCTTTCTAACCAACATTTATATTCATCAAACAATTTTAGATTAAATCTACGTAATTTATTTTTATCGTGTTTGAGAAAAATCATGATCACATGGTGCATTGCCCTTTTGAAGATATGCTCTTGGGACTCTATCACAAACATTAAGATGATACTTTAAAAATTTCTTCTTAATCTAGGATCTATTAAAACATCTTCTAACTTAAATTCTATCCTTTGTTTAGATTTTCACCAATAATAATATTTGAATAGAACTCATGTTGTTCAATCTTTCTTTTAAAATATCTCTTCATATCTAATTATAAAAACTAATTAAAATACTAATGTAAAGTCTTAAATATTAATATGCATAAAAAATTAAAAGATACACTTTCAATCATATTTATAAAAAAACTAAATAAAGGCACACCTTCGGGTTTTTCTAAAAAAATAATAATGATTTCTTAAAATAAAGGCACACCTATTCACAATAAAATAAATCATAATATTTCTTAATAAAGACACACCGTTGGTCTTTATTAAGAAATAAATCATTAATTTTAAAAAGACACACCATCGGCCTTTTTTAAATAAAAAAAATATTCACATACCTTAATCAATTATAGAGGCTATTGGGTAAAGATAATATTGCTCCTTAAAGAATACCTAATATAAATCATATAATTAATGATTAAATACACTTAAAAAATGGAATAAGATTCCAAAAAAAGGTAAATCTCAATAACACATTACATAACTGTTGCAAGGCCATCGAGGCTCAAGGTGAGAAAATTTTTATGAGATATAACTCTAAAAATTTTATTTAGCTATACAAATTTCAATAATCATTTTCTTTCAACTAAAACAAATTTTTTTTGTTAATGCAAGATTTTAATACTATAATGAAACTGGTGACATCAAATATAATCGAAGATGGTTGGAAGTTTTATCTTGTAATTAGGTGGTATTGCGGCCTCTACTATTCTTTGGATTATGAACTCTCCATCAGTTGGCTAGTATTCAATAAGTGAAAATTGGCAAAAGAAGGCGATTAGAGAGCATGGGACAAATGGGGAGGATACAATGGGAGAAAGGTGGATACTTGTTTAGCGTGCAGCATGCCCTAAAGGGTTATGGGACAAGCGGAGAGGAGAAAATGGGAAAAATGCAGATTCACATCACTATTCAGCGTGTGGCATGCCCTAACAGATTCTGAGCAATGAATATTTTGAGGCGGCCCATCTCTAATAAGCAAAAATATTAATTTCATGGTGGGCAATTGCACACCCTGACATGTATGTAGGTCCGCCCTTGCCCAACATATATATATATATATAAAGGTGTGGGACTTTGTTTGATCATAAACTTGGAACAATTTGAGCAATAGAACTATGGAAGATGATAGTTTTTAGGTTTTCTTAAGAAATTTTTATTGATTTCTTATCAAATGTCAATGAAGCTGCTGAATAGATACCATGCATATATTTTTTTAATTTGAGGTTAATTAATAAATTTCATGACATTAAATAAAAAAACTATCTACATTTTTTGAAAAAGTAGTATAACAAACTCATATTGAAAGCTATTTCAGATGAATGATTAGCCATTGGTTTCATCTAAAAGGCTTTGATTCGATGATAGTTTCTACTCCAAAAACTATTATAGGAGAAGCATTTTTATAACCCCAAGTAGTAAATTTTATAAATCTCATGTATCTTCAATTGTGAGTTCTAATAACTTGGTTCAATAATTTTGACTATTATTGTCTGAGTATATAGATGTGTTGCGTGCTAGAAAACTGATTGTGGTAAAGTAAAAGTTTATGTCTTAGCTTTGTTGTGGAGTTCAACACACACACAGATATTTGAAGAATTAATAAGAAAACTCCATAATTTTTATGTGAAAATCAAAAGAGGGAAAACTACGAGGCAAGCCCAAGAAATCTTCCACTTGACTGCTTGAGTACAAAACTTCCTAATAACGGATTAATTAAATGAGAAGGGTTGATAATGAGAATCCCAAAATTATAAATAACAACAACTATATAGTCCGTGATTAGTAACAAAGTAGTAGATGATGGTGAACAGTCGAAAGGTCATCATGATGAGATTGGAAAATGGCTGATGGTCGTAATGGAGTGACGATGGTTACCGACCGCGGCGGGTCAGATGGTAGTTGGCAGTGACCTGTCGTGGTCAATGAGTGATGATGGTTGATGATGTCTCCGCGTATTCGCTAATAATGGCTAATGAGATTGACAACGATGAGGATTGCGGCGAAGCGATGGCGATGGTTGGCAACCAATTTCGGCCACCATCAAGTGGTGGCACGATTATGCTGAGGATTTTCAAGCTTTAAGCTCTCCTTCCTTTTTTTGGGCCTCCCTCATGTGAGAATGAGATGCTATTTATATATATTAGAGGAATCGCTTTATAAATACATGCAAAATCTGAACCACTCCACACCATCAGACGGCTCAAAATAATTCCTTTAATCATTTAATGTATTTTAAGTATTTTAAAGCTCAAATGAAGTCAGAATTATGAGATCTTGGGCTTGTTAGATTCAGCTCATCAAGACGCTTGATTTGACTATAAACACTCCATGTTTAAGAGCTATTTAGTGATTTAACTGGTATCCCAAAATTTCCAATGATATTTTAAGTGCTTGATCTTGACTAGTTTTAGCTTAGGATCAACTTGCATTTCACATCAAGATTCGTGCTTTGACTAGTAGTATTTTAAGTGACATATTAGTTGCCCCTTATTTTCGATTGACTATCTCAGTCATTCAAAAATATATATGCCAAATACTTGAAAATAACAAATTCTTCAATGAAATTTGTGGGCCATTAACCAAATATTTTGATAGAATAGATCTTCGTGGGAGCACAAGATTATGATCAATGGAAAGTGCGTGGTATGCACCACGCAAGTTTTGGGGTTATGGACCCATCCGACATTTAGTGTACTTCCGATGTCAAGGACGCCCATAGGGCGTGATGGAGTATGGACCAGGCAATGGCTACCGGTCGAAAATGCTGGGTCAAGCGAGATGGTCACATCGACAGCTGGAAGAGGCGCCGAGAATGCAGGTCGTGGTTTGGATGGCGATGGATGGCCATAGGCGGAGTGGGAGTGCCAGCACGACGACCAGACAGAGGCACCGCTGTGGCGGCACTCGTCGCGATGATCTCGCACAAATGTCCATTTTGCCCATTTTGCTCGTTTCACCCATTTTGTGCGGTTTTGATTTTGTGAGGTTTTTTATATTTTTCTTTTGCCCTATAAGTCTATAAAACCTCCCAGGGTCAAGGAAGAAGACACACTCATATACTCAGTGTTCCTCTTTTTTCCTAGGAGGTCAAGAGGAGACCAATGCCCATAGTTCATATGATCAGGCTTTTCTCTCAAAAGGCATCAATCTCGCCGATCGATCGAGTTTGGAGGCCATCAAGGCCTACAGCCTAAGGCTAAATCCAGGCTCCAGCTTGAAAGAGGCATCATTTATTTTCATTAATCGACCGGGTTGAAATCATAGGCTCGATTTTTTCCCTTGAAAGGTCAACTGTCTCACCAACCGGGTTTGAGGATCGGCCCATAGTTTTACTTCTTCTTGTAGGATGTTGGATTTCTTGAAACTTTATGGATGTTTCAAACTTCCAACATGGTGGGAAAATATTAATTAGGAACCATCATTCGAATGACTCAAAAAGTTTGACAAGTAATTTAAGAACATCCTTAGAGAGGAATAACTTCTTCTTTTTTATCTCAGATGTATGCATATTCTTTTCGTCAAATCGTAGGCAAAAAATTTTATCCCAAGCTATTCGTGAGTGAGAGAAAAAAAAGATATGTATTGAGTTAGTTTCATAAAATTCATTTTGCCATTTCTTTTATTTATTTATTATGTATTTTCTGGGTGATAAAGAAAACTCATAGCATGATAGCTATAAATGATGTACCATTCACTATCACATCATATAGTTTAAGGTGTTCTGCAGAAAATTTTACTTCCTAATGAGTTGGTGGCTATTGCCAAAATGTCCGATCATTCCCCTCACCTGATACTGCTATTTCTAAGATGAATTTTCATGTACGATTCCCTTTGGCTCAGTTGATCAGATTTTAAAATATGTGGTGCTTTGTCATAATTTTCATTTCGAGCTTTAGTGATCATCGTATTTGATTGACTTCTTTAAATTGGTGTTACTTTGAACATCAAATATTTGAATGTGTAGATTCACATGTGATGCTTAGGGACGTGTTTCTTATCAGGCTATAAAGAATTGGATAGAATTTTCAGTACGAGATCCATCTAGAAATTGGTCTAATGGATTCTTTTTTTTTTGTGAAAAATGAGTGGGGCCTTCATGAGAGATGAGGAAGATTGAATGACCTTCCAAATCCATTGCTAATTGAAGATAATGAAATCTTAATAACTCTTATTAATGAATTTACAACATGGGTTACCATATGTATATTATTGGAAGATAAAAATGTTCAATTAATTTTATCTTAAATGATTCCAATAAAAAAGTTAGTGAGACACTTTGTATTCTCTCACAAGAGATGTGAATGATTTGATGTGTCTAAATGGGCAAGAAGTGACTTTACTAAGTAGGATCAAATTGATTATGAGTATTAAAATTTTCCTCAACCTGAGGTGATAAGTTGAGAGTCGGGATCGAAGTCTGAGTTTCACAATGGTTAGTCCAAACCTGCAGAGAGAGAATCAGCCATTATTAGCAAGAAATTTTAGATGAAGTCCATACTCTAAGGTATTCTGCTGGGGAAATAAGTAAGATTCCTGCACCAAGATTTCAAGCTCCATCAATATAGAGTCCATTGAGGAGATGAAAGGGTGCAAGCATAGCTCATTTGGAGTTAGTGCATTCCACTATAAAGTCTCAGTACTTGAGATTTTATATCGCCAGTAGGAAATGGATATCAAACTCTCCCAATTCTACAATTTAATTAACCTTTACCTCATTTTGTAGAATGACCCTTAATGGTAAATTAGTGTAAACACCATAGTGAGCTTAGAAGTATGGACGTAATTTTCGAAAATTAAAGCCGTGAGCCACCTTATACGGGATAGACTTTCTATAAGAGAATTTGTCATATAAAAATAAATTGTATCTCATTTTCTTATCGCACAAAAAACGAAGCTTATCAATGGGAAGAGACCAAGATATAAGTATAACATCTCTCCTTGAGTAGGCTTGGATAGTAAGGGTGGAGATGTTAAATACTCCCTTAGTTGCTCAAAAGCAGGCTGACATTCATTAGTCCACTAAAAATTATTATTTTTAGCTCCCTTCAGTATTTTAAAGAATGACAAGTATTTATCCCTAACGCTAGAAAATGGGATAAGGCATCAGGCCCAATCAAACATTGAACTTCTTTGATATTCTTTGAGGAGTCATATCTTTGAGAGCTTTGATTTTCTCGGGGTTAGACTCTATCCCACTGTGGGTTACCATACAACAACAACAACAACAACAACAACAATAACAAGCCTTAATCCCACTAGGTGGGGTCGGCTACATGAATCCATCATCTGCATTGTCTCTTATTATGTGTCAAATTCTCATTTAAATCAAGTATACTAAGATCATTTTCTATACATCTTAACCAAGTCTTTTTAGGTCTACCTCTACCTTTCTTAACATAAGGAAAATCTAATGCATCCACTCTCCAAATCGTCATCGACGGGCCGACGCTTTATGTGGAAAACCATCTAAAGTGACTCCCTAATCTTATCTACCACTGAGCTACTCCAACTTTTTCCCGAATATACTCATTTTGCATTCTATCTTTAAAAGTAAAGCCACTCATCCACCTAAGTATCCTCATCTCTGTAACACTTAACTTAGTCTTATGCTTCTCTTTTATTAGCCGACATTTTGCACCATAAGTCATTTTAGGTCTTACCACCATCTTATTAAATTTACCCTTAAGTTTAAGTGGAACTTTTCTATCACATAATAGGTTAGATGCATTCCTCCACTTCAACCATCCAACTTGAATTCTACTAATAACATCTCCATCTATTTCACCATCATTTTGAACAATAGAGCTTAAATATCTGAAACGCTCACTCTTATTAATGACTTGTTCACCTAATGTCACAACACTATCACTAGAACTTCTACAACTAAAATTACACTCCATATATTCAGTTTTAGATCTACAACTAAAACCTTGAGACTCTAGAGTTGACCTCCATAATTCAAGTTTCTATTGGACTCCCTCCTTATCAACAAGAAGAATGTCATCAAGTAAAAAGCAAATACATCTTCTTGTAAATGCCTAGTAAGAACATCCATAACTAAAGTAAAAAGATAAGGGCTTAAAGTTGATCTTGATGTAATCCAACCCAAATAGGAAATATTTTGTCAATCCTCCTTGTGTTTGGACACAAGTATAGTATATATCCTTAATGACTTGAATATAACTAATATTAACTCATTTCTAGAACTCTCCAAGAACATCTCTTGAAACTTTATCATAAGCTTTCTCTAAATCAATAAATATCAGATGTAGATCCTCCTTACTTTCTCTATGCTTCTCCTTCAAACCCCTTAACAAATGTATAGCATCCATAGTAGATCAACCTGTTATGAAACCAAACTGATTGTGAGAAACTTCTGCATCACATCATAATCTATGCTCAATTGCTCTCTCCCATAATTTTAAGGTATAACACATTAACTTAATTCTTCTAAAATTTGCACACTGTGCATCATCCTTTATTCTTAAATATAGGAACCAACAAACTTTTCTCCACTCATTTGTCATCTTTTAGTCTTTAAAATGACATTAAAAGAAATTTTCACGTAACCCCAATATCACAGCTTGGGTTAAGTCGCATGTTATAACGTCGAAGGTTAAAGCATATTTCTAGCTCTAAATATGTGATTCTTTCAAGCTTTTACTAACATGTCATCCACATATATCTCTATTTTATGCCTAATATGTCTTTAAAACCTTATTCATATGCGGATAGGTAGCACTAGCATTTTTTAACCCAAATGGCATAATATGGTAATAGTATAAACCTTTATATGTTTGAAATTTTGTGGCTTCTTCATCCGGGTCCATTTATATTTTGTAAACTGAGTAAGCATCCAAAAATCAACATTTGTAGTCGACGAAAGATCGACCAATTGATCAATTTGAGGAAGAGTAAAACTATCTTGCAAGCTTTGTTAAGGTCAGTAATCAGTATTCTCCATGTTCCATTTATTTTCTTAACCATGACAACTTTTCTAGCCATGTGGTAATGTACCTCTCGCATTAATGTGAGCTTGTTAACTTTGTTCAATAGTCCGAGGCAGTGTAAAACTCGCTTCTGGATGATCGGTTTGAATGTTGGATTGAGGAGTGCATGCTCACATTGGGTCAACCTCCCAAGATATCCATCGACTCCAAGTGAAGATATCTTGATTTGTGCAAGAAGTCTATGTATTTCTCTTTTTCATCTAAGAGTAGATCCAACTTGCACTATTCATTTGGTCATCTGATAATGTAATAGAGAGCAAGTCTTCTACAAGCGAAGCTTTCTGGGGTACTTCATCTCAAAAATTAAATTATTCGATGTTGAGGGTCATGGTTGAGCTTGCTAACATGATTATGCTACCGCTGAATTTTCATGAGACCACCCCAATCCCAACAAGGGTTAGAAATTTCATCTTAAGATGAGACATGATGGCACCAAAAAATTGATTGAGGGGCTTTCAAGATAAGGTTATATAATCACTTGACCACCATGAATTGGATTGAATGAGTCACTTGTCGAGGGAACTCTCCGAAGACAACAGAAAGGGTGATTGTCCCCTCTACTCACACAAGGAGATTATCAAACCCGTATAATGGTGCTACAATGGGTTGAAGCTTTTTCCTAACCAAGCCCATGCTAAAAAATGTGGAGTAAAATAAGACATCAACAGAACTCTCATTATCAATCAAAATTCTTAACATTATGATGAGCATCCCTATTCTGATGACAAGTGGATCTTAATGAGAAACATGGACTCCTTCTAAGTCTGAAGTCATTAAAAGTGATGTAATGATATGAGATTTCTTTAACTCGTTCTTTCAGGTGGTAAAGAGAACTCATTAGATAGTCCAACGATTGTTTCAATTTCTAATTATTTGATGACTATTTTATTGTTCGGATGATCCTAGTTACCCCCCAGTTGGAGTTATGTTTGATTGAGTTGATTGATTCTTCACAAATCGATATAAATATCCTTGTTGAATGAGCCTCTTGATTTCTTCTTTGAGTTGTTTACATGCCTCGAGGCGTCCACTTGATGGAAGTGACAATATTGCTCATGATTTTTGAATTTGCGCGGATGCCACTTGATGGTTTCTTCATCTCAATAGTCATCAAGATGTTAACATGAGATGTGTTCGGTGTGTATTCCTTTTCCGTCGTGGGTTCACGCCGTTGGTGTGAAGGTCTGGAGAGGGAGATTAACCGCCTCACTTTTGATGGACTGTGATGGTCGTGGCTACAGATGGTGGTTGTGACGTATGTGAGCGGCAAGAGTGACCGTGCGGGTCGAGCGATGACGTGATGATGGTTGACAATGGCCCGGCACAAATCGGGTAATGGTCGGTAATGAGATTGACTAATGATGAGTATTGACGGTGGCTACGAATGACGGCACATGGTCAACCAACGGTGACCATCAGTGGTGGCACGATTATGCTTTGAGGATTTTCAAGCTTTAGAGCTCTCTCCTTCCTTTTGCTTGGGCCTCCCCTCATGCGAAGAATGAGATGCTATTTATAGATTAGAGGAATGACGTTTCTATAAATACATGCAAAATCTGAATCACTCCACACCATCAGATGGCTCAAAATGATTCCTTTAATCATATAATATATTTTAAGTATTTTAAAGCTCAAATGAAGTCAGAATTATGAGATCTTATGAGATCTTAGATTACCATCAAGATGCTCGATTTGACTATAAACACTCCATGTTTAAGAGCTATTTAGTGATTTAACTGGTATCCCAAAATTCCAATGTTATTTTAAGTGCTTGATCTTGACTAGTTTTAGCTTAGGATCAACTTGCTTTTCACATCAAGATGCTCGACTAGTAGTATTTTAAGTGATATATTAGTTGCCCCTATTTTCTTGACTATCTCAATCATCCAAAATATATACCAAATATTTAAAAAATAGCAAATTCTTCAATGAAATTTGTCCATTAACCATATATTTTGAGAGAAAGATCTTCATGGAGCACAAAATTATGATCACGAGTGGGTATGCGACGGGCACGTATGCAGGTTACGGTTATGACCCATCTAGACATTTAGTGTACTTCGCACTCGCTCATGACGTCCATGGGAGCATTATGGACTAGCCAATGGCAATGATACTACGTCGAAAATCACCCCAGATGGGTCACATGGATCGACGTGCAAAAGAGGAGAGCGGCCGAAGTGGGCATGTTGGTCGGTCGTGGATGCTTGGCGATGAACTAGATGGAGTGGGCGTGCCACGGCGACTGGATACTGCAGAAGCTGAAGGCAGCGTGCTTTGTCGCGGTCGATGCGAAATGTCCATTTTTGCCCATTTTTGCCCATTTTCACCCATTTTGTGTAGTTTTCAGTGAATTTTTGAGAATTTTTCTTGATTTTTTATCTTTTGCCCGGGGTCTATAAAACCTCCCGTGCGGAGAAGACACACCTCATATACTCGAGCTTTTCCTAAGAGGAGGTCATTCGGAGGAGACCGTCGTAGTTCATAGGATGACTTTCCTCAAAGAGGCATCAACCGCCCCGGATCGATCGGGTTTAGAGGTGATCAAGGCCTATAGTTCATACAACGGGCTCCCTCGAAAGAGTCAATTGTCCTCATCGATCGATCGAGTTTGAGGCAATCAAGACCTCAGATCAACTTCCAATTTTCCCTTGAAAGAGGCATCAATCCCTCATCGGACCGATGGTTGAAGATCAATGCTAGTATACAGAATCTCGATTTTCCTCGAAAGAGGCCAATATTCGCTCGACCGACGGGTTTGAGGTGATCAAGGCCCATAGTTCATGGGTGAGGCTCGCTTTTCCTTGAAAGTGTCAACTGTCCTGGATCGATCGAGTTTGGAGGCATCGTCATAGTTTTACTTCTTCTTGTAGGAAGTTAGATTTCTTGAAACTTTAATGGATGGTTCAACAGTTGATAACTACCAAGATGGTGGGAAAATATTAATTAGAAACCATCATTTGATTGACTCGAAAAGTTTGACAAGTAATTTCAGAACATTCTTAGAGAGGAATAACTTCTTTTTTTTATCTCATATGTATGAGTATTCTTTTCACGATCAGTGAAAATTTTATCCCAAGCTATCCGTGAGCATGAGTCGAAAAAGATATGCCCAAGTATTAGGTGAGTACAAAATTCTAATTTTGTCATTTTTTCTCTTTTATTTATTTATTATGTATTTTCTGTGGTGATGCCCAAAAGAAAACTCATAGCATGACAGCTATAAATGATGTACCATTCACTATCACGATAGTTTAATGGTGTGTTCAGAAATTTTACTTCCCTAATGAGTTGGTGGCTATTATTGCCAAAATGTCTGATCGAGCCCGTTCACCTCCGCCAGGATACTTCACTATTTCTGAGATGAATTTTCATGTGGGACTACGATTTCCTTTGGCTCCCGAGTTGATTGAGATTTTTAAAATATGTGGTGTAGCTTTGTCATAATTTTCATTTCGAGCTTTAGAGATCATCGTTGGTTTGATGCCTTCTTTAGAGAGCGGTGTTACTTTGAACATTAAATATTTGTGTTGAATGTGTAGATTCACATGTGATGCTTAGGGACGTATTTCTTATCATGCTATAAAGAATTAGATAGAATTTTCAGCATGAAATCCATCTAGAAATTGGTCTAATGGATTCTTTTTTTGTGAAAAATGAGTAGGGCATTCATGAGAGATGGGAAAGATTGAATGACCTTCCAGATCCATTACTGATTGAAGATAATGAAATCTTAACAACTCTTAATATTCCTGATGTAAGAAGCTTACAGCATGGGTTACGTCATATTGGCATATATATTATTGAAGATAGAATGTTCAAGGTTGGTCTTTCCATCCATGCAGGGAGATCTCATGCTCTTCCACTTACGAGATCAGGTAAAGGTGATGAAAGGTCTCCTCATATTCACAGAATTCTTTCAAGAAGTCCATTACGAAATCACGGTGGTAGCAATGTTTCTTCTTCAAAGAAAAAGAAGATATGTACCAAAGTGACTATGTCAAATATCTGCGGAGAAGATGTTCACCCCCAATTGGCCTCTAAGAGTTTAGCTGTTTCAACTCATAATTGAGGAGTTCATTTCACAAAGCCGCAAATTCTTGAAGAGGTGTTAAAGCATGCATGCACTGGATGTCAACGAACAGATGAATTAGTACGTTATCTTTTCTTCCTCCTTCCTTTCTTCTAGGAGCTTGTTAACTTCTTGTTCAATGGATGATCGCCTAACTGGTAGAACCCGAGCTAGTCGACTTCTCTCTTCGTGTCAAGAGAGGTGGAGCACACTCGATGAGCGATTAACATGAGGCGAGACTCGCCAAAAAGAAAAAAAAACTCAAGGCACTTACAGCGGAGAAGAAAGCTCTCGAACTAGAGAAGAAAGCATTACAAGATTGTCTTTCTAAGAAGGAGCTTATAATGTTAGAAGCGAAGTGAATGAAATCTTCTTGAAGGCAGTGGAAGACTTTAAAAACTCCCTAATTTATCGCAATACTTTTGAGGACCATGTCCAGGAAGCTCGTAATCATATTCTTGATGTTGAAGTGAAGGACTTGGAGCACCAATGTTTAGAGGAGGGCTTCATCCGAGGGTTCTTAAAAGAAATCCAGTTAGTACATCGCAAAACTAGACCTAATATTAAGAATTTATCTCCCAACCAAGTATCTGAAGACCCTTCGCCATATTCAGGAGATGAAGGAGTCGAGAGTGAGTTCAAAGGAGCATCTATTAGTGGTGAGGAGGTCATTGATATCATGTAGTATCAGTTGAGGATGCCCTTCTTTTTTTTATCTATGTATTGTTATTATTTAATATCAGAAATTTGATTCTTTCTTATATCATCATGTTAGTGCTGTCAATGAAAATTTTTTTTAGATGATATGCTCTTGTTTTGTTTTCACCTATTCGGGGTGATTGGCCGGAATATTATTCAACGTCGCTAACCTGTATGGATGAGGCCATGGGAAGTCCACCAAGAACCTTTTGGCCTATCCTTGGTATTAATCAAAACATTATTTGATATCTTACCTGTATAGAAGAGGTTGTGGGTTGTCCACCAAGGACCTTTTGACCTATCCTAGGTATTAGCCAAAATGTTACTTTACTTCTTACTTGTATGTAAGAGGTACAATCAAGTTCCCATAGGATTGGTCATGCTCCGAATGAGATACAATGTGAGTTGCATATTTCTCAAGTGGGAGGATTAAATGAAGGAGATTGTTTATATGCAACAAGCTTGAAAGATAAAGCTATAAATTCATTACTCGATAAGGTCGGATATAATCATAAGATGATTTTAATATAGATATGAGTCCAAGAGAAATGACAAATGAGACAAAATAAAAGTTGCAATTAATTATGCAGTTGGAACTACTTATAATATTTTTGGAGATTCTCAGTGTTTCAAGTTCGAGGTAAAGTTTTTCTCTCTTGATCCTTGAGCTATAATGTTCCTGGCTTGACCATAGCTATAACTACTTATGGGCCATCCTAAAGAGGTGAGAGTTTACTGCGTTGAGGGCCTTTGCTCACGAGACTTCAGGACCAAGTCACCGATAGATATGGATGGGGTTTTACTCTTCGTTGAAGTGATGAGCTACCCTTTGGTGATAGGAAGTACCAGTAGTATGTCACGAGTTTGGGAGTAGGTCCGATTGTCTCCGAGTTTTTCTTCATTACATCGATCAAATAATTGAACTCTTGGACTTGGAACCCCGATATCTACCGGTATAATAGCTTCGTGCAAAACACAAGTTATATGGTGTCTCACCGGGGTGCGATGTAGTGTAAGCCCAAAGAACATTAGAAAGCTCATCAACCCATTGCATTCTCAAAGACATGTTTTAGTCCTTTGAGTATAGTCTGCGTAGTCACTGTTTAGTTTGAGGATGTGCTACCGTATGCAGCTAATAGAAGATCTTTGCAAAAGAACGTAAAGACGTTTCCAATAAATTGGGTTCCATTGCCAATGATGATCTTTGCAAGAAGATCGAATTGACATATTATGTTTTTCCAAACAAATTGTTTAGCATTTGCTTCTATGATTTTAGCGAGTGGTTCAGCTTCCACCCATTTAGTGAAGTAGTCGATGGCTAAAATGATAAACTTTCGTTGCCCTGATGCTATCAAAAAAGGTCCCATGATATCAATTTCCCACTGAGCAAAATGTCACGGGCTTTGAAGGGATGAGAGCTCAGATGCATGTGAGAGAAGTTAGAGTGCAACCCGACAACTTGCACATTTTTTTTGTGAACCCAAGGTTTCTTATTTCAGAGGCCAATAGAACCATGGCCTTATAATTTTAAGGGATAGCGCCCTTCCTCCTAGGTGTTCTCCACATATCCCCGAGTGAACCTCTCTTAATGCGTAATTAGCCTCTGATGGTGAGAGGCATTTAAGATATGGCCCAGAAAAGCTCACTTGTATAGTTCACCTCTGATAATAATAAAGTTTGAAGCTTGCCTTCAGAGACAAGTTGGGTCTTCAAGAAGGGTCCCTTCTTGTAGAAAAGACAGATGGATGGGGTCCATCCACGGTTCTTTATCTCATTAATTGTATTACCCATGACCCTTGGATACTAGAAAATATATTTCTTCAACATGTCTTAAATAGATCTCCAAAGGTAGCAAGAATGAGCGCCAAAGTATTCTTCTCTCTGCAAGATGTGAATGATTTGATGTGTCTAAATGGGCAAGAAGTGACTTTACTAAGTTGAGGTATTGCCGAGGATTATGTATTAAAATTTTCCTCAACCTAGAGGTGATAAGTTGAGAGTCGGGATCATGAGTCTTGAGTTTCACAATCGATGGTTAGTCTCAACCCTATGATTAGAGCCTCATATTTAGCCATATTATTAGTTACAGGAAATTTTAGGTGAAGTCCATACTCTAAGGTATTTTGTTGGGGAGAGTAAGATTCCCGCACCGATTGAAGCTCCATCAATATAAAGAGTCCATTGAGGAGACGAAAGGGGTGTAGTACATAGCTCATTTGAGTTAGGGTGCATTCCACTATAAAGTCTACTACTTGAGATTTTATATCAGGCCTAGGTAGGAAATGGATATCAAACTCTCCCAATTCAATAGGCCATTTAATTAACCTCCTAGATGCCTCTGATTTCTGCAGAATGACCCTTAATGGTATATTAGTGTAAACACCGATAGTGTGAGCTTAGAAGTATAGATGTAATTTTTGCATTGAGAAAATTAAAGCCAGAGCCACCTTATATGCCAGTGGATAACGACTTTCTATAGCAGAGAGAATTTTGCTGACATAGTAAATTAGTCATTGTATCTCATTTTCTTATCGCACTAAAACTGAGCTTATCGCGTGGGAAGAGACTGTGAGATATAAGTATAACATCTCTCCTTGAGTAGGCTTGGATAGTAAGGGTGGAGATGTTAAATACTCCCTTAGTTGCTCAAAATATACGACATTCATTACCCACTAAAATTATTATTTTTTTAGCTCCTTTATATTTCAAAGAATGACAAGTATTTATCCCCGAACGGCTAGAAACGATAAGGCATCATTGGCCCAATCAAACATTGAACTTCTTTGATATTCTTCTGAGGAGTCATATCTTTGAGAGCTTTGATTGTCTCTAGACTCTATCCCACTGTGTCATACAACAACAACAACAATAATAACAAGCCTTAATCCCACTAGGTGGGTCGGCTACATGAATCCTTCATCTCCATTGTCTCTTATTATATGTCAAATTCTCATTTAAATCAAGTATACTAAGATAATTTTTGTTACATCTTAACCAAGTATTTTTAGGTCTACCTCTACCATTCTTAACATAAGGAAAATCTAATGCATCCACTCTCCAATCGTCATCGGACTACGACGCTTTATGTGGAAAACCATCTAAAGTGACTCTCCTAATCTTATCTACCACTGAGCTACTCCAACTTTTCCCTAATATACTATTTTGCATTCTATCTTTAAAAGTAAAGCCACTCATCCACCTAAGTATCCTCATCTCAGTAACACTTAACTTAGTCTTATGCTTCTCTTTATTAGCCAACATTCTCGCACCATAAGTCATTCAAGGTCTTACCACCATATTATAAAATTTTCCCTTAAGTTTAAGTGGAACTTTTCTATCACATAATAGCCGATGCATTCCTCCACTTCAACCATCCAACTTGAATTCTACTAATAACATCTCCATCTATTTCACCATCATTTTGAACAATAGAGCCTAAATATCTGAAACGCTCACTCTTATTAATGACTTGTTTACCTAATGTCACAACACTATCACTATAACTTATACAACTAAAATTACACTCCATATTTTCAGTTTTAGATCTACTTAAATGAAAACCTTTAGACTCTAGAGTTGACCTCCATAATTCAAGTTTTGTTGGACTCCCTCTAGTCTTATCAACAAGAAGAATGTCATCAAGAAAAAGCATACACCAAGTACATCTTCTTGTAAATGCCTAGTAAGAACATCCATAACTAAAGTAAAAGATAAGGGCTTAAAGTCGATCCTTGATGTAATCCAACCGAAATAGGAAATATTTTGTCAATCCTCCTTGTGTTTGGACACAAGTATTTTTAGTATACATATCCTTAATGACTTGAATATAACTAATATTAACTCATTTCTATTCGAGAACTCTCCAAAGAACATCTCTTGAAACTTTATCATAAGCTTTCTAAATCAATAAATATCATATGTAGATCCTCCTTACTTTCTATGCTTCTCCTTCAAACCCTTAACAAATGAATAGCATCCATAGTAGATCTACCTATCATGAAACCAAATTGATTGTGAGAAACTTCATCACATCGTAATCTATGCTACTCATTTCTCCCATAATTTTAATGTATAACACATTAACTTAATTCACACACATCACCTTATTCTTAAATATAGGAACAAACTCTTTCTCCATTTGTCATCTTTTAGAAAATGACATTAAAAAAATTCCCATTTCGTTAAGTCGCATGTTATAATGTCGAAAAAGGTTAAAGCATATTTCTAGCTCATAAATATGTTGTGATTCTTTCAAGATTTTTACTAACATGTCATCCACATATACCTCCATTTTGCGGCCTAATATATCTTTAAAAATCTTATTCATAAGGCATTGATAAGTAGCACCAGCATTTTTTAACTCAAATGGCATAACATGGTAATAGTATAAACCTTTATATGTTTGAAATGGTGTGGCTTCTTCATCCACTGGGTCCATTTGTATTTGGTTGTAACCAGAGTAAGCATCCAAAAAACTAAACATTTGTAGTCCAGACGTAGCATCGACCAATTGATCAATTTGAGGAAGAGTAAAACTATCTTCTGCAAGCTTTGTTAAGTTGTAATCAATACACGCATTCTCCATGTTCCATTTATTTTCTTAATCATGACAACATTTGCTAACCACGTAGGGTAATGTACCTTTGTATGAATCTCGCCTAGGAGCTTGTTAACTTCTTGTTCAATAGTCCCAGGGCAAAACTCGCTTCTTTTGATGATCGGTTTGAATGTTGGATCAATTTGAGATGATCACATTGGTCAACCCCGCCATATCCACATACTCCAAGTGAAGATATCTTGATATGCAAGAAGTCTATGTATTTTTCTTTTTTTTTTTCATCTAAGAGTGAGATCCACTTGCACTATTCATAGTGGTTGGTCATCGATAATGCAACAGAGCAAGTCTTCTACAAGCGAAGCTTTCTGCGGAACTTCATCTTAAAAATTAAAATATTCGATGTTGAGGGTCAGAAGGGTTGAGCTTGTCCGAGGTAACATGATTATGCTATCTCGCTGATTTCCATGGACCACCAATCCCAACAGAAATTTCATCTTAAGATGAGACACTAAAGTGACGGCACCGAAAATTGATTGGAGGGGCTTTCTGAAGATAGTGTTATATGCTGAATCTGACTTGACCACCATGAAATGGATTAAATGAGTCACTTGTTGAGAGAACTCTCCGAGGACAACAGAAAGGGTGATTGTCCCCTCTACTCACACAAGGCGATTTTCAAACCCGTATAATGGTCCTGCAATGGGTTGAAGCTTTTCCCTAACCAAGCCCATGCCAAAAAATGTGGAGTAAAATAAGACATCAACAGAACTCTCATTATCAATCAAAATTTTCTTAACATTATAGCATGCCACCATTCCCATGACAAGGGGATCTTAATGCGGAACATGGACTCCTTCTAAGTCTGAGTCATTAAAAGTGATGGAATGATCAATATGAGATTTCTTTAACTCTGGTTCTTCAGAGGTGGTAAAGAGAACTCGATTAGATAGTATTGGTCCTCCAAATGTTTCTTCCCAATTGTTTGATGACTATTTTATTATGTGATGATCCTTTACCCCGCTTGGAGTTATGTTTGATTGAGTTGATTGATTCTTCACAGATATAAATATCCTTGTTGAATGAGCCTCTTGATTTCTTCTTTGAGTTGTTTGCATGCCTCAGTAGTATGTCCACGACTTCGATGGAAGTGACAATATTGCTCATGATTTTTTGAATTTGGTTTCAGTGGATGTGACCACTTGATGGTTTCTTCATCTCAGTCATCAAGATGTTAACATGAGATGTGTTGATGTGTATTCCTTTTCGGTCGTGGTTCACGTTGGTGTGAAGGCCGTGGAGGGAGATACAATTGCCTCTACTTCTTTTGATGGGATTCTCCGCATTCTGGGTGCTTTTATGTTTTCTCAGATATTGTTCAAATTATTTGATGGGCATTAATAGCCTCATCAAGAAAAATTTGTGCTTCCAATGGATGAACTGTCGGCATACGAATCAGATTGCATTAGTGATGAGTAAACATGCCTGATGGAGCCCTCCAAAGAAACTCCTCTTAATAGTTCGATCTACTCCTGTATTTGGCGAAGCTTCTGAGAATCTTTGGAAGTATTCCTTAGTGATTCACCCGCATTTTGATGAATGAGAGATGGGAGGAATCTTTAATGATCGTTCGATTTGCAATGAACTGTTCTACAAAAATCTTGATGAGTTTGACAAAGGTATGGATGGATCCCCTTAAAAGGGGGTCGAACCAAGTGCGGGCCTGGCCCTTAAGGGTGACTGGAAAAACTTAACAAAGCAGTGTGTCCGGAGCTCGTTAGATATGCATGATGGTTTTGTAATGATCGATGTGTTCATATATGCTCATCTTAGAATCATGTTCAAAAGCTTGAAACTTACGAATAGGATGTTGAAGAATAACTAAAGGTGACCTCATAGCATGAGGGGAGGATGATTATCTTTAAGGTAAAATTTGTCTTGCATTAAGCGTTATAATTCTGTATGTATAACATGATGAGTAGAGTCAACAGGATGAAAATATGCCAAGATACCAGCAATAATTGGTGGATTAGAAGTCGGTTGAGCTGCACGTGATGAACGAGTAGAACTAGCTCAAGAAGAAGATCCACCGGAAGTGGAGGAACTCTGTCAAGGAGATTAGTATTTGACCTCTCATGGCTAACGATCGATCTTGGGGAGATGTGTTTGCATGGTAGTGGTCGTTCCTCGTAAAAGTCGATCATCTCATTTGAGACTCTATTCGACGACAAGATCTTCTAAAGAGATTCTGCTTCATCATGTGGTCACGCTTGTCAGGGGGAAGTGAGGCAGAAGCTTGGCATCCTTGGTTCAAGGATTGGTTTCGAGTGATGGGAGTTGAGCGAGACTCGCAAATGAGTATATTTAGCCATGATACTGGTGTTCACTTAAAAATTATGATTGAGGGTTCTTTTCACAGACGAAAATTGTTGCGTGTTAGAAAACCAGCCGAGAGTAAAAGTTTATGCCTTAGCTTTTTTAATGAGTTCAAGACACAGATGTTTGAAGAATTAATAAGAAAATTCCGAATTTTATGAAAAACCTCAAAAGAGAGAAAATCACGAGGCCTATCCCAATAGAAATCTTCCACTATGTATCCGCTTTACAAAACTTCCCCAATAATGGGATTACATAATCAGATAGAAAGGCAATAAGAATCTCATAATCAACAACAATTATATTCACGCTCAGTTGTAAGCTATAGTGGTATGATGATGGAACAGTGTCGATGACGATGAATGTTGTCATGGTGATGACCGGTGAAGATGGCTGATGATGGTCGGCCATGCGGATGACGATGGTGGCGCGACGGCATCGATGGTTACGGTGGCAAAGCGGTCATGTTTGGTCGGGTATGGCGATGACCGATGATATGACGCGACGGGTGATACGCGGTGCGTGACGACCGGCGATGAAATTGACGACGCGAGGAGGATCGGCGGGCGAACGCGGCCGCCCTCGTGGTTTACAACCAACGGGTGATCCGCGACCGAGTGGTGACACGATTATGATTGGAGGATTTTCAAGCTTTAGAGCTCTTTCCTCCCTTTTGTTGGTCTCCCCTCATGTGAAGAATGAGGCTATAGATTATAAGAATGACATTTCTATAAATACATGCAAAATCTGAACCACTCCACACCATCGGACGACTCAAAATGATTCCTTTGATCATTTAATGTATTTTAAGTATTTGAATGCTAAAATGAACTTAGAATTATTAAATCTTGGACTTATTAGATTCGGCTTGTCATGACGCTCGATTTGACTATAAACACTCCATGTTGAAGAGCTATTTAGAGATTTAACTGGTATCTCAAAGTTTCTAATGATATTTTAAGTGTGATCTCGATTAGTTTCAACTTAAGATAAACTTGCTTTTCATCAAGATTCATGCTTCAACTAGTATTTTTTAAGTGTCATATCAAGATGAAAAATTATCAAGGCTTTGAGTAAGCCATCTTAGGCAACAATAGAACCAAACGAGGGTTACTTTAGAGGTTGGATTCTAAGAAGCAAAATGCGGGAAGGTGGGAAAAAAATGAGGGTTTTGAAAGATCAACCCCACACCTCCCTCGGTGATGGTCGCCCTTCGGTATGCTCAACCGCACTAGGAAGACCATAGGCGAAATCAACGGCTTCAACTGGACAGCCGGCGGCCGACAACTCGGGATAGACAGCTTCAACTGGGCAGGACGACTTTAGTGCTTGTTTGCGAGAGCTGATGCCTGAGATTTTCGTGAGGAAATGCAGAGAGGCGGTACCTGATCAAGCTCCTTTCCATCTACTTCAGCTTGCATGTTTTAAATTGACTTCAGCTGTTCACATTTGTTTTAAGGAAAAAATTAAATACACAACATGTGGTGGCGATGTGGCAAGATTTAATGTTTTTTTTTGTTCGTTCTAGCGGAATGTAGGTTAGAGCTCCTCATAGTATTTTGTTTTCGTTAGTTCAACTATTATAAGAAAATATATTATTTAATATAATTATTTAAAATATAATATAATTATTTAAAAATAATAAAATTATTATTTAATAAATAAGTTCTGATTTAATTTTTCAATATAAAGATTAAAATCTTGAATGCAAAGACTTGATTCTGATCCTATGAGGAGATTTATATTAATATTTAAGAAATGATTATATCTTATAATTTTTTTTAAAATGATAAATTTCATCACAAAATTTACACACACTTATAAATAATAGAAATAATAACCCCCATTGACTCATTTAGCTGATAATATGAGTTTTAAAAAAAAAAAAAATTAAAACTACGCTAAATCTATATGGCACGATTTAATATTGATATTGCATAAAATTATTTTTTATATTCTTTTATGCAGTGGCTATAAATATAAGGTATTTATAGATGTTTATGTTTGTTTCTAAAAAAAATAATGGAATATATGATTAGATGTTCCATTATATTTTTTTTTGTTCAAAATGTCAAATATTTTTAGCAAATATATCAAAAAGTAACTAATTTAAGAAAAGTAAATAATATTTAAATAAATTATTTCTGATTTAGAATTTTTTGATTCATTTACTTTTATGTTTAAAGCATACATTTTAAGGTTCCGTATTAATTAATATTTATTTTTACATTTTATTAAAAATACTTTGATATTAAATTGTTTACAAAATAAATTCTTAAATCTTTTCATATATAAATTGCTTGTTTTAAGAATTATTGTCATAAATACTTAACTTATATTTAAGAATTGTGCAAAATTTGTAGCAAATTTTTTATCATCTTCTAATTTGTGTATAAAATAGAACAAGAACTTAAATATATTCAGTATTATTAAACAATGTAAAATTTATTATTACAAACTATTGAAGTCAATAAAATTTTTATAGTTTGTGAACAATATTATGAAAACTTATGTTTTGACAGGTTATTTATCATTAGTTTTTTATTTGATGTTGTAATAAATATATATTGACATTACTCAATTATTTATAATTAAGCTAATTCATATATTATTTTAATTAAGAAAATATAAATTATAAGCTGTTACTCAATTTTATTATTTTTAAACAAATATATTAAATTATATATATTGTCCCTACATTGCTGTAGTGCCTCCCTAGATGATGATTTGTAGGCAACCAAGGATAAGTCCTAGAGTGTAGTGCTCATTTATCGTTATGATAACCATTTGAGTGATTAATTTTATCTTTGTGCAAATTAATGCTTTGTTGATGCTTTCATCTTTGATGATGTTTTGTTTCTTTCAATTGACAATTACTTAAACTTGTTTTGATCTGTAAAACCTATTGACTAGCTTTGAATTTTGGGCTTCCTTTCTTATAGCTTGTGTTGATAGTCTTTGATATTTAGAATTATCTTCTAATTAAAATGCTAGCTCAAGCAATTTATTTTTATAATCATGGCAATCATTTAATATAAGCTAAGGCTCATGGAATTAATAACTATCAATTAGCCTTGTGCTATTTTTTATCTATTTAAACTAATCATTTGTAAGAAACTCTCCAAAATTTAATCTAATTAGTAACACAAATTAATATATATTAAACATTATATTTTTTATCTTCACTGTATAAAAGAGTAATCTTTATCTTATGTATCATGAATTTTCTTCATGAAAAACTCAATATGAGTAGGTTCACTAACTCAATATGAGGACATACTTTAAATATTTGTTCCAAAAAAACAAGTGATTAAGAAGATGTCGCTGGGAGTGCGCTCTACAAACCTTATTATCTTAGCAGGGGCAGTGGCTCAACCCTCAAATTTTTCCAAAAAAAGAAAGCTGGGATACCTTAGCAGATTCTGCTTATTGTAGTAAATGCATTCATGAAGTTTATCAGTATTATAAAAAAGTTTAAAAATATTGCAAGCAAAAGGTTAATTTATTCATTTACTTCCTAAAATGCACAAGTTTTAAGAAAGTATTAGAATTATTAAATTTATTTTATTAATATTTTTAAGATTAATATAATATGTATTAAAATATTCTCATTAATTGTAAAAATATAAAATTGTATAATAATTTAAAATATTTATAACTATATATAAATTAATATTAATTATACTCAAGATAAATACCGTTTTTTTGTAAAGATATTCAAAAGCATAAAAAATGACTTTTTTTTCTAGGCACTTAATGAAAAAAAAATCTATAATAGGAAGGATTCAAATTCATGATTTATTACCTTTAAACCTAATCAATTAGGCCACAAATATAATATCATTTTTTTATTTCGTAAATAAAATAATTTAAAAACAAATTATAGGCTCAGTAGCTTCTGCCCAGGTCTCCCACACCGAAGCAAATTGGCCTTTTTTAATTTTTAAAAATTTTAAGATTAAATTAATTATTAAAAAATTTGTGAAAAAAGAAATGTCCGTGGGGCTGTCAAAAAAGTCGTTGTTTGTGAATATCTGGTGTTCTCCGTTAAGAAGTTTATGTTCGACTGTTGAGAGCAGCAACGAGTGAGCATATATATATATATCATAGTATATTTAAATGGTTAGACCTCATATAAAAGATCCAAGAATATTAACTTCTATAGATTTTTCGAATTATTATTTTTTGAGCTTATAGTTTGTTAGAATTAAATGAGAATTTGACACATAATGGATACAAATGAAGAATGATGATGTAGTAACTCCACATAGTGGGATAAAGGCTTTGTCATTGTTGTTGTTGTATTAAGTAATAAAGTATTAGTTATTTATTATAAATTTAGCCTAAGCTATAAGAATCATTCTAGCTCCAACAAACATACAAATTGAATATTACTAAACAAAACAAAACAGAAATTGTTAATATTCAATCCACTGAATTTCACTTCAGAAACCCAAAAGTCAAAGTAAAAAAAAAATTCACACTTGTATAGTATAGTATATAAGAATTTTATAGTGTATTATGTATTATACATACTATATATTATATATACTACACTATATACTACACTATATCTAAACCCTAATGTAGTATTAGTGTAGGTCGTTTGGTTCGATTTAAAATGCAAGAAAAGCTTTATAGTTGTTTGGTTGAGAGCTTTACAAATTCACGACTTTGCTTTTTTTTGTTTGGTTGACAAAATGAATGTAAAGAACCTGAAAGATCTGTTGCGCGGCCTGGAGTCGTCGAACGCCGTATGGGCTACCGGTGGTGATGCGGGGGAGGCGCATGGCGCACCGACCCGAACCTGAGGTGGCCGTAGGTACCAGTATATAAATGATGGTTGTAAGCTCCTTTTTATATTGTTTGATTACTAGATTATTATAATAATAGTTTAAAGTCATAATGTAGACCTCCAGAGTTCTTCATCTCTTTGAGTTCTCTCCAAATTTAAGTGTAGCTAATAATCCTCTATTTATACTATCTAAGTTAAAATAATAAGGATGAATAGTTTTGAATTTATTTCAAAAAAAAGCTAAAAAGTTATATGAAGGTTAATGCTTGATTGGATAATATATCATTTGTGTATTATGTTTTAACATCAAAATCTATGTGGTTTGAAAACACACACACACGATATATTATTATTATTATTATTATTATTATTATTATTATTATTATTATTATTATTATTATTGTGGTTGTTGTTAGTTATTTTTTTGTACTTAGGTAACATATTGCACTTCTTTCATGAATTTTTTTTCATAAAAAGATATTATTATTTGATATGATACAAATTTTATGAATTGCAAGTTCATAAAATCTATCATTTTTTTAATTTCTTATTTTAAGAATTTTTCATGATTTATCTATTTCTTAAATTACTTGATAATTTTTGAAGATACTCTCCATGATATGTAAATCTCTCACAAAAAATTTATTTTATTTCTCAATGAATATTTTTTTCATAAAAAAAAAAACTATGAATGACTAATGCTTAGTTTTTTTTTCTACGAGGTGATTTTGAGAGCAGACCTACATTTTCTCTCTCCTCTTGAAAAATTTATTTTTTATCAGTATTTAAGGAAATTCATGACCACAAGGTTGACATTGCCCTTTTTGAAGATATGCTCTTGGAACTCTATCACAATCATCAAGATGATACTCTAAAAATTTTCTTCTTAATCTAGGATCTGTTAAAACATCTTCTAACTTAAATTATATATGCACTTATTTAGATTTTGTATTATTACTTTCACCAATAATAATATTTGAATAGCTTAACTCATCTTGTTCAATCATTCTTTTAAAATATCTCTTCATATTTAATTATAAAAACTAATTTAAATATTAATGTAAAGTCTTAAAGATTAATATGCATAAAAAATTAAAAGATACACACTTTCAATCATATTAATAAAAAAAACTAAATAAAGGTACACCTTCGGCTTTTTCTATAAAAATAATAATAATTTCTTAAAATAAAGTCACACACTCTGTACACAAAAAATAAATCAATAATATTTCTTAATAAAGGCACACCGTCAGTCTTTATTAAGAAATTATAAATCATTAATTTTAAAAAAGACGCACTATCATCTTTTTAAATAAAAAATATTCACATGTTTTAATTAATTATAAAGGCTATCAGACAGTAATATTTCAATATTCTGCTCTTAAAGAATACCTAATATAAATCATATAATTAATGATTAAATACACATAAAAAATTTAATAAGATTCCAAAAAAGGTAAATCTCAATAACACATTACATAACTATTGCAAGTACATCGAGGCTCATCGAGAAAATTTTCATGAGATATAACTCTAAAAATTTTATTGAGCTAAATATTAGCTAGAATTAATGTTTTTTTAATATAATTAAGCATATAAAAAAATAATATTAGTTAAAATAATCATTTTCTTTAAACTAAAGCAAATTCTTTTTGTTAATACAAGATTTTAATACTATACTGAAATTGGTGACATCAAATATAATCAAAGATGGTTGGAAGTACCCATAGTTGGGTGGTATTGGCCCTCTATGCTTTGGATTATGAACTCGTCGTTGGCTAGTGTTCAACATGTGAAAGTCGGAGAGAACGAAAAAAAGGCAGATTAGAGAGCATGGGACAAACGGGAGGATAGAATGGGAGAAAGGGATACTTGTTTAGCGTCGCATGCCTAAAGGGTTATGGGACAAGTGAGAAGAAACGGGAGAAATGTAGATTCACGTCACTATTCTAAGGCAATAGGTTCTGAGCATGAATATTTTGAGGCGGCAAATGATCAAATTGCCCATCTCTAATAAAAAAAATATTAATTTCGTGGCAATTTTCCACCCCGACATGTATGTAGTCCTTGCCCATAACCCTGACGACATATATACACACACATATATATATATATATAATAATATATAATAATAATAATATATAATAATAATAATAATAATAATAATAATAATAATAATAATAATAATAATAATAATAATTGTTGCGAAAACCACAGAGAGTGAAAGTTTACGCCTAAGCTTCCACTATATATTTGTTTTGGAGAACAAGCTTTCCCAATAATGAGATTATATAATTGTACATGAGAAGAGCTGACAATGAGAATCCCAAAATTAGACAACAACAACCATATAGTCACGCTTGTAAAGTTGGTGGTAGCATGATGGTGAATAGCGAGAACAACGACTAAATGTCGCCATGAGACCAAGATCGAGATGGCAGGATCGTGCAAGGGTGGTGGTTGATGACCGTCAGTGGTGGCACGATGCTTGGAGGATCTTCAAGCTTTAGAGCTCTCCTCTCTTGCTTGGCCTCCCTCATATGAGGAATGAGACTATTTATGATTGGAGGAGTAGCGTCTCTATAAATACATGCAAATTCCGAACCACTCCTCTCCATCGGATGACTCATGATGATTCCCTTGACTATATGAGGTATTTTGTGTATTTGAATGCTCAAATGAAGTTGAAATTGTAAGATCTTTAGCTTGTTGGAATCGACTCGTCGAGACGCTCGATTTGACTATAAACACTCTATATTTGAGAGCTTTTTAAAAATTTAACTAATGTCCCAAAGTTTCTAATGATATTTTAAGTGGATGATCTTGACAAGTTTCAATTTATGATCAGCTTGCTTTCGACATCAAGATTCGTGCTTCTACTAGAGGAATTTTCGTGATCATATTTCTATTTTTTTTGGATGATATTATCTCAATCATTAAAAAATATATGTGCCAAACACTTAAAAATAGTAAATTTTTCAACAAATTTGTAGTCCATTAACCACATATTTTGAGAGAACAGATCTTCATGTAAGACAAGATTATGACTACCGTGCAGCCAAATATGTGTATGTGCGAGATTGAAATTTTGAGGTTACTGGACCATCTGGATCTCTACGCACCCTGGGAGTCTCAAGGCACTCATCCCTGGCACGGGTCCACAAAACCACATGGTCGGTTCTGCTGAGGTCGCTGGCATGGTCAATGCGCTGAAGGGTCGCGCTAATTGGGCTGCGCGACTGCGTGAATGTTGGAATCGCAGGTGAGGGAGGGCGAAGCTGGGAAGGGCAGCCACTACCGGTAGGCGATACTGGGCCAGCGCATGGCGCGGGTGGTCAGGCTGGCATGCGGTCTCGCCACGCTCAGCACGCGTGGTGAAGCAGCCCAAGAGGGTTTTTTTGTCCATTTTGACCCATTTTTGACGATTTTGAGCGGGTTTTTGTAGTTTTTGGTGGTTTCGGATGGTTTCTCTTTGATTTTTTGCTTTTGCCCTATAGGGTCTATAAAACCCCTAAAGCCAAGGAGAAGGCACCTTCTATTCTTGAGAGAAGTTCATTTGAGCGCCACCTACATACATCGTGTCTATAGTTTTCCCTCGAAGAGGCCAACCGACTCTGACTGTTCGGGTTTTGAGGCGATCAAGGCCCGCAAGACATACGCCGTCATAATTTTCCCTCAAAAGAGACGCCATCAGACTCTGACCAACCGTCCGGAGGGCGAGACGATAACCAGACGGGTTGGTGATGCTCGACGACATGGTCGCCGCGTGACCCGCGATGGTCGCCGAGGATAACCAGCACGATGGTGGTGATTGCGAGGATAGTGCGCGACCGCTATGGTTGAGCAACCGGGTGGTGGCAGCAAATGAAACCAGTGGCGGCAGCGAATGGCAGGCTGGGTGACCACGATGGTGGTGAACGCGAATAGATGGTGATGGCGTGGATCACGCGATGATGGGCTGGCACCGACGGGTCGCAGCAACGCGATGGTAGACGCGGAGACTAGCCGCGATCGCGCGGATGACCGACGATGATGGTGGTGACCAAGATTGCGGCGATGGCGTACCGACGGGTGTCCGGCAAATTGGCAACAGTAATGAGTCAGAATGGCGTGGATGATGAGACGACGATGGTGACCAAAAATTGTCAGCGATTCTGAAGTGCGGACCGATGTAATGCGACGACCGGCCTGCGCCCTGAGGTGGCAGCGAATCGGTGATGGTCTGATGACCGACGCCAGACGGGGATGACCGCGACGATGGTGGTAACCACGAAATGCATAGCTGGCCAGCGATGCCGCGATCGCTGGCAACAGATTGGCTACCGGTTGTGGGTGGTCGGCAATGCAAAATGCTGGTATATTCGGCGCATGACCGGTAGTGGCTGCGATAATGATGGCCGGGTGGTCGACGGCACGGGAGCAGTAAACCGCGTCGAATCCGGGATGACCGACGATGGTGGTGACCCAAAAATTGTCGCAATGGTCGGTGGCGAATGACTGTAGTACGGATCGGTTAATGCTCTGTGGTGGGTCGCAGGGAATTAACAGAGGTCGACGGCAGATCGGCGTAGTCGGCGACCGGCGTGGTCGAAGATGGCCGACGATAGATGACACAAAATTGCCGCAATGGTCGATGGTGAACAACCCGAATGCGCGATGATCTGATATCGCAGACGGGGAGCAGAACGGTGATGGTAGTCGACGGCGTAGCGCCAGAGTGTGGGATGACAGACGGTGGTAACCGGTAAAATTATTGGTGATGACTAAGGACCGCGAAGGTACGGTGGCGTGACCGCAACAAGTTGGTTACCGATGGAGCGGCAAGAAGAATCAGTAGTGCACAGCAGCCGGTGAGCCACGAGGTGTGACGGCGATGCTGGCGTCAACGGGATGACCGTGATGAAAACCGGCGACGGGTGACAGCTTTAGCCGGGATGACCATCGACGGTGGTGACCGCAAAGATTGCTCGGTGATGCGGCACGGAGGTCTTTGACCTATCCGGTTGTCGCTTACTCGTCCTTAACTTATGTAAAAGAGGTTGAATTGAATCTGCTAAGGATTTTTAACCCTTTCGAGGTTGTTTGTCAGGGTGTTACCCGATGATGTTAACCTGTATGGAAGAGGTCATGGGAAGTCCACCAATGACCTTTTGACCTATCCTACGTTGTTTGTCAGGGTGTTTGCTCAATGATGTTAACTCGATGACGTTAACCTGTGTGGAAGAGGTTGAATTGAATCTGCTGAGAACTTTGACCCATCCAAGGTTGTTTGTCAGAGTGTTACGGCGACGCTAACGCATGAAAGAGGAATTGAATGGCCGAGGATTTTGACCTATCCGAGGTTATTTGTCGGTGTTACCCGGCGACGTTAACTGTATGGAAGAGGTTGAATTGAATCCGAGGATTTTGACCCATCCAAGATTGTTTGTCGAGTGTTACCCATGACGTTAACCTGAGGTCGAATTGAATCTGAGAATTTTGACTTATCCAGGTTATTTGTCGTGCTGCCCGACGACGTTAATGGGGAAGAGGTGGGAAGTCCACCAAGGATCTTTTCACCTATTCTAGGTTGTTTGTCATAGTGTGACGATAACATTAACTAAGAGGTCAAATTGAATCGCTGATGATTTTGACCTATCGAGGTTGTCGAGTGTTACCATGACCTTAACATGTATGGAAGAGGTTGAATTGAATCCGACGAGGATTTTTAACCCATCTGAGGTTATTTGTCAGGGTGTTACCCGATGATGTTAACCTGTATGGAAGAGGTTGAATTGAAGCCACTGAGGATTCTTGACCTATCCGAGGTTGTTCGTGAGGGTGTTACCTGATGACGTTAACCTATGTGGAAGAGGACGAATTGAATCCGTTGAGGATTTTTGACTTATCCGAGGATGTTTGTCAGAGTATTTGCTCAATGATATTAACCCGTTGACGTTAACCTGTGTGGAAGAGGTTGAATTGAATCCACTGAGGATTTTTGACTTATCCGAGGTTGTTTATCATGGTGTTACCCGATGATGTTAACCTGTGTGGAAGAGGCCGTGGGAAGTCCACCAAGGACCTTTTGACCTATCTTAAGTTGTTTGTTAGAGTCTTTTCTCGATGACGTTAACCTGTATGGAAGAGGTCGAATTGAATCCGCTAAGGATTTTTGACCTATCCGAGGTTGTTTATTAGAGTGTTACCCAATGACGTTAACCTGTATGGAAGAGGTCGAATTGAATCCGCTGAGGATTTTTGACCTATCTGAGGTTGTTTGTCAGGGTGTTACCCGATGACACTAACTTGTATGGAAGAGGTCGAATTGAATCCGCTAAGGATTTTTGACCTATCCGAGGTTGTTTGTCAGAGTATTATCCGATGACGTTAACTTGTATGGAAGAGATTGAATTAAATCCAATGTGGATTTTTGACATATCCGAGGTTGTCTGTCAGGGTGTTACCCGATGATGTTAATCTGTATGGAAGAGGTCGAATCAAAACATCTGTTTGTGGTTGTAGCCAAAGTTGCTCCTTAACCTTGGTCTTGTTTTCCCATAAGTATGATTAGAAAATCATAATTTGCAAAGCTATATCTCTTCTCAATGTTGAAATATCCTCCAACTTTGACTTGTTTCTTGGGATGGTAATCGATTGGATGCTTAACATATGATCTTCTAAGATTAAGAGTTGCCCCGCGACAAAATTTGAAGGAACTAAGTTTAATGAATCTTCATTATTCGCACTCTTTAAAAGCTTGAAATGTTCCACCTCGATGGTGGTTTTGATCTTGTTGGGAAACTTGATCGCCATACATGATGAAATAATGAGAATTAGTTTCTCACAGATGACGCCAAACTGTTGCGTGCTAGAAAACCAGTTGCGGTAGAGTGAAAGTTTACGCCTTAGCCTTGTTTGTGAAATCCAAAGACACACACACTGTGTTTAAAGAGTGAACAAGAAAACTCCATAATTTTACGTGAAAAAATCTAAAAGAGGAAAACCACGGCCTAGCCCAAGAAAAGCTTCCACTATATATTTGTTTTGGAGTACAAGTTTTCCCGCTAACGGGATCACATAATTGTACATGAGAAGGGCTGACAATGGGAATCCCAAAATCAGACAATAATAGCCATATAGTCAAGTTCAGTCAGAAGAATAGTGGTTGATGATGGTGAACAACGAGAACAAGACTGGATGAAGGTCGCCATGATGGAGACCGCAGATTGACGACAAGGATCGGCGGCGGCCACGGCGATGATGGTTGACACCGTGAAAGTGGTGGCACGATTGTGCTTGGAGGATCTTCAAGCTTTAGAGCTCTCTCCTCTCTTGCTTGGCCTCCCCTCATATGAGGAATGAGAGACTATTTATAGATTGGAGGAGTGGCATCTCTGTAAATACATGCAAAATCCGAACCACTCCTCTCCATCGGACGGCTCATGATGATTCCCTGATCATATGATGTATTTTGTGTATTTGAATGCTCAAATAAAGTCAGAATTGTAAGATCTTTGGCTTGTTGGAACCGACTCGTCGAGACGCTCGATTTGACTATAAACACTCCATATTTGAGAGCTTTTTAGAAATTTAACTGATGTATCAAAGTTTTCAATGATATTTTAAGTGCTTGATCTCAAGGCTTCAATTTATGATCGCCTTGCTTTCGCATCAAGATTCTGCTTTCTACTAGAGGAATTTTCAGGGTCATATCAATAATAATAATAATTAAGGTGAGGGACTTTGTTAGATCATAAACTTAGAACAATCTGAGCAATAGAACTATGGAAGATGGTAGTTTTAAGGTTTTCTTAAGAAATTTTTATTGATTTCTTATCTAATGTTAATGAAGCTACTTGAACAGATGCCATGCACAAAAAATTTTTAATTTGAGGTTAATCAAAATATTTCATGATATAAAATAAAAAAGTTATCTACATTGTTTGAAATAGTAGTATAACTAACTCTTATTGAAAGCTATTTGCATTTAATGATTAGCCATCTGCTTCAATCTAAAAGCCTTTGATTCCATGATAGTTTCTACCCAAAACCTATTATAGAAGCATTTTGTAACCTGCAAGTTAAATTTCTATAAATCTCTTGTATCTTCAATTATGAAGTTCGATAACTTAGTTCAATAATTTTGGCTATTGTTGTATGAGTATATAGATGAAAAAAATTATCAAAGGCTTTGAGTAAGCCATCTTAGGCAACAATAGAACCTAAACGTAGGGTTACCTTTCACATTGTGGGTTGGATTAACGGAGAAGCAAAATGCGGAAGGTGGAAAAAATGAGGGTTTTGAGCATCGAACCCCCACACTCCCTCACTAGTGATGGTCGCCTTTGCATTAGTGGGACTAGGGAGGACCATAAATCAATATAACTTCACAACTGGATAAACTTACACTTCTTAAACGACTTTGGTGGCTTGTTTAGAGGCAGAGATTTCTGAGGAAATGCAGAGGGCGGAACTGATCAAGCTCCTTTCCATCTTTTTTTTTTTTTTTTTTTTTTAGGAAACCCATTATCTGGGGTATTTTATTACCACAAAATTAAGGTTACAAGGTCCTTAAAGGGGTTACACTCAGAACTCTTTCAAAGAGCACAATCAACCTAAGGAGAAAAACCCCAAGCTAAATACATCCAAAATCCAAAGCATAAAATTGAAAGAGAAAAATGATAAATCGAGCAATCATAAGAAGGCAATGACCATAAAATAAGGTCGAACTAAGGAGGAAGAGTCCATGACACATCTAAGCAACCTGGGACAAAACTAAAACGCAAGGAAAATCCAAAGTTTATTTTAATTCAATTCATAATGAAATGAAGGAATGCAAGATAATTTGAGCTTGATAGCGAAGAAGGGGATAAAGAAGGCGCCCGTCATTCCAATTGGGGCAAACAAATATGAGCATCCAACATGGTAGAAACCCATGCAACTACCAAAAGAAATGAAGTGAAGAACACACCCTCCTATCCCTACACTCCCATAAGTGTATCGGAAAAAACAAGCGCAGCTCCCGAAATGAATAAGACATCCATGTAATAAATGCCCCAATCTGAAGGATAAGCCAAATACTATAGCGAATAAACAGTGCTAAAGAAACGACACCTTAGAATCCAAAGTAATAATGATGAGGCCAAATTGCACTTGTAGATACTTTAGATAAGATAAAACACGAAAAAGGGTAGCCAGTCAAACAAAACCAAGGCAACAATATACAGATTCTTCACATACCAACCATACCAAAGACTTATCTTTGCCGACCAGGAAAAGTAATTACCACCACATTAAATACCATAATGAAAAATTAAAGCATCACTTATCCATACAACCCCAAACCCAATAAAAGCCGAAGGCTCCACGGAACAATCAATACCGCAAGTCCATAATGAGGCAAAACGACGGACAACAAACCCGAATATTTTTCCAACCAATACCATAAAATAATCTGACCATAGGTATCATAAGCATACATTAGCATCCAAACACCAACATTCCATTGCCAATGCCAAATAAAGCCTAACAAAGCTCCACGGTTTAAACAATAACATAAAAGAACCACCAGATACCATTGAGAAACTTTCATTATTGGAAAGAAACCATAAAAAAATTAAGGGGTGATTGGACCGTGAAAAACAGCAACAAAACCATTCGACAATGCCCCCAATCTGTTAAAATCAATAGGGAAGCCCAACGGTCGAGGTTAACTAAGCCTTTTAGATGATGAGGTAGAGTTAAGTTATCAAAGATAGCTCATTTCGTCTAGCACCTAAGTTTGCTAGAAAATCAGCATGCATTGCCTTCCCTCAAACATGGGAGATCTTATAATTGAATTTGGAGGGTCCGGATATGCTTGAGGACATAAAACAATTCAGCATTACTAGCCTTTGTAGAAGTTAAGAGATTAAATAAAAAGCATCCACTTCAATCCAGATGTTAAACCAGCCTTGTTGAAGGCAAATCTCAATGGCATAGTACACAGCCATAAGCTCAGCATATGGGACAGAACAGGGATGCAGAGGAAAAGCAAAAGCATAAAGAACTTTACCAGTGTAGTCTCTAAAAATACCGCCACAACCGTAACCATTACGGTGGACCGAACCATCCGTATTAATTTTAAGAAGGTTGTTTTTGGGTTTAACCCAATAAACAACCTTCTCTTGCTGACATATAGTTGGAAGAGGTAGATGAAGACCTAATTTGGCAGCCACAATAAAACAACCTTTGAAATGTTTATGCTTGATAACGTCGGCATTGAATAATTCACTAGTTTTGTATATTATTCTAGCAATAATTTTTCTGTGATTCATAGCTATACCGTTGTGTTTTGCTTCGTTTCTGGCCATCCATATAAACCAAATAATAATACTAGCCATAGTGATTTTGATGTGACCTTTAGGGATGTTTTTAAAGTAAATATCTAGAAGTTGGAATATGGATAAGGAACCATTGAAAAGGTCAAAGTTAAAAGATCATCATACCACGGACTTACAATGGCCCCATTTACAAATAGATGATTAACATCTTGATGTGAAAACAACAATAGCATTTAGAGGGTAAGTGGAAGCCTTTGTTCCACATTAAAGAGTCAACCGGAATAAAGTTCTTAAGAATCAAACAAGAATTGAGTAAGTGGTAGGAATATTGTTATGCCAAATTTTGTCAAAGCGTTAGAGAAATGAGCATTTTATTATTATACATCGGATGTTTTTAAATTAAATTCACCATTAGAAAGTTTAAAAGAATCGATCTTTGATGGCACGGAGATTTGAATGAGATTTAGCTTATATTATAGAGGAGGGATGTATTCCAGGAGTTTAGAAATATTCCACTTATTATTAAGCCAAAATGAGTTAACTCTAATGGTATCAGTAGAGTGCGAAGAAAGTAATTCGTCAATGGACCCAGTACCAATCCAGTTATCTTGCCAAAAAAAGGAGTTTCCGGAATTTATGCCCCAAGTAATATGTGATTCATCCATTTAATGCTACATAGTCTTCTCCAAGTCGGAGTCTCTAGCATTGTAAGAACAAGTTATAGGGTGCTTCCCTTGGCAATATTTAGCATTCATGAAGTTAGCCCAAAGGTTATAATTGCATCTAAAATTCCACCAAAGTTTGTGAGAAAATGCATTGATTGTATCTTTAATAGTCTTACAGCCAAGACCGCCTTCCTCAAATGGGCCACAACATTTTTGCCAACTGGACCAATGCATTTTTTTGGTGGAAGTGTTAGAGCCCCAAAAAAATTTATTTATCAGCCTCTCAATCCTGTTGATGATAGAATTGGTAGGCCTAATAGATTGAATGAGATAAATGGGTATGGAGTTGAGGGTGCTCTTAATCAGAGTAAGCCTACCGCCAAAAGAGAGAAAGTTATATTCCCAAGAAGAAATACGATTAGAGATCTTTTGGATTATCTCATCGAAATGATGTGACTTTTGTGACCTTTGAAAGAGGAGCACCAAGGTATTTAAGAGGCCTTGATGTTCGAAAGCCGTGATACGTTGAATATGATTAACCCTATTGCTGGCAATTTTGGAAGAAGGAATGAAGCAACATTTTGTCTTGTTAAGAGTTAAACCACTTTCCTACCAAAATTCTTGAGTAATTGTAAGATTGTTTTATATGAGGGATAGACGCATTGCAGAAGATGATAACGTCATCTGCAAAGCTAAGATGAGAGACGGGAACTCCACCACGAGTTTTATAAATCAAGTTAGGCTTATACAAGAAAATATCATTTAAACACCTGGAAAGGTAGTCAACAGCAATGATAAAAAGAGTCGGGGAAAGAGGGTCTCCTTGTCTCAAGCCATGGGAAGATTTGAAAAAACCGGTCGTCTCACTATTGATTATCACAGAAAACCAAGCATTGGTGGCACAATTTTTAATAAGATCGCTTGAGAGAAACCAAAAGGCGAAGAATCTTAAATAAAAATCCCAAGAGAGATTGTCAAAAGCTTTAGAAAAATCTAGTTTGAAGATAATGTTGCCACCTCTCGTGGGAACGTCGATGTCATGGATTAATTCTTGGGCAAGGAGGATGTTATCAGAAATAGCTCTACCTTTCATAAATCCTGACTGATTTGGAGAGATAATGGTAGGGAGCAAGGGGCTAATTCGATTAGAGATTAGCTTAGCAATTAATTTACTGAAAAAGGTGCAAAGACTGATAGGTCTAAAATCACCCAGATTAGGGTTTGAATTTTTAGGGATAAGAATGATTGAGGTACTTGCGAAGGCTCTAGGAAGGGGGGTTCCCTCAAAAAAATCCCAAACCGCATTAATCAAATCAGTCTTAATAGTGGACCAGCAATGTTGGAAGAAATGTGTAGTAAAACCATCTGGTCCAGCAATAGAATCTGAGTTCATGCTAGTAAGGGTATCAGCAATCTCAGCTTCCATGGGACGCACTGTGAGAAAATTGTTTTGCTCTGAGGTGATCACGGAGGGAATCAAGTGAGGATTGGAGATTTCAATAAGTTCGGGGTTTGTGTTAAGTAATTTTTTAAAATGGTTACCGACCGAGTCTTGCAATTCTTTGCTGCTAGTGATCCAGCTGCCATTCTCAGTTTTAATTTTTTTAATAGAGTTTAGAACTTTTCTTTTTTTGAAAAGAGCGTGAAAATATTTAGTATTTCTGTCGCCGTCCTTTATTTGTTTGCTAGCCGCTTTTTGACGCCAATAAGTTTCTTCCATATTTTGAAATGTGATCAGCTTATCCTTAGCTTCCTTAAGTTGGTGCTTGGATGAATCCATGATGACAACTTCTTCAAGCGAGCAAACCAAATTTTCCATACTTTTTAAATTAGTAAAAAGGTTTTTAAATTGATGTTTGTTCCACCAATTTAGAGTTTGTTTAAAGGCGTTTAAGTTTTAGCCAAAATCGGATCATACCTTTAACGAGTTGTCGGGGTGGATGGGAACATCCAATTCATGAGACAACATTCAAAAAATTATGTTGTCCACATATTTTGAAATCTAAAGGGAGAAGGGGCCTGTCTAGGAGGTGGGGGGTTCATTACAGAAATTAGAAGTGGAGCGTGATCCGAAAGAGTTCTACTTAAATGTTCCACTGTTGTGTTAGGCCATTGGTCAATCCATAGTGAGTTGAATAAGTGCGATCTAGGCGTTGCCAAAGTCCGAGTTATTCCAAGTGAAGTTAAACCAACCGATGTCGATTAAATTACAATCAAGGATCATATTCAAATCTTCCATGGAATGGGAGTTAGGGGAGGATCCCCCCCTTCTTTCGGAAGCGGTAAGAATAGTGTTAAAATCACCTCCAACAATCCAAGGTAAAGTGACAGATGAGGCAAAGGATCTTAAACTATTCCAAAGAATGTTCCCGCCCCCTCTGTTACAAGCGGCATAAATAAAAGAACCCAGCGAGAAATCCCCAAAGAGATGAGAACATTAATCAATTGAATCGGTCTTCTATGATGGTGATAGTGATTGGTGGTTTCCAGAAGCACCAAATTTTATTACTAATGTTATGAAAGTAGTTTTGGAAGCCGATTTTACGAGCAACCTTAGCAATCTTGGAGGAGTGGATAAGAGGTTCTAAAATAATAAGGAGTGAGACGTTGTGAGTGCGAGGCTTCTAACCCTATTATGGACAATAGGGTCCCAATACCGAATATTCCATATAATAGACCTAATCATAACGAGATAATTCAATTTGAAGAGCATAATAAGGAAAATGGAAGGAAGGTGCAGAAAAGAAAACCTAAATGCATTTTTTGAATAGGTATGGAGGAGGATCGTGGTTCTAGTGGAGCTTCTAGGTTTTGTGGATTTCTTTTGTAGGAGGCTGTTTGGAAAGGTCTTTTGGTCTCCGAGCATCTCCATCGAAGAGAGTAAGATAAAAGATTCATGTTAGCTTCGGTGGTAATGGAGATAGAGATTTCCCCTTCTTCAATGTATATGTTGTTGATAGGATAGTATTGAGTAATATCATGTATTGAAGGTGGTGGTTTGTTCATCATCATTTGATTATGAGTTGAATGTTTTTCTAAAGCTACGGTTTCTTCACTACGTTTGTTTTGTTGATGTCAAAGTGTCTGAGATTCTCTTATTTCTTCCCCAACAAGATCATCACCAATGTTTCTTTGTGCTAGGTCAGTATGGTAAATTTCAATATTTGGTTGGGGCAATAAATTGTCTAGGTACAAATTCAGGTGTTGATCCTTTCCCCTCACATGATGTATCTTCATGAGATTCTACTAATTCATTGTGAAGCCCTTTTGCGAATGTAGATGTAGAAGCGATAATTTTATGTGAGTTTGTGCCTATTTGATTGATTTTGGGAACATAGGCCATTTTGTAGGTTGATCTTTTGGTAAAGAGGAGATGGGCTCACTAACTTATTTTTTTTTAGGCGAGGATGTAGAATAAAACAATCGAGTTTTCATGCCCATGAATTTTGCAATGGGAGCGAAAGCGGAAAGTTTTCAAATTCAACTTTTGGTTATAGTAGTTTTTGAAGCCTATCCAAACTTCTTTTGGGTGCTTTTTTGGTAATATCTATTTCAACTAAGATCCGAGCAAATGTAAGGGCCGGATTTCTGGCCGTGGCGATCTATTTGTAAAGGTCGACCAAATAAACGGCAAATAGGACTTGATGTGTAACAAAATGAATGCGCATGTTAGGGAAAGATAGCCAAATTGGAACAATCGGTGACTCTTCCTTAACATCAAAACTAGGCGACCACTTAAGGAGACATTTGACAATTATAAACTAGATAAGAGCGGCGTGCACTCTCGAATAATCCATCATTATTTAGTTGGATAAGCACATCGAGGGTCAATCTAGAAAGGAACCCGACAGTTTTAGAGAATGAAAGAAAGCTCGAATCTTATCAACAGTAGGTCTCCGTAAATTAAATTTCCCAATCAGTGAATATTCGAAGGTTTAGCTAATTTTTCAACATCCATGTGAACACATCACGCGGGGATTCCACAGCGGTAGCAATTAAGTTAACCGATTCATGGGGAGTGATTGTTACGGATAACGCTTCCTTGAAAGATTTCACGGGGCGGCGAGGATGAAGGAACGAACTACAGAGGGGCATCGGTCGATCCATCCAGGCGGAGACAATGTTTTGAAAGGCTATTTTCCCATTAAGATCTGGCGGACATTTGAAGCCGAATCCTCGATCTGGAGAAAAAAAAACGCAGCGAAACCGCTGTTCACCGCGGCGGCGGCCACAAGAGACGGAAGGGAAAAGCCCTAGGTCGCGCTTCAGGAGCTCCTTTCCATCTACTTCAACTTGCATGCTTTAAATTGACTTCAGCTGTTCACATTTGTTTTCAAGGAAAAAAATTAAATACACATGTGGTTAGAGCTCTTAATAGTATTTTTTTTGTTACTTCAACTATTATGAGAAAAATATATTATTTAATATAATTATTTAAAATATAATATAATTATTTAAAAATTAATTAAATTATTGTTTAATAAATAAGTTATGATTTATTTATTTTTAATATAAAGATTAAAACTTTGATTGCAAAGATTAAAATTCTTATCCTATGGGAGGTTTACATTGATATTTAAGAAGTGATAATATCTTATAATTTTTTTAAAATGATAAATTACAAAACAAAATTTACACACACATTTATAAATAATAGAAATAATAACCACCATTGACTCATTTAGCAGATAACATGAGTTTTTTTTTAAAAAAAATTTTAAATTACACTAAGTCTACATGGCACAATTTAATATTGACATTGCATAAAATTATTTTTTATATTCTTTTATGGAGTGGCTATAAGTTTATGTTGGTTTCTAAAAACATAATGGAATATATGATTAGATGTTCCATTATATATATATTTTGTTCAAAATGTCAAATATTTTAGCAAATATATCAAAAAACAACTAATTTAAGAAAAGTAAATAATATTTAAATAAATTATTTCTGATTTAGAAGTTTTTTGATTCATTCACTTTTTTATGTTTAATAGCATACATTTTAAGGTTCCGCATTAATTAATATTTATTTTTACATTTTATTAAAAAAACTTTGATATTAAATTTTTTACAAAATAAATTCATAAATATTTTCATATATAAATTGCTTGAATATATATATATATATATATATATATATAAGAATTATTGTCATAAATATTTAACTTATATTTAAGTAATTAAGAAACTTAAATTGTGCAAAATTTGTAATAAATTTTTATCATCTTGTAATTTGTGTATAAAAATAGAACAAGCATTTTCTTAAATATATTCACTATTATTAAACAATATAAATTTATTATTACAAACTATTGAAGTCAAAAAAAAAATTTTATAGTTTATGATCAATACTATGAAACCTTATTTTTTGACAGGTTATTTATCATTAATTTTTTTATTTGATGTTGTAATAAATATATATTGATTTTACTCAATTATTTGTAATTAAGCTAATCATATATTATTTTTAATTAAGAAAATATAAATTATAAGCTGTTCTAAAAATAAAATTTTTAGTATTTTATATTAATTTATCTTAATATTTAAACTTTATAAAAAATTAATTCGATAATAAATTCATATGAAATAAAATTAGAAAGCTCTTTTGAGACAATTAATACAAGCAAAATATAATTATTTAAAAATTACACTTATTTGGAATTTAATTTTTATCATCTTGTAATTTGTGCATAAAAATAGAACAAGAATTTTTTTAAATATATTCACTATTATTAAACAATATAAATTCATTATTACAAACTATTGAAGTCAAAAAAAATTTTATATTTTACGATCAATGTTTTGACAGGTTATTTATCATTAATTTTTTTATTTGATGTTGTAATAAATATATATTGATATTACTCAATTATTTATAATTAAGCTAATTCATATATTATTTTTAATTAAGAAAATATAAATTATAAGCTGTTCTAAAAATAAGATTTTTAGTATTTTATATTAATTTATCTTAAAATTTTATAAAAAATTAATTCGATGATAAATTCTAATGAAATAAAATTATAAAGCTTTTTTGAGACAATTAATACCAGAAAAATATAATTAGTTAAAAATCACACTTATTTGGAATTTAATTATTACCATATTTTTATTTTTTTTACTAAGATGCATTTACATATACTAAATGCTCTATTTTCATATACAAATTACAAACTCATAGAAACTTAATATAATATTTTCATATTTGTATATATGAAATATTAATTCTAAAACTTAATTTATAAAATTTCTATCATAAAACTTATGCATTAATATGTATAAAACTAATTTAAAATTATTTAATTTTTTTCATGCTTAAATATTATAAATTCATCTTTGTAAAAAAAAATAGAAGTATGATAATAATTATATTTTAAAATAAGTGTAATAAATAACTAATTATATTTTTATGTTATTAATTAATCTCAAAACAGATTTATGAATTTTATTCAATAAAAATTATTAAATTAGGTTTTATAAAGTTTAAATGTAACATTAAATTAATATGATTAATTTAAAATAAGTAGTTAACAACGAATATTAAAAATTTTAAATCATAAATTATTTATTTAATCATAATTTCTTTATTTGTAAACAATAGTAAAAAACAATGAAAAAAATTAAATCAGAGCTAATTTATTAAATAATAATCTTATTATTTTTAAACAAATATATTAAATTATATATATATATATATATATATATATAATAACACTGCCTTTGTTAGGTCAAGTCCCAGATGTGAAAAAGTGTTGTGATAAACAATCAACAGTTAGCATAAAGCTTGTCCAAATAATCATGACATGAATCCTTTAAAATATTTTATTAATTCTTAGGAGTTCCTTAGATGTGACGCATTGTACAGCCTGAATATAATGAAAAGGGTGCAAGGGCCGCTACATCGACGTGTGGGTACAATGTTAAATAAGCAAGGATCCCACATTATTGGCAGATGTGGGCAAAGAAGTTAGTCCATGAAACTAAAATTTGATTAGAAACTTAGAATTTAAGTATTCATGCAAGTAAATTAATTGAATTATAAATTTATTTTTAAAATATTTAATATGCATATATTTGTATTTATAAATTATATACACTTATATACATATTAATGATTAATATTAGATAAGTTTATAAGATACTTAATCGAGCATTATTATAAAGTATCACATAAAGTCATAATTGAGATTTCTCTCAACCTTCAATTGATTAAATTTTGTTGTGAAAATCATAATTTAATAATTACATATATTTAATTTTTTATGAAATAAAATAAAAATATCATAAATCTTATATAAAAATATGATTTATATTTAAATTTTTTAATATTTTAATTATAAAATGATAACGAATTTAATATTATTCTAAAATATCAATAAATGATAATTAAAATTTTTGTCATAAAATTTTGATAATTTGCTTCCCAATCCTAAGAAAGATGGCTAGTCCCCTCTCTCTCTCTCTCTCTCTCTCTCTCTATCACTTCCTAAATGTCAATATAAACCTAACCAGAATCAAGTCTTTGCAATCATAATTTTAATCTTTAATGAATTTAGCACAATCTTTTGTATTATTAAAACTTTCTACTTCAAAGTGGTGGAGTGCAATTTGCTTAAGAGCGATAGGTCCTCTTGGGTTAGAAAGCCTTGAAAGATGACAAAGATAGGCCTTCCTCTGTCACTCACCAACTGTGGGCGAGTTAGTTCACGGTTTGTTCCCATAGTATATTCTCTAAATCTTCTTTGATTCACCTAACTTGAGCTCATTTTGTTATTATCTTGCCAGGAAGGTGGCTGCATCTTGCAAACTCATGCCAAGGAGGAGCCCGACTTGGATCATTCTTCGGCAACCTTCATCTTTCATGGTTACTACTATAGTAATCCCAAGTTCACAGTGTGGTGGCGAGAAGGATGAAAGTTTCAACACTACTTGAACGAGTTATGTATCCCGCTCGACAATTAGAAGTGGGTTTTGACTTTCTCTTCCCACTGGTGGGTTGATAGATTAAACTTTTAGGATTGTCCTGGTTCCTTCCCAACTCAGTAGTGAATATACCTTTATTATTTGCTTGCGGCGTAAAAAATTGTAGCTTGAATCTTTTCCGTTGCATTTTTTTTGGTGATGGGACTGTGCAGACTTTAGCGAGTTTACTGAAAATTCACAATCTGACAAATAATGTAAAGAGGTGGCGCTCAAAGAAATTCGTTAAGAGCTTGTTGTGTTGCCAATTCTTTCTTTTCCCTTTCAGTCAAGCAAGGCGGCCCTCTTGAGGTGGATGCCCAAGAGGAGGTGCTTGAGAATGTAACGAGCATAACTCTAAATATCTTTCATCATCTCCATTTTTCCAAGTCACAAATGATCTTTGCGGCATGTACTTCATCATTTTCTACTGTATTACATGAAGTTTTTTAATAAGTATTAATTAAATTTTAATTTTAATTTTAAGTATATATATATATATATATATAATATTTGTTTAAATATATCGATAAGTGGTAACCACCTGTAGCTTAAAGTCAATACGATTATCGGTGACTAGCTTTAAGACGATCCGATGTCGATTTACTTTAAACAAGCTAGTCGATTATCGGATGGTTTAACTAAATATTTATCAAATATAGACAGAGAGATTCATTTGTGTTTCCTCCCCACCCCAAGATGACTAATCACAACCATTATTTATCTCACCTCCAAATTTGGCACACAGAACTGACTCCACATGCACTCTAAGCTTACGACTCTCCACCTTTCTTTCTCATCGCTCTTAACATATATTTCTCTCTAATCTTCATGGGTATATTTTCAATGTGGTAGAGTTTCTTTGGAAATAATCTGCATAATCTTCCTCCTATTTTGCCTTAACAATGACTATAAGTCACATTGTAGTCACCAATTGTTTGATCTCAAAATGCTTTTGAATGGTGTCCGTCACAAAATTTGTCATGATAGGATTGTGAGGATATGATTTTGTTAGAGGGATCGAAAAAGTTATTGTTGGAAGGTTACTAGAGAGAGCTTTAGTGGTCCCTTCATGGAGAGCACATTAGAGAGACAACGCCATAATAAGATAAACCATTTTTTTTATTTAACAAAGAATGACAAGAGCTTTATCTTTAATCCAATTCTAAGTGTAATGCAATCTCATTAGATCTTCAACTCCTATTCTTTATCTATAAACACTAGACACACTACTAATAGACTTTTAACACACACACACACATATGTATATATATATTTGGTTAAAGATATTGGGTTACCTTCATTATTAAATAACTCCAAAGTTTAAGAGTTTATATTTCTCTATTCATATATTTAAGTTGAAAACTTATGACTTATTAGCATATTCTAATAGTAACTATATTGGTTACAAGTTTAATCAAAAGAATACCTTTAGCACATGCTAGTTTCTAGATTATCATTTGTTTCTTGTTCTCTGAAGTAAGCTTTTGCAATTTGTCTATTATAATAACGAATATTGGTCAAATTTTTTAGTTAAAGTATTAATTAGAAGATTGTATCAGCCCAGCTCAAGCTGTGAAGTTATAACATTTGGATTTGCAGTTGATTCACTTATTAGAAGATCATTTTCGACATTGTAGTCACCAATTCGTTTGAGCTCATCAAAATGCTTTTGAATGGTGTCCGTCACAAAATTTGTCATGATAGGATTGTGAGGATATGATTTTGTTAGAGGAATCAACAAAGTTATTGTTGGAAGGTTGAGAATTTTGTCGTCCTGTTCTGAGCATGAACGAAACATTCCTACTTAGAAAATATCATTGTACGTTACTCATGACTATTGGTATTGATGTCAACAATGGATTGTTTCTACTTTGAGTGTTGAATCTAAAAATAACGAGTCATAACTCGGTTCATTATGTGCATAGTTTTACTAACTTAGAGTGATTTGTGTATTATCTCAGATAAACATCTTTGGACGTGGTTGTCGAGATGTATTCCCTTGACGATATCGTCATTGCTTAAGGCATTTGAGAGAGAACTTCAAAAAAGCAATAAGAATAATGGGTACTGTAGATGGTGAATTTCTATGTAAGAAAATGTATATTGCTAGCATTTGGATGACATAAATATATTCAATCGACATATGATAGACATAAAGAATATCAAAGCTAAAGCATACCAATGGTTAGCATGATATTGCAAGTGGTCATTGGTTTATGATGGTAGTAAGTGATATGGTACTATGATGATAAATGCATCGAATGTTTTAATGAAATTCTCAAATGACCGAATTGCCAATTCAAGCACTAATCTGCTTTATTATAATATGGTCGATTTATTTTTTAGAGATACCACGAACTTGGTAGAACCTACTAATAAATTTACATTCTCCCCTAGAGCACAAGGTATGCTCGGCGATTTGGCGTGGCGGCTATCCATAACCAATCAATATAAATGCTAATAAAGTGCAAGTGTTTAATAAGGGTTGTCGATCCTTGAGTTACTTCACTTGGCGGTATGTTCATGTAGATGTAAAAACCGGTTTATCACATGCCATGTGGTCATTCTATTGCCACTTTAGTCCATCAGAGATTGAATTATTTGACATACGTGTCAAGATATTACACCATGGTAATGTATGGGTGTACATACTCCGCAAACTACCATGTTTAGTTAGATCAAAATAACTGGTCGAACTTTATTGCGAGCGGAGAAGATATCTTTTCACGCCATATTAACGAAGATCGGGTAGGCCACATTCAAGTCGATATAAGAACACAATGGATGAGGCTCAGAACAATCATTTGTGCGGATGTAGATCGGTTGTCATTATCGGACATCGTGCCCTGAATCAGTATAAGGTTAGTATGGATAGTCGCAAAATATCATGTACATTAAGTTGTGAAGTTATAACATTTGAATTTGTAGTTGATTCACTTATTAGAAGATCATATCCAACATTGTAGTACCAATTCGTTTGAGCTCATCAAAATGATTTTGAATGGTGTCCGTCATAAAATTTGTCATGATAGGATTGTGAGGATATGATTTTGTTAGAGGGATCGACAAAGTTATTGTTGGAAGGTTGAGAATTTTATCATCTTGTTTTGAGTATGGACGAAACATTACTACTTAGAAAATATCGTGATATATTACTCATGACTATTGGTATTGATGTAAACAATGGATTGTTTCTACTTGCTTTCGGTGTAGTTGAATCTAAAAATAACGAGTCATAACTCTGGTTCATTATGTGCATGCAGCAGTTGTTGCCTATTACTTCAGCAAAGAGTGATTTGTGTATTATCTCAGATAAGCATGCGGGATTGGTACGTGGTTGTCGAGATGTATTCCCTTGGGATGCACATCATCATTGCTTAAGGCATCTAAGAAGAACTTCAAAAAACAATAAGAATAATGGGTACTAAAGATGGTGAATTTCTATGTAAGAAAATGTATATACTAGCGATGATGACATAAATATATTCAATCGACATATGATAGACATAAAGAATATCAAAGCTAAAGCATACCAATGGTTAATAGAATGATGTGTGCAAGTGGTCATTGGTTTATGATGGTAGTAAGTGATATGGTACTATGATAAATTCATATGAATGTTTTAATGGAATTCTCAAATGGGCACGGGAATTGCCAATTCAAGCACTAATCACAACAGTTTATTATAATATGATCAATTTATGTTTTAAGAGAGCCAGTATCACGAACTTGGGAGAACCAACTGATAAATTTGCATTCTCCCCTAGAGCATAAGGTGTGCTCAACAGATTTGAGCGTGTGGCGGACTATCCATAACCAATGCTAATGAAGTGCAAGTGTTCGATAAGGGTTATCGATCCTTTAGAGTTACTTCACGCTTGGCTTATGTTCATGTAGATGTAATGAACACGATTTATCACATGTCATGTGATCATTCTATTGCTTTAGTCCATCTGAATTATTTGACATATGTGTCCAGATATTACACCATGGCAATGTATGGGTGTACATACTCCGCAAACTATCATGTTTAGTTAGATCAAAATAACTGGTCGAACTTCATTGCGGGCGAGATAACATCTTTTCGCCGCAATGTTAAAAAGATCGGGTGCCACGTTCAAGTCGATATAAGAACACAATGGATGAGTGTAGATAGAATAGGTATGTGCGGTTTATGTAGATCGCTTTGTCATTATCGAACGCCTCCCATATAACTTGTAGAAGGTTTGTATGGATAGTGCTGCAAAATATCATGTACATAAGGTTTCTTTATTTTTAAATTTCTTTCATAGTTTTGCATAATTTAAATATTAAGGACTTCTAACATTGTCCATTTTTCTTTGTTCTTTTATCATAAGTACGATGGCCGAGGAGCCTTCCAGTCTGACTAGGAGGCATGATGAGATGACCGATGAAACAATCCGATCTTGAGGTCCATCTCGATTGCTTCTGAGGTTGCCATGGGTGATATTTACTTTCCATTACATTCTATCAAAATATTTTAACCGATAATATGACTTGACATTACTTTCTTTCTATTGATGGGAGGAAGCTTCACATCTTCTTATGCTTGAGTGGCCCGTTGCGTGGTTCACATCTTCCCTTCACTAGCGTATTAGTTAGATGCGATACATTCGACTTGGCCATCACTTATTGATAGTATTAATTGAGCATTGGTCTCTTAACACTTTTACTTCCGTAAGAGATGAGATATTGCGGGACATTGCGATGATCTTGGGCTTTACATGTAGATGGACCACCATTAGACCTATTATAGTTAGTGAGGGAAGTGGTGGTAGAGTTGGATTATGGGATGAGTTATTCATGGGCACCTCATTGCGGGGTATGTCATGACCATCAAAATAGTCCATTCCACATTTGGATGTGGCACACATGCAACTGTATGCGCTTAGGTAATTACAAATATTTTTTGAGAGTCCTAATTAGACCTCACAGATATGGAGTTTAGTAGACATTTACGAGCATATGTTATATTACTATTGGGGAGTTTCTTACTGTCAAATACTTCAGGTTGAGAGGTGTACTTATAGTACCTCCTTTTATTAGAAGATCTATATACATTTATCACATTCTCAATATGTGGAGAAGCGTTGACACACCTATCTGATGCATGAGTCAACTAGACCAAGGAGGGCCAACATGGCTAGTTGTCTCCTGCTCAGATGTATGGAGAGACTTCATGTTGAGACAAACATCACATGTCCTATATCTTAAGGATCTCAATGGAATGAGCATTGGTTTGTAAAACTAAACTAAATTTTAATTGCATTGATATATTGATTTGCAAATAACTATTTTGTACATAAAAATTGGTTTAATCAGGTGGAACGAATGGTATGTGCATCAAATTCCCTTTGAAAATATCAAGATTTTTTTGAGATGAGCTTGATGAACTACTCAACCATATCTTAAATGTTAAAACTTATTTTATCAATTTTACCATAGTATAAGTAACACTCATGCATGCAAGTTACTTGGGAGTCATATGATATTCTCGAGGTCGCTCTATCGATATTTGTCTTGTTGGTGAAATATTTGGCTTCGTGTTCTTATGGAAGAGGGTGGAGTGGCACCTTCGACAAAGTTCATCTATTTGGACACTTACTACGCATTGATGTGTCTGGATCCCAGTTTTAAGAGTTGATGCTCAAAAGCTATTGATTAGGTAATTAGCAACACATCGCCACTTGGGAGGCTCATAGAGATCACATTGTCATTATAGATGACACTGATGGAGATGTATAAGGCCTTCACATACAAGCTATGGTTCAGTCGGGGCCGTTGTACTGCGCTATTGATCCACCGATGACATACTATCCCAGAGCACCTACCGAGTGAGTCTATGTAAGATAATATTACAATCTACAAATTTTCTTAGGTACCTATCTACAATTTTCAGTAACATTTTACACTTGTTTAATATAGGTGGAGCATATTTTTAGGGATGGAGGATATTTTTAGCCTTTCTTTGGTGTCGGGTGACTCGGACTTTCAATTGGCTATAAATAGATATGAGATGGTATGCTATGATTTGAGATTGTGCACACATTAGCGATTTCTCTGGTACATCATGGAGCATATGTCACATGAGTATGATTCAACTCACAAATAGGGACATGGGTGCGGCCATCTACTTGTCGATTCAAGGCCTTCCACTTATTAGAGAGCTCTACCCCCGTAGATGTTGCACCTTCACGATTAGGTGCCTTTAAGTGCTATAACTAGGTTTTGATGTTATGCGATCAAGGACCACATGATGTTTCCCATCAATGTGATCCATTGTAGCCACATGCACTACACTCGTAGTCTTTGCGATAGCATATAGATGTCATCGTAGGCGATAGTTTATGGAGATGTATATGTATTTTGTGTATTTTTTTGTCTACTTCAAATGTATTGATACTCTTTGTGTATTTTGTATAGTTGTGTATTTTGTTTATTTGTAACAATGTTTACTTAACATATGAATGAAACCTCTTTTGTATATTTTGTATAGTTGTACAACTAGTTTATATAAAGTAGTTTTAATTTTTAATTTGATGCTAACTCTCTGATATTATTGATATCAGATTGAATTTATATTTGAAGGTGGACAAATCTGAGCCTTCACTTCATCTTTTTCAAAAAAAAAAATATAGTAGGAAAGTCGCCCTTATTGAAGCTCTTGGCAAAGCATCGATCAATTATCGCACTCTGACTAAAACGTTGATGATCATATTTAACTTTCATACAATCAGATAATTGGTTGACTTTCTTTAAGCCACACCTCATAATTACATACTTATATTTGTATCTAAATTGATTTTTTTTATATATATACTTAAAATTAAAATTAATATTTATTTAATATTTATTTTTTTTAAAAAAAACTTATATTTACATTGCCATTTGACTTGCCCCTTCTAATCATTCTATTCACTTATTTGTAATAAATGTAACACCTTCACCTACGCCATTCTTCCATTTTGGAGGGAGCATGAAGTGGTCAAAGATGAGTTACGACCTCTTAGATGTCGATATTTTTGTATAGAGTCATCTATCTCATTGGGTGTTAGTCTTACATTATTAACAACATGGGGTGTTAGTCTTTCTTTTGTATTAAGTCACCAACATCACAAGAGGTCTGTCTTACACTTTAGTTGTCAAATGCATAGAGTGTTGATAGAGTTTCCAATCGATGGGGGTCATCTTACATTTTAATAGCCAACCACATAGAGTATTGGTTTCTATGATTTAGAGTCGTCGACCTCATAGGGTGCTTGTCTTATACTTTAATTGTCAATCACACTGAGTGTTGATCTTCTTTTTTTTTTGTATAAAGTCTGACCTTACATGGTGTCGGTCTACATTTTAGTTGACAACCGCATAGAGTGTTGGTATTTGGCAATTGATAGACAAGTAGATTTCATCACTCGAAAATGCTCAAGTATTGCTCTAGTAATTGGTCCAAAAATGACAAGCCGAGCAACTTTAATCTATAGGCGACTCCCGAGTCGACTTTTGAAGACGACTTCATTTGCTTAGGTCATCGAGGAACTCAGAACTTAAGTCATCGGTATATCTCTTTTATGCTTATGCTTAATGTGTAATAACTCAACTATGAAGCAACGATGTTGAAAGTTATTAAGAACTTTATTATACAAAGTACCAAAATACTTAAGGAATAACAGTACAAGTTTGAAAACTTCTCATCATGAGTGAATTTTTTTCAAATCTCCCGCGCTTCGATCCAAGTTCACTTAACTAATAGTCACTTGAGAATTTTTCTAAAATAAATTGAAGAAAAATTGCAAAAACTTGTTCAGATTAATGACATATAAAGAAAAAGAATTTACAAAACTCTCTTGCTCAAGGGCAAGAGCATATATATATATATATATATATATATATATATACATATATATATAATTATCATTTTATCAAGCTATTATAAAGTCAAATTTAATGTCAATTAGATAATAAAAAGTAGGCTCATTAACTACAACAAAAAGTTAGGTGGTCCACCCCATATTTATAACCAGAATCACCTAACAAAATTTTGTTACCTTCCCATATGCACCATTGCTATGTCACGACACATTCTCAATCAATGTATTATACATCTATGCCCATATGTAAAAACAATGAATAGGCATGAGTTGATAAAACTCTAGGTTAACCTCCATTATTGCTTCTTTTTCTGAGTACCTTCTTCATGGTTTTAGAAACTCACCACCTTACGATATCAACACTTTCAATAAGCACCTTTTTTTCTACTACTATAATGCCTAACATCTCTTACTGAGTCCTCTCAACACTCCTTCAAACATCGCCAGAAACCATATTACTCACACTCATATCGCTGGTTCAACCTCCACCTCAGTTGAATGGATCCTTGACAACGATGCAACCTCCCACCTTAGTCAAGATTTTGGTCACCTCCGACAAATTAAATCTTATAACGAAACCCAACAAATCACCCTCGTTGACAACTACACTCTTCCTATTCACCACTTGGAAAAATGTATCCTACCAACTCCACCTGGTATGTTACTTCTCTCTAAGCATTTTCATCTTCCCAACCTCTCCTACAAACTTCTCTCAGTTCACCATCTAACACATGATAATGCTCTATTTTATCTGATGCACATGGATACACAATTCTGGACTCCAAGCCCAACATGCCTTTTCTTAAAGGACCATTTCATAATGGCATCTACTCCATTAACACTATTACACCCTCCTCCGTTGCACAATCAGCATTGATATCCATTAACATTATTCCAGCTCTATGGCATTGACGTTTGGGCTATCGTTATCTTTTTATATCATAGTAGCAAAAAAAAAAAACACTATATTATGTATTCCCAACCATAATAGCAAATGTAGTCTATCTATCATTGTTTACCATTTCTTGTATCAAATCTTATGAATACAAACTTTATACTTAATTCACTCATATGAGGTTTAGCCTCTATTAACATCATTCCAGCTCTATGGCATCAACATTTGGGCCATCCATCTGCTGCTACTTCATCTATATTAGCCAAAAAAAACTCTATATTATGTGTTCCGAACCATAATCATAAATGTATCACATAGTCCCTATCTAAAGCTCATCATTTATCATTTCTTGTATCAAAATCTCATAAATACAAACTATTATACTGAATTCACTTTGGCATATGAGATCAAGCCTCCACAACAACTTTAAATGGTTATCATTATAAATTCTTATTTGTTGATGATTACTGTGGTGTTTTAGTTTAAAGTAATAGAGACATGACACCGATCTTAGGAAGTACTTATTAAATTGATTAAGTACGGTATTAAGGCATGATGTAGTATATTGAGAGATAAAAATATCACCCTATAAAGAACTCAATCACCCAATAAGGCCTCCTAAGGTTGATTGATATATTATATACCAAAATCTTTTCTACTTCACATTGAAGTAAAGTAGTTTATTTTAACAAGTTCTTTAGTTTTTATGGAGGAAAACACCCATAGTTAATTACATTTTAAAATATAAATTTTCTAAGACACCTTGATTAAAGTAGTTAATCAATATCTCTAAAATATTTTAAAGTTAAATGATTAAAGGAATGGTAATTTCTTAGAAATCAAGTGGGAAGGCTCAAAACGGGAAGACTTCTTCATAGATTCCAAAGGGAGAAAATTTGGGCACACATGATACTAGGAAAGTCTAGTGAGTATTCTAATTTACCATACATTAAAACTTAATATTTTTGAAAGATATTTTTTTGAGTTAAAATCTTATTATAATGTTGACTTAGATTCACAAAACATTATACAAATGCTTAAATAATGAGGACTTATATTCGTAGCAAAAGAGAAACAAGCATTATTTAAACTAGACCTAGGGTACCCTAGCATAAGCTAGAGCCGACCTAATCTACTTGAAGAAAATGGGATATGTTAGTTTATTTCCACTAGAGAATGCACCAATCGACTTTCTAGACTTGCAACTTCTCGTGGTGCCTATCACCTCCTACGATTTAAAATCATGCAGGTCAGTCTTATACAAATGTAAGATAACTAGATTGCTATCAATTAAGAAAGAATCCAAAATCCTAAACTCACTCTCTAAAAGAGTAGATCATATTTGGTATTCAATCCATGACTTAGTCTAATGCAATAAAATTTATAACTTTTATTTTATTTTTGACTCATCAATTTTGGACTAAAGTTTGAGATAATTTATGTCTAAATGCATGATGAAAATTCATTATGGGTTGTATTAGAAAGAAGGGGTTTTAACCACTACAAGAGACTCTCAAAGATCAAGCATATCTCATCTTGTAAAGTGGAGATCCTACTTATAAGAGTGAAATAATATGTATGAATGATATTAAAACATATAATCATTTAGCTAAGGAGTTCTTAAATCTTATTATTATTTTATTAAGATCCAAGGCTTTAAAATGAGATTATGAGTTTATTTAAATTTAATTAGAGTTGTTAATTAAGGCAAAAAAATTAGTTTTCTTAAAAAGCCTAACACATCCAAGCCATACATCAAGCATAAACACTTTAATAAAACTTATGAAAAATATGCCATTTATATTGCACAATCAAAGTAAACAAAACAATCAAACATTAACCACATAAAATTAGGTAGCGGAGCTCAACTCTTATGCAACTTAGATTACAATTAATTTACAAATAAAATAAAAGCTATGGGGTCTTCAATCTTTCATCTTCATTTTTCTCTACTTAGGTTGGAACATCTAAGCTTCATAGAACCTCTCAGATCTATGCCTTCTAACCACTACTCATCCTAAACCCATATACTTATCCTATTTCTATTGTTAAAATTATATTCTATGAAAAATTAAATCTAAGTACACCTACAAAATAGAGTTTAACTTAACATTTATTCAAACCAACAATTTATATTTCACACATTTATACTTAGCACCTTACGGGTAACCATGCCTATTTTAATGGATTATGCTTATGGACTTAACAACACCTACAAAGAAGCATTTATATTTATTATAGCAATCCCTTAAGCACAATCCCTATAAAAAAATATCATTAGTCAAATGTTGTTTAACATCTAATCTATGCTCAATCAATTCTAACATTCAATCTAAAACATTACATTACTAAACAAAACATCACGTCATGATGATCACTAGCATAACCTAAAAATTAGGTTAGTGACTTAGCATTCTATAGTGTGTGTTAGACTTGGTGTTTTAGGTTTTAATTGGGTTTTGAAGTTATGAATTTTATATTATTATATGTTTAAATTCATTGTTAAAGATGATTTCATTCTATGTTGTTAATGATTTAGAGTGAATATTAAATTCAAATTTTATTTTTACATTCCATCTTTGATATTTGACATTATAAATAGAAAAAGGAAGGAGTGAACCTTCTTTAATTCCTAGCCTTTGGTTGAATCTAAAAAGTGAATTTTATAGTTGTTAATTTTCTTAATGAAGCATTACAAGTATACTTTTTATTTATATTTAGATTTAACTTAGATGAGATATTTTAGATTATACAAGCCATCCTAAGATTAGTAAACTCAATATGATTAACTTGGTGATATTATTTTAGCTAATGTAGTGAAAATCTAACCGGACATAGAACCAGAAGAGGGTGAGGTTCAAGGTTCAATGGTTTGACCTGTTGAACTAGTTGAACTAAATGATGTAATAAATATTAAAATTATTAAAAAAAAATCTAATTAAATGATACAATAATTTAAATATATGATAAATATAAAATAAACATAAATAGAAATACATAAATAATATTACTAGTAATTATAATTTTAAAGGTTGATATAAAGCTCATTTAGTTATAATTATTCTGTATTATAAATTTAAATAAGTGTATTAAATTTATCAAAAAATTTATTATATAAGTTTATGAAAATATATTTTTTAAATAACTTTTTATATTATAAAATATAGTTTGTAATAAAAATATATAGTTAAAAATTCAAATGTTATTCTTATGTTCTTATATCTCAATATCTTTTTAATTCTCAAATAAAATATAGTTATATTCTTTATTATTTTTAGTAACACATCATAAAATAATATGTTGTATTTTTATTTTAAAAGAGCTAAAAAGTAATCTTGTAAACTATTTGAGTGGTTTTATGGTAGTTATATCATATAATAATTTATTTACATTCATATTAATAAAATGAAAATTTTAAATTTATAAAATGATCATAAAATTATTAAATTTAAATAATTAAATTATATAAAATTTAATTAAAATTTTAATTATTTGATTAAATAATATAAAATAATAATTAAGGGAGAATTTATTGAACTAGTTCTTCAAAATTGAGACTCGTTTGCCAGTTCAATATGTGTTCTCCTCGATTTACATTGGTTCAGTGTGAATCCAATTTTTTTGGTGTCGGACCATCCAATGATGGTTCACGTTGAACCAATTTGACCAGCCGGTTTAGTTCGATTTTCATAGCACTACTTTAAGCTTCACTTCATTACCTTTTAATATTCATTTAAGGTACACATAAGACTAATAAATAAATGTGCATATCCATCTAATTATATCATGCTTAATGCATGTATGAGTTGACATTATTTCAATTATTAATATTTGATGTGGGTTTGGACTAGATGATCCATTAATTTTTATGGAAAAGGGAAGTGATTTGATTTTTCTTTTTTTTATTTTAATTTTATGCTTGTACATATACATAAATATGGTGAATTTCTATAAGCATGTAGTATGATAGGTTAAGTAACTTTTGATAGATCATGGATTTAGAAATGGTAGAGTAGACACCACCTTATTAAAGCATAAATGATGATTTGATTATGGTACAAGTGTATGTAGATGATATATTATTTAGAAGTACAAATGAATCTTTGTGCCATGAGTTCTCATCTTTGATGTCTAAAGAGTTTGAAATGAGTATGATGGGAGAACTTAATTTTTTCTTAGGTCTTCAAGTGAAGTAACAAGAAAATGGCACATTCATCTATCAAACCAAGTACACAAATGAATTGCTTGAGAGGTTTGACATGAAAAGATTTAAATCTAGTAAAACTCCTATGAGCTCATCTAGAAAATTGAGATGAATTAGGAAAATCTATTGATCAAAATCTTTATTGGAGTATGATAGGTTCACCTTTATACCTTGCTGCTACTGGGCCTGATATGATGTTTATTGTCTATTTGTGTGCTCATTTTCGAGCCAACTCAAAGGAATCTCATTTAATAGTAGTCAAACATATCTTTCTGTATTTGATAGGCACTACTAATTTGGGTTTATGGTATCCTAAAAATTCATTATCATGTGATTTTGTTACTTATTCTAATGTTGATTTTACTAGATGCAAAGTAGATATAAGAAGCACATTAGGCGCATGTCAATTTTTAGGATCATTGTTTATGTCTTGGTCATCCAAGAAACAAAATTCTGTAGCTTTATCAACTGCTGAGGTTGAGTACATAGCTGGCGCTAGTTGTATTGCTGAAGTCATTTGGTTAACACAATAAATAAAAGATTTTGGTATTAAGCAAGATCACATTCTAGTTTAGTATGACAATACTAGTGCTATTATTTTGACCAAAAATCCTATCCAGTACTCATGAACCAAGCATATAAAAATTAGACATCTTTTTATTGGGGATCATGTTTGGCGATGTTAATATTAATTTCATTAAATCGATTATTGCGGATATTTTTACAAAACCATTACGAGAAAAATGTTTCTATACTAAGATGCATGCTTGGAATGTTAAATCATAATATTTAAAATTATATGTACTTTGTTCTCACTTTTTGATGTTGTCAAAATGGAGAGAAGAGTAAAGTATTGGTTAGTATTAAATCTATTTCATGCATACATTTAGGGGGAGCAACATTATTCATCTCTTGTGCATAAATTTTTTTAAGAAGAATTTTTTTTTCAAAAATTATGATGAAAAGTCAATTTGCATCTTCATCAAAATCAATATCCAACATTAGTTTGTCTTCATGAAAAAGGGGGGAGATTATTGGCTGATTGAGCCTCATGTTCAATCCATCAATTACAAACAATATGTAATGTTAGTGATAACAAACAAATGCTTGGATGTTCTAATGTATGTTTTATGTATTTTAGATATATTAGTTTCTAATTACATATCTAATACATCTCACAATATGTTTGAGGAAATTCCAAGAATAGAAGAATGAAAGATAGATCAAAATGGATAATTATTTTTTGTTATATGCATTTATAATTATCTTAAAATTCATAAGAGTTCATTGGCATAAATCAATTTGCTCACAACTTAACATATTATTTTTATTTATTTTAAATAATGATGATGAGGTTAATTTATATAAATCTCTATCTAATTAACACTCAATTATATGTTTCATACATAGCATTTGAATTGTCAAAATGATAAATGATAATAAATTATGCCTATTAAGTATAATTAGTTTATATATTTATTATAATTAAATATTTTAATTTAATATTAAATTATATGATAACTAATGTATATATGATTATATATAAATTATATCATAATATTTAAATATCATATTTCAAAATTAACAAAAATATGTAGAATTTTGTATTTTAACTAAAGTCATTTTATAATCAATAAATTTATATCAGATTCCATTTCCAACGGATTCATTGGACTTTTTTCTTTAATTTGATAGGTTACATGACCCACATTTGGTTAAAATTTAATTTATTATGATTTTTTAAACATTAGCTGATTTTAATAATGAATGTATGCTATATGTTTTAAATATATTAAGAGCCATATTTGATTATTTTTGACTTGCCAATGTGAATAGCTGAATTTTGGCTTTTTAAATTTAACATTTATTTAATATAAATATATTTTTATTGAATATTAAACTATTATCTGATAAAATAATGTTATAATAATATATTTTTTGAAATAATTCAAAATGACCTTCTTACTTATAAATAACCCTCATTCTCTTCTTGAAAGTATTCTTCATTCAAATTCAAAATCCCTCTAGCAAATCTAATAGAAAATTTCCTAGATTTTTCTTCCAAGTATTCTCCAAATATTGCAAGATCAAATCCTGTGTTTGGAAGCTTCAACATTTTCTAAGCAAGCTTTCTCAAATCACTTGAGTTTATTTTCTTGATATTAATCCCTTTGTAGTTGTTCATACTATTTTCACCATATATTTATTCTTTTCAATTTATACTTTTTGGTGGATTAGTCTTTGGACATCAAAGTCTAAGTTTTTCACATCAAAGTTTATTTTATCATTTTGTTTTGGTGAAAAACTCTTGTGATAGTTAGTAGGATTTATTTCAACTTGATGAAATTTTATCTTCCTACAAATTTCTTTTGATTTCTTGATATATTTTTCATTACTCTTATTTGAAAGATCATTTATTCTTAGATCTATTTTAGAAGTATATTTTAAGCAATTTAAATTAATTTTTTATGCTGAAATTATTTTCATATTTACTAGATCTCTCTTTTTAATTAAAAGCTTACTTGCCTACTTAGATCTATCATATGCTAATTTTATTTAAGTATTTTGTGATCATTTACATTAATTGAAAGCACCTTTTTGGTTAAAATAAAATAAATTATTCTTTGTTGAAATTTATTTTTTATTGTGCAAAAGAGTATTGTAAATTTATTTTGAAATCATTTTTATATTAGTCTACAAATTGTAATAACATAAACATATTAGTAAGATCACTTTAAAATATTTATTTTATTATTTCTTATCAATATTAAGTGAGCATTTTATCTTGCCAAAATTTTAAGTTGTAAAGTGATCATTTATAAGTTGTGAGATCACTTTTTTAATTGGATAGCTTGGTATATTTGTGAGAGATTTATTTTAACAAAATTTATTATTCTATATTTTTCTTTTCGTGCTATAAAATTTATATTGGGGTTGTACTCGCCTCTTTGTAGGAGAGTACATATTATGTAGGGTTGTACTCATATATAAGAGTACTATTTGTAAGCTATTTTGCATTTAGTGGATTCCTAACGGGGTGCATGGGCGTGGTTTTGGGTTTGGCTAAACCACGTAAAAATTGTTTGCTTATTATCTCTCTTTACTTTAATGTTCTTTTATTTTTGCTGCATTAAGAACTATATCTTGTCTAAAACTTAAAATTTAAGATTTAACTTTTAAAATTTTAAATATCACCCAATTCACCCCCCCATAGTGACTCACAGTTAATTCATGTTCAATTGGCAAATTGAAGATGAATATAGTCTTTGGTTTGAATCAATTTGGATTTAATTTGGATTTAAGCCAAATTGATAATATAGGTCAATTTGGGCTAACTGGGTAAATTAGACTAGGTTGGGATAAATAATTGATGGTCAAGTCATGTTTAATCATTGATGTGGTTGATGTGAATCAATGATTCTAACAAATTTGGTGTAGGGTGAGTTTTGGCCGTTAGTTCATTTGTACTAAAGGGTTGACTTGGTCAAATGACCAAGTTGACTTGGTTTGACCAATTCATAGCATTGGTCATCTAGGGTGATCAATGGTCATGGTATGAGCTTGGATGGCTAGGTTCAATCCAATTTGGGTTGGATTAGAACTTGTCCCAAAAGGGTCATTTAGGTTACTTTGAGTCAAGTGAGCCTAAGTGGGTAATTAGCTTAGTTTTGACTTGATTTAAGTTTTGTTAAATTTATATAAGAGCTTAGGATTGAAATATAAATTCTACAATCAATTTAGAGTCCAATGGATTTTGGTTCATTTGAAATTTTCAAGTCAAAAGGGCTAAGTTGGGCTTGGCAGTTAATGAATTTGGTTTGTTGATTGTAGGTTTCATTTATATTTAGATAGGTGATCAAAAGAATGATTGACTCAAGAGAAAATCCACACTTAATTTAGATAGGATTTGGCTAAGTTAGGTGGTTCAAAAGGCTTGGGTTTTGATTTGATTTTGGGTTTGGTTTTGGTCATTTGAATGTAGATTCCATTTATATTTGGGAAGGTAATCAAAGGAACAATTGATTTATAAGAAAATCAATTGAATTTGATGTGATTTAAAGACAAATTTGGTTAAGCTCATGAAGGTAGGTTCAAAGGGCTTAAAAGGAGATTTGATTTAGTTTGATTTAGTTTTGATGATTTGAGTGTATATTTTGTTTATGTTTGTGAAGTTGATTGAATATATAATTGATTTATAAATAAATCAATAAAATTTAGGTTGAATTGGGTTAATATTTGCTTGAGTTCATGGCACCAAATCAAATGGCTTGAAAGGGATGTTGGGGTTTGACATTAAGCATGGGCTTAAATCATTTGGAGCTAGATTTGAATTGGAATTTGATTATTTGATTGAAGGATTGAATTTATATTTGAGAAAATCAATTGAGTTTTTAAGGCTAAGCCCTTAAGATAAAATCATAGGGCTTAGGAAGGATTTTGAATTTGGATTTGATTATAGATTTCAATCATTCGATTTGGAATTTAGATTTAGATTTAGAGTTTAGAATTTGAATTTGAATTTGAATTTGAGATTTGATTTGAGAATTGTATTTTGATTGGATTTAAGAATGTGCACATGGATTGGATTTAGACTATCGGATATATGATTATGACTAAGGAGCTCGTAGTGTCTAAAAGAGCCCTAAGTCTAAGAAGAGGAGGTTGAAAGCTCACTCTAAAAGTGAGGTCAACAAGTTTATTTACCATTAACCATATCGAGCTCAATTTGAGTTTGTTCATGAGCTCGGTTAAAATTGAATTCGAGCTTGTTAATGAGTAGCTTGTTTATTAAAATAAATAAGCTTTAATTGAGCTTGTTCATGAGTAGATTGTTGAGAAATATACATGAGATGTATCAATTAAAACTTATTATGCCCCAAAAAGTAATAATTTAAACAATATTATTCACAAAAAAGCTTTAATTGAGATGTAATCAAGCTCCATAGCAAGCTTGTTCACAAGCTTTAAATGATAATGTTCATGAACGTAAATGAACCAAACGACAAGCTGTTCAAGCTTGTTCATTTAGCAGTCGAGTATTTACAAAAGTGTTCAAGATCATTTGATTAGTTAATCAAACAATCATGAATGAGCTCTAATCGGTGAGCCATGAGTAGCTTGTTGAATGCTTGGTTAATTAGCAACCTGGTTCAAGAGATGACTTATTTATATTTGTCCAAAATTCTAGCGGTTTGTGTTTTCATATCGGAAATATTAAAAATGATGCATAAAAAAAGTAAAAAATGTTGAATAGAAAATCAATTGGATTAAATGGCAACATTACCTTCTTCGCTTTTATTACTCATAAAAAAAAATAACATCCACCCTAGCAATTTAATTTAATTTGATAGGGTGCTAATCAAATTTACATTTAATTCAAAAAAATAATAATAAAATTGAAATCAATTTGAATCCAATTTATTTAAAAATCTCTTGAATTTGAACCCTATTCAACATGACATAAAAATATTTAAGTGTGATGGATTAGTAGCAACCCAATATTAAATAGAAACAAGTATCCAATTTAGTATGATGTCTTAATAAAAATAATAAAATATATAATCCAATTGAGTTTTAATTTTAAAAAAATTAAATAATCAATTCAATATTTTAGATTAACTTGAACTTGATCTAAGCCTAATTTATTTTTTGAGCCTCATTAGCTAACTTCGAGTTTGACCAAAATATTTTATAGGTTGACTCAAATTCCAATTTTCATGTTGAGTTTGAATAGGCTCAACTATCGACATCATACTATTTGATACCTTATTATGATAAATGTATTTATTGGGTTTAATTCACACTATATTAAAATTTTATAAATAAAATATAAATTTTTTAAGAATAACTTTAATTTTAGTAAAAACACATTTTTAAAAATTATACAATTTCAAGTAAGTATAAAAATTATTAGAATTATTATGTTGGCATATTAATATTATCTTATATGCTAAATCTTTATTATGAATTTATAATATTTATTTAAAAAATTTATTATTTATGACTCATAAAATACAATTCATAAAAAAAAAATACGACTCTTTCTTTTTAGAAGAAATATGTTAAAAATGGACAAAATTATTCCCAATAAGGGATAAATTAACTTTGTGCTTTTTTAAGACAAATTGGACTTGTAAGTTATTTGAATAAGATTCAAATCAAACTTGAACATGATTCAAAACTTTGTTGAAACTTAGATTTAAAACCTTGCTTTGAATTGTGAGCATGAGTTGAACACTAAAGATGGAGTTTGAACACTTTTTTCGCCGCGTACTACCCTAAGTCCTCTTTACTTACACATCAATGGTCATGCAATGCAATCTCCCAATACCTTCATTATGAACTCATCTTCTCTTTCACATGTTGTCATTGATCAGGCATTGCCCACTCCTAGTGTTCTGACTCTTCGTCTTCTTCTTCTTCTTTGCATGCAACACTCTTTTCATGAACTCATCTTTTCCTTAACACATTATCATTGATCATGTGAAACCTATGACACTCTCATCATTATTTATCTTATTCTTCTTTGCATGCCATCACTAGTTACATGATGCTTACCACTAGCACTCTTTTCATGAACTCCTCTTTTCCTTAACACATTATCATTGAGCATGTGAAACCTACGACTCTCATCATTATTTATCTTATTTTTTTCACATTGTTGTAGTTTAAAATACCTTCCCCTAGCATTTTTGCTATGAACTTTTCTCTTTTGCAAGCTTCCATCAATATCATAATGCATTCTCGTAATGTTTCTATTAGGAGCCCTTCTCTTTTTCACATCACCACTAATCAGACAATGCCTATCCTTTGTGATTCAAACATAGCTTTGAACAAATATTCAATCAATGTTCAAACATAAGTTTGAACTTGGTCCAAATTTAAATTAGTTGCTAAAGTTAAAATATCACTACTTCAAACAAAGATTTGAATACAAGTTTTGATGAACTAAAAATATCACTACTTTAGAAAAAAAATGTCAAGATTTTTTGCTAATTATATGTATTATGAGGCATAGATATTCAAATTTTTTATTAATATATTCTTATTTTTGATGAAGTTTTCTTAAATTTACTTTTCTAATCGCTCTCTTCTTTTGCTTTTTTATATGCATGTTTGTACTAACATTAAGAATGATCAAATAAAAAATACAAAGCACAAAATATATGATGATTATGATATAGCAAGGAAGAAACCTGACTCGAAACCAGTTTCAGAGGGATAAATTAATCTTTCTCTATACTTTTATTGATGGCTTTAACAAGGATTCAAAAAGAGTGGAATGCTTTGCTAAAGCATCCTTTGATTTAACTGTTTATCAAATTCGATAATTCGATAAATAAATAGACATATTATAATGTAACTAAAGCACTAATTCTCTCACCATGCTCTCACCATGCTCTCACCATGCTCTCCTTGCCCAAGAGATCATCAATAAATTCAAGCATTCTTCTTCCAAGGTTTGTTTCATGGCGATTAAAGTTGATATGGAGCAAGCCTATGATAAGATGAGCTGGTGTACATTGAGCAAGATGCTCACCTTGATGGGGTTCCGATAGATTGACAAGTGGATTCTGTGTCACTCACCCTAGATTCTCCATCTTGTTGAATGGCGGTCTCTCCTGGATTGGCCTTGAGTGTGGATTTAGACAGGGGTCCACTCTCACCTTACTTATTCTATGCTCACGCTACTTTCTTTAGCTTTTAAGCGAGAGGGCGGGACAGGTGTGGAAGATGGAAAGGTACCTCTATCTCTAATCTCCTATATCTTCGATTGATTACCTCTCGTGCTTCTATTCTACATGCCAAGCAAAATAAAGCCATTCTTGATGATTCTTTGGTGTTTGGACAACCCAGCATCAGCGGTGCTAAGTCCATTCTCTCTTTAGCAAATCCACTAAGAGATGGAGGACTAATTGGATTTGCTAGGCTTATTGGGTTGAGGTCCAAGAGATGGAGTATCTTGGCCTTAAGTTGGCTATGAGGAAGCTCTACAAGCATGATTTCAATTCCCTGATTCAGCTGGCCAAAGAGAAGATTATATCTTGGGGAACTCAAAATCTCTCCTATGCAGGCCGGACTACCCTTATTTCCTCAGCTCTTATACTAGGTTCGGTTTATCAGCTAACACATACAACTATTCCCTTGAATGTGGGGAGATTGGCGGTTATGTAGGTCCTTCTTATGGGACAAGAGTCCACTGGGAGGGCATTCACTATGTAATACTATTTGGTGCTCTTTATTAAGCATGGGAGGCTTTGTTTTCACTCTACCCTTGCTTGGGCTGGCCCTCTCAGGGCAAGGTTGGCTTGGGATTTTCTGCAGAAGCCCACTTCATTACTTCACCGCTGCATTCGGGAGCGCTATGGGGAAGATATTTGGAGTGGAAGCTTGAAGATATAATCCTAAAACAATCTTACTCTGTACCTTAATAATGAACACATTAAATTAGCATCCAATTAAAAAAATAAGTTCGTGATCTTCAAAATTCAATTGAATTATCCCAAAGAACAATATGAAATATTCAAGCAATTCCATAAAATTGATGGCAAGCTTCAGATCTATGGTTTTACCTCAACACAGTGATAGAGTAGGGGAAGAAAGGACACGGAGCATGAAAATTGGAATTGATAAAAAAAGAATTTTTAAAAAAATGAATGCAAAATTAATTTGATTAAAAATTTTACCTAAATTAAGAAAATAACAACCCACTTTCTATTTTTAAATTATTTTTTTGAACTAAAAAAAATACAATGGTTATCGAGGTAGTCGGGCGGTGATTGATGTTGTTTAAAAAAATGCCATGAGATTTTATTCCATTTTTCATAATATTTTATAGAAATTAAAATTCATATTTGATTTTATAAATGTAAAAATTAAAAAATTCTCATTAATTAAAAGAGTAAGTTCAAAAAAAATTCATTGTTTGTAGAATGTAGCGATATTACAAATTTATATTACATTGTGAAATCCAAATATCATATATTAGAAAGAAATTATAAGAAATTTTTTTTATGTGGAAAAACCAATTAAGAAATCAAAATGTTTACTTATGTATTTTATTACAACACTTCACCTTTTTGTTGAATTATGTTTTTTTAAAAATTAGATTGTGTGAATTTCATGCTTACTATAGAATATGAGAATTTATAATGGTTTCTTGCATATATTAAGATCAAATATTTGTGTTGATAACTTTAGGTTCTTATTTCTCAAAATCTTGTGACTTTCTCTTAGTTAAATTTTATGACAAGAATATTATTTATAAGATTCTAAGAGAGTCATTTTGATAATTATAATTAAAATCCCAAAAGCGATATCTTGATTCATTTATATATTTCCAATCATAAGATTTGATCATCAAATCTAATGATCTTACTATTGGGTTTGTCTAAATGATTAATAAAATTAAATTTAGCGGTTTAACTATCATAATTTTTCAAAGTTTCCATGTATCTTCTTTGAGCTTGATTTAAATCATTTAGAAATGACCCATTCTTGTATCGATAAAATCATCTACAAAAATTCATTTGATTTATAAATTACATCATCATATAATAAAGAAATCTACTTTTTTTTAAAAAAAATATCTATTGATTTTATTAAATTCAAGATGATTATTTTAAATTTTACCAAAAGAAATAGCACATTATCAATTAATATTTATGATTCAAAATTAAAATCTATAAATATGAATTTATATTGAAGATTACATAAATAAATATTATGTTGTGTATGTATGAGGTTTATATTATTACTAAAGATATCTATAGTTGATATTGAATCAATTTTTTTTGAATGAATCATAGTTAAAGAGTATATATTACTTTAATCATGATGAAATAATTAATCTATAGTCAAAAAAGTTCTTTAAGATTAAGATATTAAACAAAGTTGATTTAATTATATTTGAAATATCAATAAAAACTTCATCAATTGATGTATCTTGATGCAAAGTATGTTAATAAAACTTAAGATTAACTTAGAACCATAATTTTTATTCTAAATTTTTATAGTTAAAATAATTATTTTATAGATAAAAAAATAATGATTTACATAACTATATTCTAAAATAAAAGTAATAAATAATAACATGACTCATAAAGTGGTAAATCAAAATATAACAATAAAAATATCAAAATCTAAAATTTCTTAAATAGACTTTAAATTGAAAAAATGTATGCTAAAAGAGCATGATGTACTAAGAATGAATTAACCAAAAGAGGATATGTTAAGGAGATCTAGAATGATGTATAAATAAAATTAATGAAATATTTCATTAAAAGCATAACTAAATCTAGATAATATTAAAAAAAAGAAGATCAAATCAAGATAAATAAAGAAACACCATTAGTCAAAATATTTTCTAATAGAAAAGAAGAACTTATTTTAGTTAAACATGCATGTATGTTATAAATATTAAAATTCACTTATAAGATTCTAATAAAATTTTTATAATAATATAATTAAAGAATATTGCATTGAATAAACTTTAGAAAGCATAAAACTAATCTTAGAAAAATATAAATGTATAAAGTTAAATTAAAATTTAGTCAAAATATCATCAAACTAATGTATGTATCATGATGTAATAGACAAATCATAACTAACTCTAAAGTATTTTTTAGTCATATTTGTGATTTATGACAAAATAGTTAGAGTAATATTTTAAAATGTTGTAAAAAACATAAGACAATTTATTAAAGAATAAAAGAGGCTATGTGATAACAATCTCAAAAATATGAAGAAATGACAACTAGATTTACTTAAACTATGATAAATATGTTTGTTGATCTTCTAGCATCATCTTCAATTCTTCTTGTTTCAAAAGCTTATCTTCACCCTTTAAGAGCTCATCTTGTTTCATTTAGTCTTTTGAAATTTCACATTTACAAGATTTCATAGGTTTTAAAATTATAACCTCATTATATAGAATTTTTATATATATATATTTATTTTATATTTTTTATTATATATTTATATTATATATATAGAATTTTTTTTATATTCAACTTATAAAATAAATTATAACCAATTTTATTTCAAAACATGAGACATTTAGATTTCAAAAAAATCAAAATGTAGATTTTGAGCACCACCACTTGTCTTTTTGATTAAGGATTTTTAAACAAACAACACCTAAATGAAAATTCTTTGATTAAATATTTATAATATTACATAATACTTTCATTTTAAGAAGGACCAAAAAAAAATAATGTTAGTTTAATCTTAATATTATCTCAATCATTATAGAACAATTCTAACATAAACATCTAAGACTATAGTAGGAAAACATTTATCACATTAAAAACCACATCACAATAATTATCATAGCACATTAATCAAAGAAAACAAATCATCCTAGCCTATAATGACTATATCCTATTGAGTAAATCTAGCATGTACAAGATTATGTAGGTATCACCTATTAAGTTTCATCATTGTATTTTTTGGGTTTCTAAATTTTTAATTTGTTATTCAAGTTAATCATGGATAATTTCTACTTGGTGATTAGCATTTTAAAAAAATTTTATTTTAATTTTACATTTGGGTTTTAATTATAAAGTGTTTTCTAAGAATATAAATATAAGATTCAACAAGTAATAAATCTCACCAAAGGCATTCTAAATTTTATGAAATACATCTTTCATAGAAGGAACAAAGATGCATTCCATAAAGCACTAAAAATTATTCTAAGTAAATTTATAAACTTCATGATTATTTAATTAATTTTAATTTAATTTAATTTAATTTTCTTAAAGAAAATTGAAAAATTTCAAAATATTTTCTAAATTGTATAGAATTTTTCTTGAATGTTCACAATTGCTATCTCAAAGAATAAATGAGTTCACTTTTTTTTTTCTGGCTGATTATTAAGATTTTAACATGCTAATTTGGTGATTATGGTTTAAAAATTATACTAAGAAGGATAAAAACTTTTAATTTATCTATTTTTATAAGTTACAAGCTAATGTGAAATATATTAAAATTGTATGAATTTAATATTAAATATTTCGATTAACAACCAACTTATATATTTTAATCAACAAGTTTCATTTTTAAATTAGCTTAAATAAATCTATGAAATACATCTTTCATAAGGAACAAGATGCATTACAGTGATAAACAAAGGAAGTTTATCACAATTTTTTTTTATATTTATATCTACAAATTTTATAAGGAAATATTGTCTAGCTATACATGAAGAACACTTTCATCAAATGATCTAAATACAAAAATTGCGTTTTTTGAATAGTTCTTGAAATATAAACTAATATGTTCATCTACTTTTCTTTTATTTATCTTCCATTTTAGGATATGAATGACTTCTTTAGAGTAGCTTTTTAACTTTATTGTTCAAAGTTCATTATATCTACCACTCGGATTATACTCATTCATCTCCAATAATCTTTGTGGTATTTTTTACTTCATCCCCAATTCTTCCTTCAATTTTAGCTTGTCATCATCTCTTATAATTTCAAAAATAACAACCAATATTTAATCTTCAATGGCATTTTCAAATCAGTATATACAATATTTTTTACCAAATGGAAGTAAAGCATCAATAACAAAACTGAAAAAAAAGATTTTTCTACTTTTTATTTTTTAACTTCAAACCTGAAGCTTTCCATTAATCGTGGCCATTTTGAAAGGATGCCATTCTGGTTTCTTCAATTCATCTTGCCACATGGAACAAAGTTCTACAGCTTTTATATCTGCAACATCTTTTCGATATTTCTTGATGCATGAACCATAAAATACCTTTTCATCTAATTCACCCATTCTCTTTATTCCAATTATAGTTCTGTTCAAAATATTTGATAGGCCTGAATATAAATTAGTGTAGAGAAGTTAGAGCCAGAAGATGACATTCACATGCAAAATAATTATTAGCTTTCATTTATGCATGCTATATAGTATTTAAAAGAGAGAAATCATAGTTGGAGACTCACGGTTATTAATTCTTTCCGAGCTTCCTGCAGTTCATTATTACTTTTCCTTTCTTGAACAACTAAAGCTTGATTAAGTGCATCAAGGTCTTCCAATTCCTCCATTTTTTCTTTTAAAGTTTCACTCAGCTCCTCTATTTTGGTGTTAGTGTTAGAATCTTCACCTCCCATATGCTTCATTACTCGTAGATTTCCTTTCAATTGTTGAATTTCTAGCTCCAACTTTTGCTTTGCATCAAGATGCTTCTCTAACAGGAGAATTTTATTTATTGCTTTCTCTTTCTCAATTTGTGATAAAATTTCTCGAGTTTGAGCTTTGGATGATAATAGATTTAATAGAATTTATAAAGTTTTTAGCACAACATTAGAAAGTTTTTGTGAACTAACCTTTTGTTCTTCAATGAGCTTGAAGGCATCTTCATCAGCTTTATTCTGTTCCATGGAAACCAGCTTGAGCGAACTATTTTTGAGACCACTGTACAAGGGCAACAAATATTAGAGTTCAAACAAAACAATAGAATTTGTTGCTTATCGGTATTTGGCTATTGTTGTCAACGACATTGGCCATATGAGTCCATTTTGCTATACATGATCATATTTTAAGTAAATATTGACTGATAAACAATTAAGCATGCAATCGATTAATAGTTTTCTTATAGTTCCCATGAAATAGGTAATTGTAGTATTTTATTAACTAGGGAGCAAGTTCCTCTCCACTCACAGACCGCTATATAAGATTGTACATCAGGTGTTAAGATTATCTCTAACTTTAAAATCATCCTTAATATTTTTTTTCTTTCTAATGGGTACAACCTCTTGCTATGCCTTCTAAGTTTATCCTTGATATTTTTCTTTTGATTGTGCCTAGATGCAAGTTATTTGAGTCTTTTCATAATCTTAAACTCTTGAATTATTTTTTCTATTGTTTATTTGGATTAATGATATATTCTTATTCTTATTAACTAGGGAGCAACTTCTGTTTTTCAATGAGCTTGGGAACATCTTCAACTTTCTTCTACTCCATGAAAGCCATTGAGGGAAAGTGGCGGATAGAACTCACAAAATTTTGGGTTGCTCCTATACATTGTAGGACAATTTGTTACACACACACACACAATCTATATTAGATTAATGATAAAATTAAAAGAAGAAAAAAATATTATAAGCACGTAAAATTTATGGAAAGACAAATGCACGCACACACATCTATATTCAGATTAAAATAAAAGAAAAGAAGATAGGTACATAAAAATTATGGAAAGACAAATTAATGAAACCTCTTTCTATTAGCATCAAGAACATCAAAAATTCACTCATCTAATTTCTCAATGAATTATTTTACTATAATGATACAACATAAAAATTGTTAACCAATAGTGACTCTAAAAATTTTTCTAAAAAAACTACTATGATGATACCACATAAAATTCTCTAAACTTGACAATATCAAATTTTTTATAGTGAAGAACTTTAGCCTAAAAAGGTGGAGCTATCATATTTTGTTTAACTCTTGATATATCTCTTTAAAATTTATAAATCAAATATGAATCTCAAGGTAAAGCATGTATACAATAAAATTAAACGACTCAGTAAGACAAGTTCAATCACCTTAAAATCCGGTCAAGCAGAGCCCAAATAAGCTTGAATCAAGCCCAAAGACTATATATGAAAACTTCGAGACACTAATAAAATGGTGAAATGAATTTTTAAATTTGACGTGCTTATAGTCAAATTGAGCAGCTTAACGAGATGAATCCAACAAACCTAAGATAACTTAATTCAAATATCATTTGAATGGTCAAATCACTAAAACTACGATCAAATGAATCAAAATGAATCATCGGTAGAGTGTTTTTGGATTTTGACTACAATATTCAAAATGCCACTTTCGAGAATCCTATAAATAGGGCATCGTTCTTGTCATGAGGGAGAAAGAAAGCTGAAGTGAACTT
>CM038232.1:93298600-93353621 GCA_021442155.1 Cymbidium sinense | reverse complement strand
TATTGCTAACAAAGCAAATAAGTCAATATCTGCTCAAATTAATTTTTCATTAATACGCAAATATAATTATTAAAATGCAAAGTTTATAAGTTGAAAATATATGAAGGGAGCCCCTTAATGTATTATATAAAGTGATAATTTAAATTATAAATTGTTTTCTTGAAAATTTATATTTTATTTTATGGAGATTGTTCTTGATTTTTATATCATTGATTTTTCACCTTCTATAATTCATGAATTTAAATTATATTTCATTTCTTCAATGCATTAAATAATCAAATTTATTATAATTTAAAAGTTATTTTGTCCTCTCAATTTTTATGAAGAGATTTCTTCAAATTTCACTCTAATTTTTCATGAAATACTACTTCAAATTCATTAAAAATATTCAATAATACATTTATTATCATTAAATATATATTTTTGAATATTTAATAAGCCTCATCAAAATATTTTAGAATAATATGAGTTGTCCGATGTTAGGAATAATAAAAAACATTAAGAAAAATCTCGTTTTAGAAAAGTTAAGGTTCTGTTGGGAATTAATTTTTATTTTTTAGTTTTCTGTTTTTATTTTTAAGAAACAGAAAAAAATAAAAAATATTTTTGTTTAAGTTTTATTATTTTTGTTTTTCTATTTTTAAACAAATTTATTTTTTATTTTCAAAAATACTAAAAACATGTAAAATCTATTTTTCTTTATTTTTAAAACACCCGGTCATACTTTTCAGATGTTTATACATTAACTCCTACAAATGAGTATTTTCTTTTTATATTTTCAATGTTTGAAATGCATCGGTGTATTTTATCTTGCAAGCAGATATTTTTTAAGTAACATCTATGATGATCAAAATAATATTACTCAAATCACGTGATGTCTTTATTTGTAAAATCAATTTTATTTATGTGATTGTCATTATGAAAATTCTTGTTTGATGGATTTTATATATTTTGAATTTTCTAAGTTTTTTTTTTATATGAGCGTTATTTGGGTTGTTTCGATGATTCAAATCTAATGTACTTTAATCATCAATTCAATTATATTTAATTCGATTCGAGCAAATAGGACAGATATGTAGTTCATCATCGTCGTTGTATTAAATATTTTTTCTTTTATGTTAAATTAAGAAAATATCAAATATATATTTATTTTATTTTAAAATTTAAAAATAAAAAAAATACAAATAGGTCCCAAGCAGCCTTCTTCGAGTAATAATTAATTTTATTATTTTATTATTTTCATTGCAAATTTTAAAAATTAACAACTAAACATATATTTTTTTTTACTTTTTAAAATAAAAAATTCATAAAATATCAAATATATTTTTATTTTCACATAAAACAAAAATTAATTAAAAACAAAAAATTGTTTTCCAAAAAAAAAAACAAAAAATTGAAAATAAAAAATAAAAAATAAAAAATAAAAAATGATCCAAACAGCCCCTAAAATTTTCCACTTTCATTGAAATCATCATTATTCGTTCAACATTATTGAACAAATCTCCGAGTAATTTTAAATTTAAAGTTTAAAAAATTATTTTTAATATATAAAAATAAAATCCAAATTTTAGGTCTAAATCATTTCACTGGCAAAACTGATCAGAAGGTTTCTTGTCCGGTATCGTCTTCTTACGGTAGACGAACTGTGAGCGGGAGGTCCATCGAGGAGAGCAACGACCCTTGGAAAATGGTAATTCCATATATGTTCTTCTTCCTAAAATTTTCATTTTTCTTTTCCACTCATACATTCTATAACGATCAAACTTCTTTAAATTTAATTGCACAAGAGGTTAATCCTTCTTTTCCTCTTTCTTCTGATGATCCATTCTGTAGGTGTGCTTAGCCTGCCTTTTACCTCTGTTCCTTATCCCGGTGGTGAACGCCTTGCCGTTGCTCGTCCATTTTATCCTGGTAATCATTACTCCATGATTCGAAATTCTGTTTTTTTATTTTTTTATTTATCAATTCTCCCAATTCTAGGGTTTTTTTTGGGGGATCTTACGTGAATATCTGCTGAAGCATAACTTTTATTTCACTTCATCAGTAGTTAGCCCAGTATTTTTTAATCAGTTTCTTTTGTCGGGAAACGTTTCCTTTTACATTTTAATTTATTTCAGGATGATTTACTTGAAGTCTTTGAATCAAGTTTTGATTTGGTTAATTGCAGTTCAATTAAACTATAAACTGGCTGAAGAAGAAGAGGAATAGTGTAAAGTTTGTATTTTTTATGTTTTTTACAGCTCCCAATGAATGTATAAATGGGACAGGAGGACCTTCATGAAAATTGTAAAGATGACAAATCTATTAGTCCTCCATTCTGTAGTTTTAGCTGATAAATATTGCCAAATTCTTTTCAGCACAAGCACAACCCCATATGAGAATACTCTTCTTTAACTTGCAAGATTTAACAAGGATTTAACTAGGATTTAGGTTAAATATCACTGAACAAATTTTTAAGGGATGTGAATTCTATTGCCTGGTTACATTCTATTTTAGCTCTGTTTTTGAGTTTTTTTTTCTGATTTAATAAATAATTGGAGAAGTTGAATTTAACAAATCGTGTGACTTTTGTTGCATTGGTTTGCTCTCATAAGTTACTATCCCTTATGCAACCCCGCAATTTAGCTTCTCCTGTGCCTATAAGAGTGATCTGATCTGTGAGCTTCCTCCTGCGGGTTTGATGATTGAGGTGAGAGGAGATTGCTCGATTTTGATCCGGAAAGGTTTCATCTGGGATCCTCTACTAAGCCATGGGACCACCAAGCCATGTATCTCATGTAAAAGAGAAGAGCTCTTGACATTGCATGCGATCCCTTCCCCTTTTCTTTGATGGCCAGTGGAAGAAAATCTTTTTTTTTGACTTATTTGTGTTCCTTTTTTTGGCTTGGAAAATCAATTGTTGGGTTATACATGTAATCCCTTTTTTTAAAAACTTGATTGATATTAGAATGCACATTATATCGCATGGGAGTGAAATTAATTAATGATTCATTTATTATTATTTCTAAAAATTGCTTTTTAATTACTTTTATGCTATTAGATATAATGATTATGAAAAGCATCAAGTTATAAGCAAAGAAAATGATTTTATGAAAAGGGTGTTAATGAGCTTGGTTATCCACTTGATTAATGACTGTTGGATTACTTAGGACCAATTTTGAGGATAACATAAGTTTAATATTGACTTATAGTTAGTTCCTATAATCTGATAATCATTTAAATCACAAAGCATGAACATAACATCTAAATATTTTATGGGGATTAGCTAGATTTAACAATATCATACCAAATAAGTTTTATGATTTAACACTCCTAATATTTACTAAATCTAGTTTAATTGGCTTTACTAAATACTACTTGAATTAAATTCTATTTATACCCAAACAACTCCTAAAAGCTAATTGTAATGAAAATTCTTTTGGTGGATGAATTTTTACTTGTTTCCCACCATTTTGGTGTGGCTAAAGTGTTTTAATTCTTGATGGCTTCTTTTTTGCATAATTTGAAGCTAATTCGTTGGACGTTGTTTTATTTCTAGCTTGTTTGGCATCAGAATTTGTATTCATGTTGATGAATGATGTGATATTGCAAGAAGTGATGGAAACTAAATAATGAAGAATAAGGAAACAACCACAATGTATGAAAGATTTCCAAACCACTTGAAGAGGAGCTGAAGTACGAGCATGGTTAAGCTAATAGAACACAATCATAATTGGAGTTTAGCTAGAATATTGAGATTGTTATGTCAGTTAGCTTGTGGCTATTAATAACTAATTCAATTACATTGTAATAGGTAGTTATGTTTGTCAAAGTAAGTTATACTTAACTTGATTTAGTTAGCATGAATAAGCTTGTAACCTCAAGAAACAATTTAAATGAAGATTCAAAGTTGGCTATGTATGTTAGAGTAAATTTCCTAGTTCCAATCTCTTCTTTGCTTTCTCACCTAAGCCCTCTTTGTTTTGATATCTTGAAGTTTTGATAGGTCAAAGTGCCTTTATCCAAATGGGATTATTAATTTTGAATATACTGGCAATCATTAGCTATTGTAGCTAGGAACATTAGTCGTAGATGGTACTTGAACCGTGAAGAAATTACGTGAAGAATGCAAAATAGAAGCAACATTTCATAGTGATAATGCTTTGCAATGAGGTCTCATGATGATTGTCCGTGATCGAACAAGTTGGAGTCAGTGACAAGTTTCAAATCTTATAACACATACAATAATGGGCTTTGTTCTGAGACTTCAGTCGACCACAATCCAAGAAATCCTTTGACTTAAGGAAATTTTTGTGCGATGAAGATTGAAATACCCAGTGGCAGATAAGATTAGAGAGAGTCGCCTTAGATGGTTTGGCCACGTAAAGCGTCGGCCGTCCAATAACCCGGTTAGGAGAGTAGATATATTAGATTTGCCTTATGTTAAGAAAGGTAGAGGTAGACTTAAAAAGACATGGTTAAGATGTATAAAAAATGATCTTAGTATACTTCAATTAAATGAGAATTTGACACATAATAGGACACAATGGAGACGAAGGATACATGTAGCCGACCCCACTTAGTGGGATAAAGGCTTGTTGTTGTTGTTGTTGTTGAAGATTGAAATACCCTATTTTAATAGAGATTATTCACAAATATAGTTAGAGTAGATCAATTATTTCATGACATGAATTGACCCCACGTAGTGGGATAAAAGCTTGTTGTTGTTGTATAATTTATTGGAAGTACAATGAGTTATTATTGCAACGGTTTACATGGATGGATTTAAGTTGGTAGCAATGGATGCATTCTAATTGAGTTCTTGGGCATCTTTCAAAGAAAGCATTCTCGAATGCTTTGGACCATCATTATATCAAGATTTGAAGGGAGAACTCGCTAAAATGCATCAAACAACCACTGTACAAGATTTTTATAATTGTTTTAAGGAGCTCACAAATCATATCTTACATATTTTGCTTTCATTTTTTTAAAGCTAATTTTTTCTTACACACACATGTTTGAAGGAAAGTGCGAGTTTACAACCACAAAATTTAGTTTATGCTTTCCATTTAAGGGCTGTTTGGTTGCCTGAAAAAGGAAAACAATGTAAAAGGAATGTAGTGTATTTGGATTACTTTAAGTTGTTTAGTTGAAAACTCTACAAATACATGAGTTTTTTTTTTCTGTTTGTTAAAATAAATATAATGTAAAGTATTTTTTGAGGTTCTTGTGGTGGCACGGATCGGCGGTTGTGAGGCGGGCATTGGTGGCCAGTAGGAGGCGTGAGTGGCGATGCGCCATAATTATTCTGTCGGTGTATTTGGAATTTGCTCAAATCTGGGCAAATTCAAATACCTAAAAATTCTAAATCTAAATACATTATATTATTTTAAAATTTTATTTTGGATCTTACCAAACACACAAAATTTGAAATCTTTTGCATTTACATTACTTTACACTCTAAAGTATTGAAAACCAAACAACCCCTTAGTTAAATTAATGGAATATTAGTGGATAAGGTGGGTCATGTGAACCAGCAGTGAACTATGAATTCATGGGCTCCAAAATCAACAATGCTAATTTTACCCACCCCAAGCTATGCAAATGTAAACTCTACAGCAAGCACTAAACTAATTTACTGGCGCATTATTTAACTACAGGTTAATTGGAGGAACATAGAACTATGCAGCTTTGCTTTCATTGCAATGGTAATTAACATTGAGGATATGTTTATAATTTTAAACTTCTCATTTTAATGGTATAAATGATGTCCATGAGTAACTATCGAACAAAGAATTGCTGAAGGCAACAATAACATTCATAATTTGGAACAATATTCAAAATCTGCTTTTATACTTCACCGGATGTTCTAATTTTTGAACATTAAAATGCAAGGTTTGATTGGCAGTACTTTGATTCAAATATTAGTAGATAATGGATTTACATATAATTTTATTCAATGAAAAATCATTCGCATTTTGGAGTAGCTAATCATACCATCAAGTATAAAGGCTTGTTGTTGTTGTAACCATACCATCAAGTATTTTTAAAGTGCTAGTTGGAAATGGAGATGTTCTGCAGTGCTCTTGCTTTTGCCCTCAGTTACCAACTCAATTGTTGTCACTTGATCTAGTGGCATCATGTTTTCAATTGCAAGCATGTGCACATCAGCAAACAATAAACAAGTAAATGGTGCATACTTTGCCAACACAAATTAAAATGGTGATTTACAAATATTAAGAGTTTTTCAACCCTCAACAAAATTACCATCACATTGCAATGTGGATCATAACATAAATCTAGTGCCTAGAACAAAACCAATCTATGTATGATCATATAAATAACCATAATTTTCAGAAAACTGATTGAAAAATTGGTGAGAAGGATTGCTTGATGTGGACATTATTTATGAAAGCACAAGGTGATTTTCATCCTTGATACTATTAGTATGCAGTAAATATGATATTTGGTGATTTTGCATTGATTATGGAGCGTTAAATTGAGTCATTATTCTTGATCATTTTCTATTGTCAATAGTGGATAAATTAATTGATGAGTTACATGTTGCATCAATTTTTTGCAAATTAGATTTATGACTGGGCTATCATCAAATCAGAATGGCAAAGATGATGTTTATTGAATAGTATTTGAACACATGACAAGCATTATGAGATTTTCACTATGCTTTTTAGGGTGATGAATGCCAATGAAAGAAGAAGCATTAAGTTAAGTGTTAGAGAGTATGCTTAAGTGGATTAGTGGCTTTATACTTAGAGACAAAGCTACGAAACATATATATAGTTGAAACGGTTGTAGTAGCTCTAGTGGAAGATAAGATTCAAGAGAGTCGCCTTAGATGATTTAGTCACATAAAATGTTGACTATTTGATGACCAAGGTAGAAGAGTAGACTCTAGAGGTGCCTCAGAACATTTTTCCCGTGTTTAGTATGATCATGGAGGGCTTGATTGTGAGTGATATTGATGACAGCTTAATTATCATAATATAATTTTATTAGTCTTTTGATCATGATTTGAAGTTTTTCAAAGAAAAGTTTTAGCTAGATTAATTCGTTAACCCATTTGCCAATAATCTTAATTTAGTTTCAACAGTACTTCTAGCTTCACATTTTGTTTCTTACTCTAGGATAGAATGCTAATTGGATCCTCTTGTTACAACACTATCCCTTTAGCTGGATTTTTTTTCAATTGTGAAACCAACCCAATTAACTTGAGTGTATGCTTGAATTTTATGAGATTCTCTTTTTTGAAGAACAATCCTCTCCTTAGACTCTCTTTCATATACTTTAGGATATGTGATGCAAATCAAAATGCTACTCATAAGGTTCATGTATAAGTTGACTTACCATGCTAATAACAAAAGTAATTTCAGGTCTTGTATGAGCCAAACATATGAGTTTTCCAACAAAGCATTGATATCCACCCTTTTAACAGGTGTGCTGGTACTTTAATCACTTAATTTTTACATTATTAGCAATAAGGATTTAAACAAATTTATATCCAAGTAACCCAACTTTTTGAAGAGGTCAACAACATAAATCCTTTTAGGATATGGTATTGCTAGATATATTTTTATCTACTTCCAAGTCAATGTATTTTAATGGCCAAGATCTTTGATTTCAAACTAATCAGTTAATCAGCTAATTTTATTTGATGAGATAATGATATCAACATATACAATTATTATTGTTAATTTATTACCCTCATGCTTATAGAATTAAGTATGGTCTGTATGATCTTGTTTATACCCTTGCTGATAAACAATATTAGTGAATCGTTTAAACCTTGCTCTTGGCAATTATTTGAGAACATAAATGAATTTTTCCAATTTGCATACTTGGTTTGTTGTTCTAGTACTCTTAAAGCTTGGAAAAAATTATGTGTAGACTTCTTTATTTACTACGCTATTTGTAGGTGCTAAATTAGATTTATACCCGAGTTTTATCAGGTTTGGCAACATGAGGAAATGTGACTGTATAGTCTATTCTAGAGGGTTGAGTGAATCATCTTACAATTGAACTTTGTATCTATCAATAGCCCCATCTAATTGATATTTCACCATGAAGATCCATTTGTAGCCAATCGGAATAGTTTCGCTAGGATTTTGAGCAACCTTCGAGGTTCCAATTTTTCTAAGATCTCGCATATCTTTTTCGACAACCTTTTTTCATTTTCAAGTGCCTTAATAGATATATTTAGCATCAATTGGTTTTGAAGTTTCAATTTATGATAAATTTGAAATCAATGCTTTAACAAAGGATGATAAGTGGTCATATCTTTCCACTTATCTTATTAAATGCTTAGTATAAGAGGTAGACCCTTTTTAAAAAAAATTGATAATTCATCAATAAAATCAAAGAGAAGCAGCTGTGAATTACTTAAGGTTGAGTTAGATTCACGTTAAGCTTTAGGAGACTGAGGACCTTCAACTTTGTTGTTAATTTTTTTGATGTGTTGCCGCGAAATTCAATCGAATGATGTTATGGATTATCTATTATTATTATTTTTGGGAATGTTAGTTTCATTTTGTTGTATTTCATCTTGGGTTTATGCTTTATCCCTATATATAGGAAGATTCAAGTTATAAGTATAGTAAGTAGAATTCAGGATTTGCAAGAAATTTTTTTTGAATTTAACTTACATTTTCCATCTCTCTTGAAAGGAACTCTTAGGAAAGAAAAGCTAGATTTCAAAAAAAAAAAAAAGCCGACATCCATAGATTCAAATTTTTTTCATGAAAATAGCATTTATACTTTTTTATTTATTTACAGCCTATCCTTAAAAATGCATTTAAAAGATATAGGGTCCAATTTATTTCTATTGGGTTGATCATTGCCAAAGGAGGTACACTATTAAAACTTTAAGTGTAAACTCGACACAGTTTGAGTGTTGGGCAAGCACTTGAAGTTTGAAAGTGAATAGCATTAGCTAACAATTGATTTATAAGATAACAACAACAACAAAAACAACAACAAGAAGAAGCCTTTATCCACTATGTGGGGTTAGCTACATGAATCCTTCTTCTCCATTGTGTCCTATTAAGTGTCAAATTTTCATTTATTTCTAATAAAATAAGGTCATTTTTTATACTTCATAACCAAATCTTTTTAGGTCTACTACTTTTCTTAACACTAGTTGAATCTAATTTATCTAATCTTCTAACTAGGTCTTCGAACGACTACATTTTATATGACCAAATCATCTAAGGCATGTTAACCTCCACATATGTTCCATATATCAAATCGAACAAGTACGATGAATTCGACGGACCACTGATGTGATGTCGCACAAATTGAAGCCGAAATATACGATCATTATTGAAACTGATCGAAACAACTTTTGATCGACAAACAGACTTCGCCTTTGTATCCACCACATTAAAATTGATCAAAATATACATGTCGCGCAATGTAACGGTTGATCGATGAAGATGGCGAGTTGTTGACTTGTTTTCACACATATCGAGTCATGAGCATGATCAAAACTATGTTTGTGAAATTATTTGCATTGTTGTCAGAAATGTTAGAATATATCAAATGAGGCGATCGATTAATTGAGAATTCATGCGGCGTCTATCGAATGAGAATGCGATTTCAAGTTAAAGTGACCCAATTTGATGGTAAAATTGTCCAAACGATCTTTGACCATGAAACGGACAACATTGTTGCATCCAGGATGTCGAAACTAACTAGAATTGACACCCACATTGCATGGGGTTAGCGCACGAGGAATTTCAATGAAATTGGCATGTATTTCGAAGCAATTAGCTTAAACCCATTCAAATCACTTAAGTCAACCTTATAATTACTCGTGTAATGTTATCTCCTATTCTCGTTCTTAACTCCCTCATCTCTTCAAATCACGGACGACTCCAATCTTTTATTCACGACTCTTGCTCTCTCATTCACGTGCTCTCCTCTCAATTCTTCTCTTTGTCTCGAAGCCGCAATCTTTCTGCTGCTCATCTCAAGCCATTCTCAGAACACCTCACATGAGCCCTTCCACCTTTTTAGCTGCTATAGTGCACACCCAACTCATCGAGCCCCTCGTCGTTGCTCCCTCTCTCACTCTCGATCTCTCTCATCCTGTCCCATAGATCATGTGACCTCAGGCCACACCAACCTCCACATATGCCCGACCTCACCTAGCTGTCATCGACGTTTCCTAGTTATCGTTAACATTTCCTAGTTGCTGTCGACCTCACCTCTACCCAATCCCAGCAAGGTTGACCCAGTCACCTCCCTCTCATCGCACGAGCTCCAGCTTGTCGAATGACCCAACTCCACTCTCCTCTTCTCGTCTCACCTCTCCTATCGAGCCTCCCCCTCTCTTCTCCGACTAGTTAGCAAATCCGACCACTCAGCCCTTTCTCTTTAAACAAATAGATTAAACCCTCTATTAATCTCTCGTTCAATCCTCTCCCTCTCTAACTCTAACTCACTCAGTTTCTCTCTCTAAACAAAAATATCTCTTTTTCTCTCTAATTCCATTTCTATCACTCTAGAAATCAGAGAGAAATCTCCCTCAAAATCTCTCTTCCCTAATTTCTCTCTCCAGCATCTTCTACTTTCTCTCTACAAAATCAGCACAAAAAATTTGGTAGAGGAAAAGTTCCTCCCCCTCCCTACCTTGAAATTTGCATATTTCATCAAAATCTGCTACTTCAAAATTGTGCCAACTTGCATTGTCATTTGTGTACGAAGGTATAAATGCCAAAATTGAGTACCCACATATATTGTTCCAATGTGGTTAGAAAAATATTTAAAAAACACTTAACTCGTGCACGTTGTTCCAACATGATAGAAAAACTTGCAAATTAAGTATTTGTGTGTATTGTTCTAACGCGGCGAGAAAAATATTGTGTTTTGCTTGTGTAGTGATTGTAGGTCTATGTGTCGCTTCTTATAAGCACGGTAGGTATGAAGACCTCCTGGCTGTAGTATTGCATGACAACGACCATGCACGTTTCTTATATGCGAGGTGGGAAGGCCTAATACTCTAGATGCAGCCTCTTATGCGGGGATGATATCCGAGGGCTATCGAAATTTCGCTAGAAATCTAGATTTAAGCAGGACTTGAATAGGGACTAAATGAATCATTCTTAAATATAAAATTGACTTAAAATTGACTTAAAATTAAGCTTAAGTTAAACATTAGGCCAAACTAAATTCAAATTTGAAAACTTTAAGGTCTTTGAATCAGAAATGTGTTTGTCCAAAATAAATCCAAGTGGAGCTTGCAGAGAACTTGATAGATTATTTATGAGCAAGAATACAATCATTTGGTTGATATTTTGATCCATGAATCAAGCTAAAGATGAACTAATAAGATCTATGTAAAACATGCAAATGAATTTGATGATTGTCTTATAAGCAATAACATCGCTCAACAGCCTGCTTACAAACAAGAGCAAGATGAAATAACTTATTAGAAAATATGAATATGACATTTATTGAATATTCAAAATATGTTACTATTATAATTCACTACTTAAATCACACTATAATTGCATCAATCAGATTGAAATAGATCAAAAGAACTCAAATAAAATTTATAAGACACTTACAATGAAGCTAAGTGGCTTGCTGATGAGCACAAGCAACCCTCTGAATGGAAGATTTAATTGTATTACATCCTACATCAAGAAAGTTGAAAGAAACCAAAAGAATTTGTAATGGATCCGCAAGTTCGTCAACAAAAAATGAACCAAGTTCTATTGAAGTCCAAGAATTCAATAACTATCTATTGACATGTAGATTTTTAATTGAAGGAATCATTACATATTATGAGGCAATTATTCACTTGATTTAAATGCTTTGAAAGATGTGCAATTGTTTAAATAAAGTAAATTTCTTGCTTTAATTTCAAGATGATGTGTCTCATTCAAATTCTTCAAAAATTCAAGCTTTTAAAGAGATAAATGAAATACTTACACATTATAAGACAATTGTAAATTCAAAGTCATAGCATAAAGGTGTGTGTAAGTAACCTATAAATGAAATATTTGCTTGCATTGCAAAAGGACTTTATGTTCAATCCTATTGCAATAAAATCTGCACAAATGCTTTGGAATGTGTGCGGACACATGAATGAACTAAATTCATTGCACACATCACTAAGCAATTTCTTATTTAATTCAAGTGCTTCGGAGTTTATGCAAACACTCACATTTGACAATTTATGCATGTATTGTAGAACTATCCCATGTTCAATTTATTTGCATTAAGGTGTGTACAAGTGTTTTAAGGGATAAGTAAATTCTTTGAAATCCACATAAACACTCGAATCAAAATAACTGCATGGGCCCCAACACTTGAATTAAAAGCCTAGACCTAGTGTTTGATTGAGGATACTGTGTAGGTTAGCTTAAGATGAATTTAGATTGTTTGCATGTGCTCTGATCAGCATATTGAATGCTCAATCACATGATCTAAGAATACTGCGTAAGCGTAGATTAAAATCAATCTAAGCTCATTTTAATCTTGAGAATCATGCAATTATTTTCAATGATTAGCTAATATTTTTATAATAAAAATATATCTCTTTTTCAAAAGGTGAACTCAAATTTATCGATCATGCACATTCTTGAGTGGATCATCCCATATATATAACCGAAGTCATGAGTCTCAGCTAATTAGTTTGATCTTCCTCTTTATAATGATTGGAGTTAACAGGACTAATCACAACACTAAATGATTGTTCTTAAATTAAAAGATTCTATGGTGCATTTGCATATGACTATCAATGATATTAACAAATAAATTTCATATCTAAAATGAAACTCAACATCAAATTGCAGACATGATAATAGATCTATAGACCTAATCCTTTGTTAGTATCGATCCTAGGATTAGTATTCCCAACCAATCAACCTACTTGATGTGACTTGCAGAGTATGAGGAGCTATATAAGTAGGTTGAGGATCTAATGGCCCGAGGACTAATTCGTGAGACCACCAATCGTTATGCCGTACTAGCTTTGATTGTGCCTAAGAAGGATGGATTGTGGCTCATGTGTATTGATAACATGGTTGTGAACATGATCACCATCAAGTATCGATTTCTCATTTCAAGATTAGACGACATATTGGATCAACTGCATGGAGCAAAATCTTTTTCAAGACAGATTTGCATAGTGGATATCACCATATTCGGATGAGGCCTGACGATGAGTAGAAGATCGCTTTCAAGATGCGGGATGGGTTGAATGAGTGGACAGGTATTACCCTTTGACATGTCCTATACACAGTACATTTATGAGTTTGATGAATTTGATTTTTCAAGTATTTATCAAAAAATTTGTGATTATATATTTCGATGATATTTTGGTTTACAACCATTCAAAGGAGTATTTGTAGCACTTATGGTAGGTTTTTTGGGTTCATTAGATAGAGCAATTGTATTGCCATCTAAAGAATTGTCAGTTTCTTACATTGCAGACATGCTTTTTTGGATATATTGTTTTAACTGCCAACATTGAGATGGACCCAGTTAAGATTAAGACTATTGTGAATTGGCCCGTTCTATAGTCATTTACTCAGTCCATGGCTTCTTTCTACAGGAGGTTCATCAGAAATTTTAACTCCATTGTAGTTCAAGGTAGATAGGCTTTTATGGTCAGATGAAGGACGAGTTAGTTTTGGTGCTTTAAAGAAACAAGTTACTTAGGCTCCTATTCTAGCACTTTTAGATTTCAGTCAAGTGTTCGAAGTAGAGTGTGATGTATCCAATGTGGGGATTGGAGTTGTATTAAGTTTGGGAGAACATATTGCCTATGTTTATGAAAAGATGAATAATTTTAGGAGAAAGTACTCTACCTACGACAAGTTCTATGCCATTGTAAGAGCTCTTAGTCACTAGAGTTACTATTTATTGGCCAATGAGTTCACCCTTTATAATGATCATGAGGCCATGAGATTCTTGAACAGTTGAAATAAACTGAAAGGGAGGCATGCCTCATGGGTATAATTCCTTTTTTCTTTTCATTTTGTGCTCGACCACAAAGCTGGGAATCAAAATAATGTGGTTGATGGTTTGAGCCGTTGACATCTGTTGATGATTACAATGCAATCCAAGATAGTGGAGTTTGAAGTGTTGAAAGATGCATATACCGTTGATGAGAATTTTCAAGAGATTTTGGCTTGTTGCTAGGATAGATTGTATGAGAAATTCCATATGTAAGATGGCTACTTTTTCTACCAGAACAAATTATGCATCCCTAGGAGTTCACTCAGAGAGATTATTTTGTAGGAGTGTCATAATGGAGGGATGGCTGAACATTTTAGGGACAAGTCAAGACTTTTTCTTTAGTTAAAGAGAATTTCTATTGGCCTAGATTGGTACAAAATGTGGAGAAGTATGTTAAAAAATGTGGAGAAGCATGTTAAAAAAATGTAGGATATGTCACTTAGCCAAGATCAGTGGGTAGAATACGGGTCTATACACTCCCGTTTTATGGGTCTATACACTCCCGTTTTTGTATCAGAGTCACTGTGGATCGATGTGAGCATAGACTTTATTGTGGGCCTTCAACGGATCCAATAGAGTAAGATTGTTTTTCCAAGATGGCACATTTCGTATCTTGCCACAAGACAATAGATGCTTCACATATTGCAAATTTATATTTTAGAGAGAGAGAGTTCATCCCCATGGTGTGTGTCGAAGACCGTCACTTCAGATAGAATGTAAAGTTTCTAAATCTTTTTATGAGGACTCTATGGGGAAAGATGGACACAAAATTATAGTTCAGTTTTGCATCCCATCCACAGATTGATGGATAGATAGAGATGGTGAACTGCAATTTGGGTAATCTTCGTAGATGTTTTGTGAGAAAAATATATAAAGTAGGGGACTTGATTCTTTCACAGGTTGAGTTTGTTTGCAATAGATCAACTAGTCAGTCTATAAAACAAACTCCATTTGAGATTGTCTATGATAAGAATCCACTCATGCCATTGGAATTAGGTTCTATCCTGCCTACTATTGAGCTTAATATTGATGCTGAGGTTATCGCCATAGAGATACAAGAGTTATGTGAGGTGGTGAAAAAACTTATTCAATAGAATTCCAGATACTAGAGCTCACAAATAAGTTAAGGCAGGCCATGACTTTCAAGGAAGGAGACTTACTGTAGATCAAATTGAAAAGGGGAGAGATTTATTGTATGTGCATTTGGGATGCTCAAGCCATGAACTAAAGGTCAAACGGGTCAACAACAATGCTTACAAAGTGGATTTGGCTAATGATTACAACATCTTAGCCACCTTCAATGTAGCAGACTTGTCACATATTATGAAGATTCCGAGACTCCAGTGGTTGAGGTGACGCTTCCCTAACCCGGGTAGAATGATGTGAGAGCGAGAAATGAGCAAGCGTGCAGAACTCATCTGCATGTGTCATGGAAGCACTTTCTCTGTCCCTATTGAACCGGTTCAGGTTCTTTACTAAACCCTGGTTCATTTGGTCTCTTAATTAGGGTTTTTTTGTTGATATAAATAGATTGTTATGTGTTTAGGGTTTAGTTTTTTTTTTTTTTTTTTCTGATTTTAGAATTAGAGATTGTTCCTTTGTTCTCTCTTCTTTTCAGAGATGAATTTCCGATCCAAACAATGAATCTGTATCTTGATTGAATTGGAATCCCATATCCTATCTTTCTATTTTCAGAACTTGTATTCCTGCGATTTTCTGAAATTGGCTTGAAGTTTTGCATTCAAAATTACCGGCTTCCTTCAAAAATGAATCCATTGAACCGTCCAGCATTCGGTATTCCCTACCAAGTCATTTTTATGCAGTTATTTCTGTCCCAGTTGCTGATCCCGTGACTGCTGCTGTCTTGCACCGGTAACCAGTCCAGAAAGCTATTCTAGCACCAACAATCTCAGTTTCTACTTCTCTGCATCCAACCACCCACCTACTCTATTACTACAGCTTCAACCCAGCGATCCAAAGCATCATTCCACTGCTTTCCACTGCTGTCCAAACCTCATTGCAGTGGGCAAACAGCAGCTGGCCTTCAGTATTTTCTGATGTCTGGTTTTCATTCGTCTAACATTTTTTTTTCTTTCCACTTTTCACCCTCTTGATTACTTACGAATGGTGTCACCTAGTTAGTTGAGTATCATTCTTCATTCTGTAGGTTGTATGCAAGCTTTTTTAGAAGAATCATGTGACAGTGGGAGTGTTTGGTTTTGGGAGGTGGCTAGAATGATTGTCATGTGCAAGTAGAAAGGGTGCAAGTTTATTAAGATTATTATTATTTTTTTGGAATTTCAAAGGCATGAGAGAAAAAGTGCCTGAGATATTTTGGATTGTGACATCATCAGTGATAAGTAGGTGTTCCATGTTTTCTCAAGCATGTAGGGTGTTTCCCTGAAATGAAGACTGATTGATGGTTATGAGCAGGGGGTTCCATCAGTATATTTCTTCATTATAGGAGCTTCCAAAGTCGACTTTTGTCTCTTTAAGATTTTGACCTGGAAGGAAGGAGGAGGATCCTTTGTGTTGGGATTTATGGGATTAAATTTTTTTTCACTTCGCTTGGCTGATTTGGGCCAATTGGGTTGAAAATAGATTTAGGTTGAATTAAAGTCAAGTCTAATTGATCTATTACTAGGGAAGAAATTTTTAAATTAAGTATTAAATAAAATCTAATATTTATATTAAGTATATATAAAAAAAATTTAATTATGCATAAGTGGATTGGCCACCTCATCGAGGTGGCTTGGGAGGCCCACTTATGACTGAATACTCTCTAAATTTCAGATGCGACCTGGCAGACCCGTGGCATTCTTTCGACATCCCAACCCAAAGCTCCGTTCCTTCGACATCCGACCCATTTGGATCTATTCGATTTAGGGTCGAATCAGTCCACTCTCTCTCGGCTCCGAAGATTTCAGTCTCCTTGGTTGGAAGGTATACGCAAGGTATTTTTTTGGGGAAAGTAAAAGAGGCCTATCAGTTGTTTCTCAACGTTTTTTTTCTTTTCTTTTCTCATACCATCATTGTATCTCGATCATTGTGTTTATCCAAGAGGGTTTGACCAACTTTCTCGAGGAAAATAATGGATGCATGTCTAGTTACATCATCTCAGATTTGTACCAACTCATTAACGTAGAAATTCACGAGTTTCTTATTATAAGCTCCTATTCTAGCTACCACTTCAAAGAATGGTTGGCTTAATCTGCCTCATTCCAGTAGGCAACCATGGAAAGGGAACTTCAAAGTAATTATGTGACACAACTTGACAATTATACAGTTGGTATTGGTTTCTCTTTTGATTTGCTTGGAAGAAAAGCATAAATTTGATGCCCTACTTTCTCAATCAGCCAACTATGCTATTATGCCCCCCCCCTTGTATAAGTTATACATTATGTAGGAGGGAATCTATCCTCAAAAGATAAATTTTCTCTAGAATTTAATGAAAACACTTGGTGCCCTGTTCCATTAGAGGACATTCTTGATTATCGTGATAGTGTCACAGCTGCAAGCAAACAAGCAAACTTAGAAATTGTCTTATCGTGATTTCATAAAGCAAAGTGAAGGCTCCTCAACCATCTTCAAATGCTTCATTAAATCGGTTGAATGCATATATGTTAATTTCTTCTTCATTAGTATTTTTTAGGTTGCATTTAGTTTTAGATCCATATCTAGATTTTTTTTTTATTTTGGTGACACCTTTGCTTTTAATGCACATCATCACATTTATGTTTCATTCATTACTTTTTTTTGATGAATGATGAGTGAATTTTTAGGTTGTTAGAAATTTGGTTTTAGTATATCGATGAGTTAAGAGCGTTTCTTAATTCTCTTATGGGTCAGATCATTGATGATCGGTTCATTCCAAGTTATGTCGGTGGCAAAATCGTCTCATGTCAGTTTCGCGTCATGCAAGCTTAGAAGATTTAAAACAGAAAGTGCTTAGATCTCTGCGTTATGACGTTGATAACTTTATAGTGGAGATTATGTGTCGTTTTCTTGTCGGCGTGGGATATATAATTTTTACTGTTTCTGATGATGAAGTCTGCAGTATTGTACTGGATGAAGTGTCCCATCAGACATTAATTTTTTATGTGGAAATAAAGCCACAATATATTCTTTGCACTAAAATATCGATGTCATGCAAGATAATCTTCATTCGGTCCTTGAGTTCGGTTGGCACAACTATTCTGCAAATACTATGGCGTAAATAAGGTAAGCAGTTACCTCAATAGCAGTGTTAGTGTCTTCATTTCTTAGTTTATACTATTTTCTGTTGTTTAAAAGATTACGACTTTTTTAACACAAAACTGAGCTATCTGTTCAAGCACAACTACATCAGCAACCTAGTTCATCTAGAGTATTATCGGATGATGAGTACGAAACGATGAATAAGAATCAATGCATCGATGGCGATCGAGGAGGATTCTTTCTTGGGTAATGCCAATTTATGTGACACCGATGTTACGAGCTTATTCATAGTCAATCGAATTCTTCTAATGATGATGCTATGATTTGCAATAACTTGTTATATATGCCAAACCGCAAAAGATTGAGATCATATTGTGTTTGATGGTCCATCCGATAGTTCAAGTTTTTGACATCGAAGTTCCGTTATATATGAAGGTATGTGTTTCTTAGATAAGGAGCTTTGCGCGGTTGGTCAATTCTTAATAATGTTCAGTTCCTTACCGTCACTTTGAATTAGAAGAATTTCACTGTTATATGTGCACAACATGGTAATCCTGACAGATCTTGCCAATGGCGCTTGCACTGTAGCAGAAGCAAGAGGTTGGGAGATGCTTGGAGGATATCAACTTTAGATGCACCGCATACATACGTTAGCACTATCAGTGGTTCTGGACATCGTCAGTGTACTTATAAGTTCATTAGTTATTTCATATGACATTCTGATTAGAGGTCGCCTCTCTGATATTTGCCTTGCTGGCGAGGCTATCTGGCTAGCACGAGTTCCATTGATCAGCTGAAAGAGGGTGGAGTGACACTTTCGACAGAGTTTTTTCGGTTTGGTCACTTACCCACTTGATGTCGATGGATCCCAATTTCAAAGAGTTGATGGCGTCTGCGGGTTGATACCATTAGCATCACGCTACGGGAGGCTCGAGAGAGATCAGTGGACACTTGCGACGCTACATCCCCAGCGGTACATGTCATGGTTTAGTCGTGGCGTCGTTGTATTTGCTTAAAGCGCTATTGATCCGCAAACGACTTACTACCCCAGCACGCCGGCGAGCATATGTTAAGATAAAACTACTATCACGCAAATTTACTTAATGTCTCATTTTCATAGTAACATTTTAAACTGGTTTAATGTAGGCGGAGCATATCTTAGCGACGGAGGACCTCTTTCAGCCTTTCTTTGGACGTCCAGGTGACGCGGACTTCCAGTTATTTCTCATCATCTGGCGGATGTATCACGCGAGATCGAGAACACTCGATGGCTCCAAACACGCGTCTCAAGAGCATATGTCACGTAAACGATTCTCTAACTACATAGGCGGCGACATAGGCATCCTTATCTTGATCTAGGGTCATCTACTTTTCCGGAGAGCTCTCAATCTCAGTATCATATGGGCATTGCACCGTCATAGGATTGGGTATCTCTACGAGACTTGCGGAGATGGGTTGAAGTTGCAGGCGGGATTGGGGACCATAATGTCTCTCTCATGCTATCTTCCATTCGACCTCACTACACCTCCAGTAGTCTTTGTGATACTATATAGACGTCGCGTCAGTGTGTATAGATGTATTTGTTTTGTGTATTTGTCAGTATATTTCTATAATTTTCTATTATCTGCATTTGTCGAGTTTACTTAACATATAAATGAAATTTTTTGGTATAATTTGATTAGTAGTATCGTTTGATGCTAGCGGTTTAAATTTACTTGTTCTTTTATCATTTCATTCTGTGTAGGTAAAAAAAAACTCCTTGTTTTTAAAAAAAATCATGCGGGAAAGTCACTTATGGGCGGCCCGACTCTTCTGATGCTTGATCACCCGATGTCGGTCTGGCTTCACTTTCGATCGATATAGGCGTGACTTTAAAAAAGATCGATGGTGGGCGGCCATAACCTCGTGAGGTGAGGCGGATCGCCGCTTATTGGCGTATCCTAAAATCAAAATCTTTTTTTACATATACTTAATATAATAATTATTTATTATTTAATATTTATTTAAAAATTTGCTCATTACTAGGTTAGTGATATGTAGGTGAATATGCATGTGCATTGGCTAAGTGGTGAGCATGCACGGGCGAACATATAAGAAATGTTTTGGTTTGATTAATTCAATTCTGATTCAAACTCGAGCATATGAGAAGTGTCGTGAAATGAACAACTCAATTTTGATTTAAATTTGTAATTGGCTTAACTCAAAGAGATTGTTTACACATGCTTAACATGTTATCTTATTATGAAAGTTTAATTTGTGCTTTTATCCCTTTCATTTTATTGGCAATAATATTGTTTAATATTGATCTTTGTGGTTGATTCCCCCTTATTTTGGTTACCTAAAATTGATCCTTTATTTTGGTTACTTGCAGTTTTTATCTAATTGAAAGATTCTCTAGCATTATTTGCAGTTGATTTTTTTTTTGATATTGCTGAGGGATTTATGGCGTTACCTATTTGTTTGACTTTTGTGCTCTTGATTTGTAACCCTCTTATTTTCTGATAAGGTTTATGCAACTCATTTATGAATTCTTTGTTATTTGGTTTTGCGATCCTCAATTTCTCGGATTTGCAATTAATGCTTTATATGGCATCTGAATGTTGGTGGAACTTTTATGAACTCTCAAAAGTTTGTGGAAGGGGAATTTTTTGTTGATTTTATAATTGTATGGGTATGAGGCATGTACAAAAAAACAATCATTAGTGGCTAAATTAAATTTCTAGTTGGATTTGCAGTTGCTTCCACTTTCAATATTCAATCAATTCCTTGATCAATTGATTCTTAAAGAATTTTGGTAAGCTTGTCTCCTTGCATAAGCACTAGGCTTGTGATTTTGGTGAATTCTATCACATATTCATCTTTTCTCTCTTCTTTGTTTTCTACATTTTCACTACTATTTGAAAGAATAATCGTGCATAATTAGATTTACTAAAATATAAATTTTAATTTCAATCATGTGTGTGACTTTCTTATCCTTATTCTTGATGCTGATATATAGTAGAAGATCATTTGTTTTTCTCAAGACTTATTTGTCATCATTGTTTTATTTTTTTATTTTTTAAAAAGAGTTAAAATGGTTAGAAAATGTATTTGTTTGCTTATTTTTGGTTTTTTATTTTGAAAAATAATTTGTTATGCTTAGAAAACCCAAAATTATTTTAAGCTGTTTTTATATTTTAAAGTAGTTTTTCTTTGGCTAAATTTTTATGTTAAACCTAATTAAAACTTTAATTAGCTAAATAAGCACAAAAAATTAAAAAATTAAAAATAGCATAGTTCGGATTGAGCAGGTGAGCATCCGCGTCAGATCCGTCAGCAATCGCCTAAATTTTTTTAAAAATATGGCGATCTGATTTTGCCGTATCGGACTCATCCGTTAATCGAAGTGAGCAGTATCGTTGGAAACATAATAAAATTCTCCACGATTTTTATGTTGACAAAAATATGAGATTCTAGCCTTGTAAGTCGTAGCTTTTGCAAACGCTCATAAAAACTGCAGTGTGGAGTTGAAAATTTTGGCCATGCGATTTTTCTCAGATCAGTTCATCGGTGTCGAGTAACTTGGTATCGTTTGAAACGTAATGAAATTCTCCACGACTTTCATGTTGATTAAAATCGACGATTCTAGCCCGGTACGCCGTAGTTTGTGCCAAAATTTTACTCCGTAGCTTTTGCGGCGTTTGCAAAAGTCGCTTACCGCTAAAATCTGATTTTGTCAACATGAAAGTCGTGGAGAATTTTGTTATGTTTTAACGATCTCACTGATTACGATGAGTCCGACTGAGCAAAATATTGAGGCTGCCAAATTTTTTTTTTAAAAATTTAGTCAGCTTAGTCATGATGCGATTAATGTCACGTCGGTATGAGTCGTCCGTTCAACGGACGACTATTTTAAATTTTTTATTTTTTGTGCTTATTTAGCTAATTAAAATTTTAATTAGGCTTAATATAAAAATTTAGCCTTTTTCTTCTCTCTCTCAACTCCCAATTAGAGTTCTAGCTCGATTCTTGTCCCTACTCATCCTTGCTGCCTTGTTTGCCCTTGCTGCAAACCTGATCCCTCTTCATGCCCTTTTTGTTGGAATACTGTAAGGTAAATTTTTGTGAGGGGGTTATAGAAGCAAATGTAGATCTATGAATTAGGTTTATTGCTGACCTTGCCACCAGGTTGGTTATTGATGAAATTAGCATGTGTTAGGAGGGGATAAGTTATGGAACGGTGCCTATCGGTTGCTCTTTGGGCGTCTTATGATCAAACTTTGGAGCTAGATTTTTTTATTCAATTGTTTATTCTTCATGATAAGATTATAAGCATATCAAATATGAATTTTTTTTTGTCTGAACATAAACAAAAAAAAAAGATCAACTAAAAATAAATATAAAAATCATCATAAATGAACCGTAAATTAATGTCCATCAGTTTTGGTTTTCATTAAATTAGTCAATAATTGTTTTGTAATAATACTGTGTTGAGATTTTTAGTATATAGACACAACTCTGTTTCAAATCATCAAATGATTATTTGGGTTTTTCTTACACAGCTCTCCGTTTACAAAACCTGTTTGTGCTGATGCATGTTTTCTACAGGCTAAAGTATATAGACTTTTCGGATGGGAATACAGAAAGGCAGAGAGGGTCCCTCCAGCTTGTCCATATGGGCCTGCTGCTAACAAAAGTGCTCAAGTATGCTCATAAAATTACGATTCTTTCTAAGCATTGTGCATGAAATATCTTGGAAAATTCATTGCCGATCTTCTTTAAACTTGCTCGGAGAAGCTATTACTTGTGGCTGCATATATAACATAATAATTTATGCATTGTTTTAAGCAAACTTTCGTCGTTTTCTTCAGAGAAATTGTTTTGTGATTGCTAACACTTTCATAATATGTCTTCAGCGTCAAGCCTTTAAACAAAACACAAAATTAATGCTCAACAGAACTTAAAGAGAAGTGCTCTTTCTTGTCTTAAGGCGTTAATTTGTTGCTGTCCATTTGATTTGGAAAAAATTTGGTTGAAGATATCTACTTTAAAAATTGGGTCAGGATGGATGTTAGATGCAATTGAATTTGCTTTAAAATTAGTGCGATATATGAGTAATCAATTAAAACTTACACTCACACATCTCAAAGCAAATCTAACGATTTAGAAATTCATCTTGGCCCAATTTGTTTTTATTTGATTAGTGTTAGCTAGGTAGGGCCCATTTGGATGGGCTTTTACATTTTCAAAAACTTGTTTTAAAACTGTTTTTAAAAAAATAGTTAAAACCTCATACAGAAACGTCAGTTTAAAATAGGAGAGAATCGGAATTTAAAAAAATAATGCTTTTAAATAAATGGAAAAATCAAACAAATTTTAAAATACATTAATGATTCTTTAAAAAACATAATGCAGTAAAAAAAACTTGATCAAACGAGGCCTTAGTGGTGGCAATGGGGCATTAACTGAATAAGGTGAATTTGAATTTACAGAAACATGATTTCATGTTTGAATCGTTGTTCAGCCATTATCATCAACATTATAAGTCTTATACCAACTATTTTATATGCTATTTTAAGTACCTATTTTTCTGTTTCACGTGGTATTTCATTCTATTCTAATGTTATTTTCTCATTTGATCTTTTTTAGCCTGAATCTCGCCAGCATATAGGAGACCCACAGGTAGAGTCAGAGCAGATTAAGTGCACTCTGGATGATGCTAAACAAGACTAATGATCTTCCATTGGGAACATCCACCATTTTATTCTGCAGGCATGTGAATCTATATCTCGTAAACTGTTTGTTTAACTAGCTTGGTGTTTATTGTATACAAATCCGGATGTTCACAAGCATGAGGACGAGACACTGAAATTTATGGAATAAACAAAGACTAATTGAACCTGATCGTATGATGAAATGTGACTGATCCTTAAAAGAAGCTTAACAGAATTAATTATTTTTTTCTTGGGCCCAGCAGAACTGTTTCTGGATGCCAACCTTTCCAGCGCACTGTCATGTCTACGATGTAGTTTAAAGCGAACTATTTGTTCATATTAAAAGATGTGTTTGACTAGATATCAGATGATGGAGAATATTTTGTGCCATGCGAGAAAACAATCTAATAGAGATTTGTAATGGGCTATATGGTTATAATAGGTAGTCCTTGGTAGGTAGGTTGTGAATCATAGGGAGTACTTGTAATTCTATAAACTCTCTTCATTTGGGAGTATTAGAGCATCAGTGAATGAAATGGTAGCTTCCTATTTTATTCTGATTCCTTTTTTCTGTCCTCATTTCTAGAGTTGCCAGCATCCTTGAATCTGACGTTTATCTTGCACCACAATGGGTTTGTTATTGTCAAATCTTCCATCAAGTAGTTTGGTTATGTCGATCACCATCTCTCTGTCACCAGGCACTATACTGACGCCTCGCCAAATTCCCCATTACGCTAGATCCCACACTCAGTTCTTGACAGCCCAAATTTATCGATCCTTGAAGTCCAATTCCTGATCTGCCATCACTGTCTGCATCTTTATCATTGCATTCCAACTCAATCCAAAACAAGTTAGGTTGACGATCCAAACCCAATCTCTTATCATCCATATCCATATTTCATAACCTCACCACATTATCATTAGCCCTTTGCTATTCTCATCAGATTCCTTTCCATATCGCATTTTTAGCCCATTCAACCTCAACAACTTGATAGGTCTCACGTTTTGAACTCAGATCTTGTGTATCTTAGCCTTCTACTAACACCTATTGCCAGACCCCAACTCATATAAATCTGTTGTTCACAAATTCTACCCCTTCCATTTCGTCTAATGAGTTTGGCTCCCATTAGCATTATTCCCTTGACCTAGAGGACATGGTCGATTTTGAAGGATGTGAAATGATATGAATTTATAATGGGTTAGTAGTTAAATAATTATTTTTATGTAGTTGTAGTGTTAATACTTAATAGGTGAATGAGTCTTAGGGAGTCCTTGCAATTTCTCTGAATGCTCTTTGGGAGTACTGGGGTGTTAATGAATAAAATGAAATAGCTTTTTTAATTATTATTTTCGTCTTTTACTCCCCACCTAATTTTTTGGTGATGCCAACATTTTGAATATGTTCTTTATCCTTTGCCTAATAATGAAGTTGAATCACAATCCATCTAATTGTGTCTATTTTTCCCATATTTCTTATCCTCTCCTTTCTCACATGTTTTGACATGTGAGGAAACTTTACAAAATATTAATCCATTAATTGTAATGTGTTGTCTATATATATATATATATATATATATATATATATATATATATATATATATATATATATATATATATATATATATATATATTCGGGTTATAATGAAATCTAGTTTTATTAACCTTATCACTTAATTCATGACCACTTAAAAAATGTGGGGCAACTTTAGATTTCTATTGGGTGCATAAATTCAATGGTTCTATTTCCTTCTTATGCAAGCGTTTTGACGTATGACATCCCTTCACTTAAAAAAAAAAAATGCTACACTTTTCTTCACATTTATTTGCAAGCTAATTTGTGTTCTAGAATCAACTTATCGATTAGGGGATATTTGGTTTAATTATAGTGTAGTGTAATTCAACTTCCAACATTTTAAAAATTTGATTGTTTTGGCTTTATTTGAAATGCAGTGCATTTTAAGTGTGTGAAATACACTATTTAGTTCAAATTTAGTGTATTTGAAATTAGCTAAATTTGGGTGATTTTCAAATACATTGTTGGGGCAAAGTGAGTCTCATGTCATCATCATCACCCATTGTTGCTGCAAACGACCACAAACTGTTGGTTACCTCTAGTCGTTGGTCGTCGTTGAAACCTTTGATATTTTAATTTATGTTACCTGACTTTACCAAATAAGAAAAAATAAACTCCTGCATTTATAGTGTGTTTTTAATTAAATAACTTATAGCAATTCAAATACATTATTTTTATTCTACATTGCATTCCTTTTATACTATTAAAAATTCAGCCAATCAAATAACGCCTAAATAAATTATAAGTAGCTTTTATGGTGCATGTGTTAGCAAATTCATTTGACAACATTTCTAAGGTTCATGCCTTAGTTACCAAGTCAAATGCATGTATAGTTGACAAATTTTTTAAAAAATTATAGTGTTATCTTCTTTTTGAAAGTTTATACTATGGTTGAATATGATGTGACTAATAGACTATAAATGAAGTTTATTTATATTTTAATAAGATTGTCAAAATATGACTCAGTCGATCTCATTTGAATTGGGAACACAAGATTGTCAAGTGAGGTTCATCTCTCTTTTGAGAGTTTGTATATATATATATATATATATGAGCTTCTCAAAAAATTATATATTTAATTGATTAAGTTTGTTTTATTTCTTCAGGAAATTTGAGGACTTTGCCCATTTATTTAACTAACAAAGTTACATGTGTAGTAGAAAACAAGCCAACTGGAAAACAAAATATAACGTCCATTGCTTGAAAGGAAAAGAGAAACAAACGAAAGTATAAAAAATGAAAAAAAAAATACAAATATAAAAGGCTCAGATGAGGAGTTCAGAGCAAAACATGATTGATGATGATAAGAAACCTCGAACTTAGAGAGTGTGAAGAGAGAAGGACCTGAAAGAGTTACTCCTATAACACAGACTGAAGCCAGGTAGTGCACAAGATAAAATGAATGCAAGGCTTCAAATCAATTAGAGAAATCATCAAATAGCGCATAATGCCAAAGAGGTCAAGATATAGCTATTGAAGATATAATTACCTTTGGTCAAAAAATGAAGGCATATACTTATCAATGATGAACGACACATCATAGCGAAAAGTTTTTCGTAAAGTCATGATGCATGGTGTTGCTCGCGCCATGTTAAATATGATGTAAATATTCAAAAAGAAGAAGTTTTGTTATAAAGTTAGTTTAGATGTAAAAACTCAAAGAATTGAGAAGAATATAGAGTAGCCCATAGAAATTCTAAAAAATAATGTGATGTAAAGAATTTAATATTTAGTGATTTATATAATAGATTAAATATTAAAAAAGGTCAAATAGGCATGTATAAGTTAGTCAAACAAAGAGATAGGAAAAGTAAAGATTTAGCTTAAATGAAATACATTATGGATGAAGATCATAAAGTGTTTTTCTTAGAAAATGGAATTCAAAATAGGTGGATGAGATATATTTATAGACTTTTTAATGAAGGTTGTGAGATATTTTTATAGCCAACTAAATGATAAAAATTTTTGTTTTTATCATTGTCTTAGTAAAGAAAATAATATGTAAAAGTAGTAGGATTTGATGATAGTCTAATAGAAGCGTGCAAATGCTTAGGTGATTAAAGAACTTTTTTGGCTTATAAATTTTTTTAATATTATTTTAAAGATTAAAAAGATGTTAGATGAATAGAGTAAAAATTTGTTGGTTCTTATTTTTAAGAATAAAACTGATGAACAATAGTGTATAAATTATAGAGGAATTAATTTAATGTGTCATACATTAAAATTATGAGAGAGTAATTGATCATAGATTATGATGTGATATAAAAGTTTCTCAAAACCAATTTGGATTTATTCTAGGTAGGTCTATTATGGATGTTATACATTTATTGAGAGGTTTGATGGAGAAGTATAGAAAGAGTTAAGGAGGATATATATATGATATTTATTGATTTAGAGAAAGCATATGATAAAGGCTTTGTTTGGAAGAGATTTCTAAGTGTTTCATGTTTTTTAAAATGTGGTTACAGGTTTTAAATTTGTTTAATTATACCACTTATTTAAAAGTTAGGTAGCTTCATTTTTATCTCTGGTTGAAGTGTAATCTTTTTAGAGCTTTTTGACATAGTTTTTTAAAAAACTATTTTAAAATAAAATTTTGAAAAATCAAAAGCCCAACCAAATGAGCCCAAAGTTCCAAGATGAGTGCTTTGGAGAGTTGTAGAAGAGAAGAGAGTTAATATTGTTTATATTCAAATTATTTGGAGTATGTATACTAGAGTTATCACTTGTGTTCAAACATAAGGAGGATTGACCATGTATTTCCTATTTCAGTAGGAATACATTAATGATCAACTTTAAGCTCATATCTTTTTTGCTTTAGTTATGGATGTTCTTAGTAAACATTTACAAGAGGATGTACCTTGGTGTATGCTTTTTGCTAATGATAATCTTCTTGTTGATAATAATAGAGAGGGAGTTCAAGAAAAACTTGAATTATGGAGGTCAACCTTAGAGTCTAAAGGCTTTTGCTTGAGTATATCTAAAACCAAATACATGGAGTGTACTTTTAGTTGTAACAATCTTGTCGCAGAGTGGTGATGATGGGCAATCAAGTCATTAAAAAGAGTGAATGTTTTAGATGTCTTGAATTTATTGTTCAAAGTGATGGTCATGTAGATGGGGATGTTATTAGTAGAATCCAAGTTGGATGGTTAAAGTGGTGAACGATTGGGCCTATTGTGATAGGAAAAACCACTTAGACTTAAGGGAAAATTTTATAAGATGATGGTGAGATCTGCAATACTTTATGGTGCAGAATGTTTGCCAGTAAAGAGAAGCAAAAAATTAAGTGTTGCAAAAATCAGGATGATCAGGTGGATGAATGCCTTTGCACTTAGAGACAAAATGGGAAACAAATATATACATGATAAGGTTAGAGTTGCTTCAATGATAGATGACATTAGAGAGTTGCCTTAGATGATTTAGTCACATAACTGCTCAATGACCTAGTTAGAAGAATTGATGTATTACATTCTACCTATGTTAAAATTTGTAGAGGTAGACTTAAAAAGACTTGATTGAGAAGTATAAAAATGATCTTAATTTATTAGGATTAAATGAGAGTATGATACTTAATAGGATGATGGAGAAAACATATTCATGTAGCCGATCCTACATAGTCGGATAAAGGCTTGATGTATGTATGTATGTATGTATATATTTATATGTATATATTTGTGCATGTATGTATATTTGTATGTATGTGTGTGTCCAAATTTTTATGTATGTATATATGCATGCATGCATCTACACTTATGTCTATCTATATGTTTGTGTATGTATGTATGTATGTATATATGTATGTATATGTATGTGTGTGTTTGCTTGTGTATGTATGCATGATTATATATCTGTGTGTGTATGTATGTATGTATATATATGTATATAATATTTTTTCATATTAAATTTTAAAAATCAACTTAGCGTGTGCCATGGGGGAAATGCATCAATGACCATTGTCAATGCATGATGTAAATAATAGACACCATTTTGGACGCATTGTGCCATATAGATGACGTTGAGGGAGCGTCTCGTCGTGCCATGATGTGTAATAGAGATAACTCATTAGCAGTCCAACCGGCTATATTGCACCATAGTGCATGAGAGGGATCATCATAGGCCCCAAAATCCAAAGACCACTATTAAGTAAAATTGATCGAAAAGTCCCAATGAAGAAGCATTTACTTGCAAGTTGCAAAAGAACGTCTGCCTTCCAATGCATGATGAGATTGATAGTTAAAAAGGCAACCTGAAATATAAAGATCACCATAGCCAAACTGAAGAAATAGCTGTATATCATGAATAATAATCAGTTAAAATGTCAAGCCAAGCTTGGTTATGCTTCTACCTCCAAATTGGCTCAAAGAGCTGTCCTAATATTGTATAGAACAGTAGAAATGCTGTTGACTTGATGCTTGAATCTTCTGCTATTTTTTTTTCTTTCCAAACAAAATGATCTATGCAACATATAGATAAGAAGTTCCTGATCATCTTGAAAATTTTGTTCAGACTATGAATATGCTCTTAGAATTTGTTGAAGAGAAGGGCTGACTAGGAAAACAAAAGACCAAAGTAACCATCCCTTGAACATTGCATCAAATTTTGTATAATAGCCTAACACATTGTGTCAAATCTAACTTATATAGAATATCCTAAGAAAAAATTTTATTTCTTCTGTGTTTATTGCTTTCACAGAAATGCCAATTATAGCTAGTTATTATAATGCTAAACTTTCTTTTCAACTATAGAAGAATAACTTGCAGCGGAAAATATATATATTAACTAACTTTTTCTTCCAAAATTCATGCTTTCAAACCAGTGAACATATTGCTTGGTGAAGCCAAATTAATGTATAGCACATTAATAAGATTTTTCAAAAAAAATGAAGCGAGTATAAAAGCATTATCAGACAAGGTCTGAGGTTAATGCAATTACTGAATCAGATAAATATTACAATAACATTAGAAATAAATTGCACATTGAAAGAAAATATGATTGATAGTCTCCACATCAATGTAACAAAGAGAACAAATTGGATCACAGTGAATGTTTCCTAATAAACGAGCATCAATAGTTTTGAGAGCTTTGTCTATAGCCAATCACGTGTAAAGAGAAAACTTGAGGGAGTAGTTTTTATGCTAAATGATGATCGCATCATTGATTTCATTTTTGAGAAAAGCATCTGAAATCCAATTAGAAGCTTTTAGCCTTGATTTAAGAATTTTAAACTTCTTGATCAACGCTAACAATACCTCGAAAGCAAGATAGAGATTATACTTCCATAGCACTAAATAAGAACAAATGGTGAACATGTTTTTATAATAGCGATCGAAAAAATTTGGATAAGACTGAATCACTGTGCTCTGTCATCGACACATTATCAAAATACTTATAACTAGTAAACCTAATAGTAGCATAAGAAAGGTAAGTGAAGGTATGGAGACAAAATTGTAGCATTTCATTGTCTTAAATAGATTACAGAGACCTCGGGACAGTGGAGATGGGCAAGAGGGGATGGAGTCAAAAGAGGGTAAAGAAAAGATCATATACATAAATGAAAAAAATAGTTAATAAAATCTAGACAAAAAGAAACCAAAATAAAAAGATGTTTGACGGGAAAAAAAAAATCAAATGTAGGGCAAAATGTCCACATGAGGAAATTGTAGCATGTCATCGCCTGAAATAGAATACGAAGACCTCTGGACGGTGGAGAGGTACAAGTGTGAGGGATGGTTGAGTCAAAAGAGGCTAAAGAGAAGATTTAATTATCTGTACAAAACAAGAAGAGGAAATTGGATAAAAAAAAGAGCAGAAATGCTTTAGAAAAATAGAAATCAAAATGAAAAATTTTCATAATGCAAAATAATATCATTATCATCATCATCATTATTGTTGATATTATTATTATTTATCATTAATATGTTTATTATTATTATTATTATTATTGTTATTGTTATTATTGTTATTATTGTTGTTGTTATTTTTACTACGTTTAACCTGAAAAGGATGTTAGCATACATGCCAAGTTTGAGAATAAGCAGTGGCGATAAAAATATACTTCTGTAACTGTTGATATTAGTAAATTAATTAGATTAGGGTTGTGTATTAAAGTTAATATTGCATATTATGCTCTATAGTTGAAACACCGATTCACTTTAAATTATTTACCTTCCGATTAATTAAATTTATAGTGTGGATGGTATGTGTGATTAAATAATTTATTTAATTTCTAGATTTTTTTTTAAGGATATTTGCCAATTTATGAACTTTAAGATTCCTCATTGTATATTGATTCACCCACATCTTTATGTGCCCCGAACTATCATGTGATTCTTAGTCAATCGCTGTTTTATAAATCATGCATTATTTGTCATGTGAGAAGTACTTCATTGGTCAGAAGGAGCTTTATCTTAAGGGTATCAATTCGGGTCACTATATTGGGTTCAAGTTTGACATGAATTTGATCCGATTTGAATAGTTTGATCTGAACTCAACTCGATTATTTAAACAGATCAAAAATCTCATCCCAAGCTCAATCCGCCTTAAATCAGACTGACTCGAACATTATTGGGTGACTCTTTTAAAAATGCATTTTGAGTTAAATTCGTGTATGCGACAATTTGGGTCAATCTCAAGTTGATGGATTAAAATTGGGGCAAATTGAGTTTGAGGATCAAAATTGAGTTGGCAAGTCAATTTGAACCTAACTTGAAAGATAAAATAGGTCAAATTTTTCGACTAGAATTTTACTCAAAAATTAAACGAGTCAATCGGAACCAGATTTTTCCAGTTGAATTTGTGTTGGCTTATTAAATTAGGTCAATTATTGACACTCCTATCTTTGTCCACTTAACTTAAGCTTCATCAACCTACATGACATCTAGTTTATTAATTGAAGACAATATCAATTGCATGATTGTTGTTATATGCATGTTTTCATATTTTACTAGTATGTTAATAATGAGCTTTCTTTGTAGGGTACTTTCTTTATTTTGAAGTGCTCGAACTTGGAAGCTTTTGCTTGTACTCCCTCCAAACATTGCCCTAGGATTGGATTTCAAACTTGATATATTTGGACAACCAAATTCACTAAGGGGTTGTTTAATTACGAAAAGAATACAATGTAAAATAAATCTGATGTAAAAGAATCACGGTGTATTTGGATTATTTTAACTTGTTTGGTTGAAAATTCTACAAATACATGAATTTTTTTTTTCTGTTTTGTAAAATAAATGTAATGTAAAGTATTTTTGAGATTTGTACGCTGTACTAAACGGTAGTGGCGGCGATGGCTACTGTCGGCGGAGGTGGCGGTGGAGGGTGGCACTGACGGCGGCATCAAAATATTTTATCGATTATATGTTTGGAATTTCAAATACACCAAAAATGATTATTTTAATACATTTCAATTACACTATAAATACATCAAAATTTTACTTTGCACCATATCAATCACTCAGACAGTTAGATTTTTTACATTCAATTTATTTTAACACTCTAAATGCAGGTAATCAAACATCCCCTAATAAAATTAAGGAGGTGGGAAGGATTATTAATTTCTTTGCTTTTGTTTTGGTTGTCTACTTCAATTCAATAAGCACTATTTTTTATTCGACTTTAGTTGTTAGTTGCTTCAGATATTAATTAGATGGCACAAATAATAATGACACCTTATAGTCTTGAAAGGACAATGCTTATTGTATTACTTTTTTCTCTTGAGGCGTCATCCTTTTGGAAAATTTAGACTGCATAACATGGAGTCGGTGGCATTGGGATCATCCTTCTCTAGAATCATTATCAACAAAAAAGTTATCAAAATATATACTTTTATGACTGATTAGGAAATATACTCAGCATCATATCATTTAGCTCTAATGAGTTATTTTTAGGAAATGGGTCTTCATATCGCTAATTTTTAAATGCATGTAACCAAACTAAATTCGATTCATTAGTTTGATTTATTGATTTCAAATCTAACCTTAGAAAAAATTATTTAATTTTAGAATAGTTTTGAATCTTTGATGGTGAGGAGTTTAGGGATTGTAAGATTAGCTAAGTGGTGTTGGAAGGCTAATAAAGATAATTATTACTTTTAGAGCTTTTGGATAAATTTTTACCTAAAATCTTCTTGAAATGGATGATCATCTTTTGTTTAAGTGAAGAGGGTGAGAGCCTCCAAATTTTGCTTGAAAAGGGCTTTAGATGTTACTAATGTAGCCATTCTTAGGTCAATTGAACATGTGGATATGATGTTGTGAATTTTATATATGTTTTGATGATAATTGGTGGATAATAGGAGTTATTTTATGAAATGGGTCTAACTATATTTTTGTGAGATTTAAGTGTTCAAGACTTTAAAAGGTGGTGAGATAGGACAATATGCTTATAAAAAAGTGAGATGTTAAATAATTCATAAATCTTAACTATAGTTGATTCATGAATCAATATAAAAATTATAATCACTATTTTTTTTTATAAATATAATTTTTACAAGTGATCAAAATTATTATTTTTATTGAAATAATGATGATATAAATAATCAATGTATTGTAGAAATGTGAGAAATACCAAAATTCTCTTTAAAAGATCATAATTGATTGCCTTCTCAAGGAATTTTATTTTCAAACAATTATAAACATCTCTAAGTATGGGAGATATTCTAAATCCTTGATTGTAATTATAATTTCTCAATTTCAAAATAGCATATATGGGTGATCTCCCTTTTATATAATAGATATTTAAAAATTATAAATAAGTTTGATGATAGGCCTTCTTATACCTTCAAGTGATTATCATGCTTCAAGTTGCCTCCAATTATAAGTTTTACTCTATAAAGCTATGAAGTATTATAGTGAGATTACAAGACTTCACATGTCTGCATGGGTGTTGAAGTATTCATTAGCTTTTAGTTGATCCATTTGATTTGGAGTAGTATTCTTGATGAAGTAGATGATCACTTGAAGTAAAATTCTTTTGAGAGAGAAAATTCTTGGTGAAGAAGTTCCCATGATATGGCTATCACTAATGTAGCTGGTAGTGCCTTTTGGATTCTTGAGTCTCTCCCTTTTTCATGAAAAAGATTGAGATTTTTTATCTTTTTGTGTTTGATACTAAATGATAGAGATGTTATTAAAATTTTTTTAGGGTTTTGGATTAGCTTTAGGAGGATTAGGATTAGTGAAAGGCTAAAGAAGATAGTGATAAGTTTTAGTATTTTATGTCATATTTCTAGATGATGCTTTATAGCAGTGAATGATTAGCTTTTATCTAGTAGAAAATTACATGGAACTTTAGATATGAGGTTTGAGATATTGATTAGCTATTGATAATGATTTTAGATTAATTGTATTTATGGTTAAAAAGTTGTCAAGTTATAGATTGATCATAGTTGGTGGATAGTAAGAGTTGTATTTTGGTGAGAGGAATGTGGCTAATTTTTGAAGATTGAGGAAGTTTAAGGTATTGGAAAGATGGTGGGGATATGAAGAAAAAGTTTATAGTGAAAGAGGAATATAACAAAGTTCATAAATTTTAAATTTTATTGATTCAAAAAATAATCTAAAACTTGGATAGTCCCATTAAGAAATCTTATATGAAAATTATTCAAACATCTCTAATCATGAGGAATTCTCAAATTCTTTTTTTATTACAATTATGAGTTTCTAATTTGAGATTGTTGAATAGATTTTAGAAGAAAGTTCTACCTTGAAAAAATCTCTCTAAATACATTTATGACTTACTCTTTTACATAAAAATATGTAAAATACATAAATACATTTTATTTGTGGATCACTCATAATAGGTGTACAACAAAATTTTTTGTTTTAATGAAGGGAGTATGAATCAATTTTCAAAGAGGCTAAGGGGTATGAGAAGATGATGAAGATATTGATAATAAGTTTAGTTTTTGCTAATTGATACCCCATTAAGACCATTCAAATAAAACCAAAATCAACCTAATTTTTGTATTTGATGACTTTAATCTCTATGGAATGGTACTCTTAACTCACTATCTATTATTTATGTGACTACATATTCTTTTCTATAAGTTTGGTTTGTTTCACTTACTTTTTATGATTATGATGTCTCCCATTAGGGATAATTATCTCTTCGTGTAATTGACAAGAAAGTTTATCATTCAATTTACTAGTGCCTAGAAAGTATTGAAGAACTTGCAAGCAAATTGAATATGAGACAAAATCTTAGGAAATTACTAAGAAACTTCATTAGTATGTTTCAAAGGAAGATGTTAGAAGTTAGAGATACGAACCCTAGTATTATCTAGGTGTCTCTTGCCCAAGGTTTATAATAAAAACCTTTTAGCTATTCTCTTGGCTTGTAATAGCTAAGGGCCTGACAAAGTTACTTAAGGTTGCCAATAACTAAATCAATCCTAAAGAGTAAACTATTTGACTTTATTTTTTTGTCATCTATGAGATGTTTTAGTGAGACAAGTCCTCTTCTAAACTCCTTGTTTGAAAGAAGCTGTCTAAGGATCCCAAGGATAGAGAGGAAGCCATACTTTCAATAGAATTGATTATTCCTACAATAAAGGGCATGTCATTATAAGGATGGAGTGAGTATCAGGGACTATCTAAATATCGAAGGTAGGGGGAGGTTACCTCCTACTTATAATTATTAAAGAGGAATGATTCCTCTAGCCAATCACAATCTAACTGTCACTCTATTAAGGGTCTAAATGGCCGAGCTTAAATAAACCACCCAAAATAAGTACTTTTAAATAACTAATTGTTTTAACTTGAAATGGCATAACCCTTATATTGAAGGGGTCATATTATGTCAGATATGTAATAGCTACTAATCAAGATCTATTCGAAAGAAATTTATTTTTTTATAATAATAACACAAAGCTACTTATATTATTAAAAATATTTATAATCAATTTATATCAAAAATTATATAATTAAAAGGTCTATATATATAAAAAAAATCAAGGTACATATCTTTCTATTTATCAAAAAATAATATCATCATCATTGTAAAAATAAAAATATAATATTAAAAAAAGATATATCTATAAATAGAAATGTGTAATTCTTACCTCTTTTTAGCCTGCTCTTTTCCCATTTTTCTTCTCTAAAATCAACACATGTAGATAACATATGAATCAACATCAATAGTTCAATAGGTTACATAAAATATATCCTAAATTTCTAATGTATAATAGAAAAATAATGCATTGGCTAACTTATTTGAATCATAAAAATTAAATATAGTGACTTAATATGTTAAATATTTTATTATATAACGTCTAGTGTCAGTACAAAAATCAGTGTCAAAAATATAAGTCATAAATTATAGTATAGAGTTCACATTTAACTTAACATTTATATCATAATAAGATGACTAAAATAAATAAAACTTTTGAATACATTTTATCAACTTTTCTCTCACTCCCTTATACCTCTTCAAGTATTTCACAGATATCATTAGACCATTATACATCCAAACACATTTATATATGCATTCAAACATTCATTTAGACTCTTATATCTCATTATCATAGCATAATTCATTTATTTAGTCTTACTTACACATATATTTTAGTAGTATGGTTAATGATAAGTGTGAAGCTACCTTTTAACACTTAAAATCAATTCTCACTTCACCACTAATGTTGTAAAATGGTACATCATAAATAGAATAATGTGCTAACTTAAAGTGTATGTGATGAGATTAGTGTGATTATACTATGCTAGGTTTTTAGGGTTTAAGTTTTAATTTAAGTTCAAAATTTAATTTATTATCATTGTGTGATTTCAATTTTAGTGACTAGAGACTTTAAATTGAATTTTTAATCTTGATTTAAAATTTAGGTTTAGGTTGAATTTATGATTTTGAATAGTATGGTGAGCAATGAGCCCCACTTGAGATAGGGTTCATTATTCATAATACTTTAGTCCTAGTTGAGTGGATACCTCACCAAAGGGTGAGAGCCTTAACAAGTTTTTTTATGAATTTTTAATTCGTTAAATTGCTTTATTTGAATTATTTATCTAATTATATGAATTAGTTTTTAGAGTTAGAGATATTAATTGAAATGCTTCATATATTCTTGATTAATTTTACAATTTTAATTATTCATAATTATTTATTATTTATTAAATAGTTTTCAAATGAAAGTTTAAATTAATTTTAAATATCCCTCCAAAATTCCTGAAAATAGTCTTTGGAGTGAAAAGGATATCAAAGAAGTATCACACACAATTTTAGGATTATTTTGATTTAATTTAAAATTTTAATTATTATTTAATTATTTTATCTAATAGAAAATATTTTAATTTAATTATTTTATCAAATAGAAAAGTTTTAGAAGTGCTCCTTGCTCTCATTGAGTTGGGATAGCAAGGAGCACTTTAAATAATTATCAAAATTATTTGATATTTTTAATATTTTTTATAATTTAAATTGTTATTTATTTATGTATTTTATCATAAATTCATAATTCATGTTAACCTACTTCAAAGTTTTATGAGAATTTTTTTAAGGGATGTTATTGATTGCTCGAAGCTTCTATAAAATTTTCAAATTATTTGGAATTAATTTTAATTTATATATTCTATTCAATTAATTTGGGTTATTTAATTAAAAATAACAAAAATATTAATTAATTAATTAGGATTTAAAATATTTGTTATTAATTATAGTCTTTAATTAGCCTGAATAGAAGTTCACTTTATTTTTTAAAAATAGTTAATTATAATTAGTTATTAATTCTTTAAGGTTAGGTGATTAATTAACTTGATTAAGGTTTAATTAATGATCAATTTGTTAAGAGGTTATGACGCCCAAGAAGGTGAGGAGAATTAGATGTTTTAAAAGTTTTTAAGTTAAAAAAAAATTAGTTTTTAAAGTTTTGTAAAAAAATTAGTTGCAAATGATTAAATTTAATACTCAATGAAAAGAGTAATGCAATAAACAACTTATGTAAAGTGCAAAAAAGAAAATCAGAAGATAATGATTTTATATAGTTTAATCAAATTCAAAATTAATCTACGCCTACACTTTGTAGCCCAAGTTAGGAATTCATAAGTCAAAATGAGATTATAATAAATCTCTTGTATTCTCTTTACAGCAAGTATAATTCAAACTTTCTTTTAAGTAAAAAACCTAATATTGTACTCCTACAATTAGTAAGTATAGCCTCAGCAAAGTACAAGAGAATAAAATAAGAAAATATATAGTTTGAAAATCTAATTCTCAATTTAAAATAATTTTGCGCTTAAGTCCCAACTAAAATAATATTAAGAAAACTAATAAAAAGAGCACAAAGTGAATATATTTTTTATTAAATTAAAGTTAAAAGCAATGATAAGATGTTTATATGAAGCACTTGAAGTAAATAAATCTTTGAAAAAATATTTGACTTAGAAAAAGTAAAGATTTGAAAAAGGAAATGAACTTGAAAAATTATATAATATGGAATAAAATATTCACATGAATATGTAATCTAGAAGACTTATGCAATGAGTACTTTCAAGTAAATAAGTTAATGTGAATTCCTATGTTGTAAAATTACTTAAAAAATGTTTTCTCAAAACCTTGAGGTATGAATATGAATGAAGGTTATAAGTAATCAAACCTTTCAATCTCTTGAGGATATCTTGAAAGAAGATAGTAAGGAGGGAGAGGATTTCTAACACCAAACTTTCAAGGATCTTCAAAGATGGGTTTTGGCCACACAAGAAGCAAGAGAAGAGAAGATGAAGTGTATTTTTGGCTTGCTTCAAGAAAATCCCTATGAAGGGAATCAATCAAGGATGGATTTGTACCAAACCTTCAAAGATATTTACTCAATCTCCGACTATAAGTCTCGGCCAAGGATGGATTTGTGAGAGAATGAGAGCTTTGACATATTAGAAGACTTTAATTTACTTGGCAAGATTTCGGCTAAGGGAGGAGATAAGAGAAGACAGAGGAGTCTAGCACTTTGAATCATAAGAATCTCTGAGAAATAAAATTACAAGAGTTCGGCTAGGTTGGAGAGAAGCCAAGAGAAACAAAAGCCAAGGGACAACCTCTTTAAATAAACGAGAGGGTCGGCCAAGTATGATGGAAATATGAGGAAAAATAAATTTGGAAGAATTTGATTTTGATTTGAAGATCTCAATAATAATAATAATAAAAAAACCTAAAATTCAATTTGAAATTTTCGGCCAAGTCTGAGTGAGATAAGAGAGAGATTAGAGGAAGAAAATTAATCAATCAAATCAAATTCGACCAAATAAGGATACAAAGAGGGAAAAATTGTTTTAGCAAGGAATTGAACTTTGAATAAATCAACACATGATTTAAAATTAAATTCAAATTGGATTTTTGAATATGAGTGGTCAGCTAAGGTAAAGAGAGAGGGAAAAATTAATAATCTTTAACATATATAGCAATTCAATTAAGGCAACTAAATTTAAGAGGGAATCAATTCAAATTGATTTAAATTTGAATTAGCCAAAGCAAGATGGCTTGTCAAGTATTTTCCAAATATGGATTCAATCAAGATTTAATGCAACATAATATGAGATATTAACTTAATTAAATTTGATTGAATGAGAATAGACAAGAATCAAAAGTAAAATAAATACAATATATTCTAACAAGAATTTTGGCCAAGTCATTTCCAAAACTAAATCATTTTTAATTTATTGCAATCAATCACATGTAGATGATGATAAACAAATTTCAAAACTTTTTGAAATAATTATCTAAAATTATTCAATAAAAAATAAATAACCTAGATTAATAATTTCAAAAATAGAAATATAAAAATGGAAAAAACATAAAATCAAAACTCAATTGAATTTGAATTTGAATTAGTCTAGATTAATTCAAATTAGTTCAATTAAGATGAGATTATTAAGCATATGGGTCGGCCAATCCAAGCCATAAAAGGATAAAATCAAATTTGCACACATATGTTAATAACAATTTATTAAAATTCAAAATCATTTAATTTCAAAATTCAAACAAAAGAAATTTAAAAATTAAATAAATAAGAAACACATTATGATAATAATTTGAATAAATTTCACATGAATTATCATTCCAAAAATCATAGAAAATATGGCCTTGATTTGGGTTAAATTGAATTTGGAGTCCAATGGATTTTGGTTCATTTGAAATTTTCAAGTCAAAAGGGCTAAGTTGGGCTTGATTTGGGTTAAATTGAATTTGATTTGGTGATTGTAAGTTTCATTTATATTTGGATAGATGATGGGAGGAATGATTGATTCAAGAGAAAATCCATTGGTTTTGACTTAATTTGGATAAAATTTGGCTAAGTTCAAAGAATTGGCTCAAAGGGCTTAGATTGGATTTTAATTTGATTTTGGATTTAGTTTTGGTCATTTGAATTTAGATTTCATTTATATTTATGAATATAAATGAAGGAACAATTGATTTATAAGAAAATCGTTTAAGTCTGGATTGATTTGAAGGTTAATTTTGTTAAGCACATGTAGGTAGGTCCATCTGGCTTAAAAGGGGTTTTGGTTTAGTTTGATTTAGTTTGATTTAGCTTTGATCATTTGGATATGGATTTCATTTATATTTGTGAATATAAATGAATGAATAATTGATTTATAAAGAAATTAATTGAATTTGATTTGATTTAAAGGGGGTTTTGGCTAAGCTTATGAAGGTGGTTCATATGACTTAGGAAGGGTCTTGGGATTTGAATTTTATTTTAGGTTTCAATCATTTGGAGTCAAATTTGGAATTAGATTCAAAATTTGAATTTGAATTTAAGGTTTGTTTTGAGATTTGATTCTGAGTTTGATTGAGAAGGTGCATATGGATTGGGTTTAGGCAATAGGATAGATGATTTTCTTAAGTACTAAGGCATGGCCTAATCCTATGATTAACCCTTATAAGTCCCTAGGCTCAGGTTAAGTGTTTATCTAATCACTAGAAATATCTTATGACTAAGGAGCTCTTAGTGTCTAGAAGAATCTTAAGTCTGAGAAGAGGAGGTTGAGAGCTCACTCCAAAAGTGAGGTCAACAATGTGTTCTATATTTTCCATTGATTTTGGAGCATAACTTATGATCCTTTCTTGGTCCCTTGGATGCTCTTGGTTTCAGTTTGCTCTCATCCTTTAAGAATGTTGTAAAGTAAAGTGGAGCCTATTTTTGTGATTCCTTTTCTGTGAAGCTCTTCTCCTTTCTTGGATGCTCTTGGTTTGCTCTTGTACTTAAGTGCAGTAAAGTATTAGATTAGTAAAGTGGAGCCTGTGGTTGTGGGCAGTGAATTGTGATTTCTTTCATATTAAGCTTGTCTCTTTTCTTGGATGCTCTCGATTTGCTCAGCTGCTCTTATTTTTTATGTGTTATGTATTTTCCATCAATTTTGGAGCAAAACTTATGCTCTTTTCTTGGTCCCTTAGATGCTCTCGGTCTCAGTTTGCTCTTGTCCTTAAAGAATGCTGTAAAGTAAAGTGGAGTCTTTTTTTGTGATTCCTTTCCTGTGAAACTCTTCTCCTTTCTTAGATGCTCTCGGTTTGCTCTTGTCCTTTAAGTATGTAGTAAAGTATCAGATTAATGAAGTGGAGCCTGTGGCTGTGGGCTATGAATTGCAATTCCTTTCCTATTAAGCTTGTCTCTTTTCTTGGATGCTATTGATTTGCTCAATTGCTCTTGTTCTTTTAGAATGCATTTATAAGCTATGATTCTTAGATCAGTTGGAAGCTCTTGCTTTGATATTAAACTATTTTAATTTGTTATGGCTATGGGGTGTTTGGACCAGTTGGATGCACTTGCCCTTTAAGTATGCATTTATTTTTTGAACATTCAAGTTTACATAAACTTTTTCAGCCCAAGCCTAGGTTGATACTTTTTGAAACTCTGATGTAGATATTTGAACCTTTGATGTAGATATCTGATACATGTGCCATTTATTTATTTTTAACTTGAGCAATGTTTCACTATTTTCATCATTGAAAAAATAGTTATAAAAGCAAAGATAGAAATCATCTTTTATACATATGACATTTAATTTATTTCACTTGAGCAATGTTTTACTATGTTCATTATGGAAAATGATTTTTGTAGTAGATATCTGATAAAATTGGAATGATTTAGGTCTATAAAAGATCATAGTTAAGGTATTACTTAAACATTTTCACAATCATTTTGGTTTCAGCTTAATGATTGGCTTATGATCAAAATAGAAGATTGAATTCCTAATTTCCTATCATTTTGGTTCACAATCATTTTGGTTTTTTCATTATTGCTGTCTTCATATCATTTTCCCAAACTTTTTTTTTTGTTTAAAATTATTTATTCATATATAAATTACAAATATTTGCTGAATTGCATGTGAGTCTATAATTAGATCATATTATTTTTGCATGGATATCAGGAAAAGTCACTCTCAAAGCAAATGAAATAGCTCTTCAACTCAACCTCATGCTGAAATTGCAAAAAATGCTATTGAAAGTGTGGATGAAATTACTTTTGTAGATGATAGAAAGGGTAAAGATAACGTTATGAAGTTTGATAGTATTTTCTTGAAATATCTGTCTTAAAAAAAGGGAAAATCATATAAAAGTACAAATACAACTATTGTGTTAAATCTTATGTTAAACAAAAAATTAGAACTACATCTCAATTGAGCAAACATTATAAAATGAATCACTATAGCAAAAATAGTGCTAGAGAAAGAGACAAAAGTTTTTTGATCCTATAACTGATGACTTTGATGAAATTAAATTGATTTTTAGTTTGTGTGTTTCAACTACTTATGATCATAACATAATTTAAAATATTATTGCTAAGATGATCATTATTCATGAATATCCCTTTATGACAGTTGAACATTTATGGTTTAATATTTTGATGAAATCTATAAATCCAAAACTAAAATTTCTATATTTGGTATCAAAGAAGTGTGCATGAAAGTATATGAAGTAGAAAAAGAAAAATTTTAAAAGTTCTAAAATTAACCGAGAGTTTCCTTACTAGTGATTGTTGGACATCAAGCCAAACAATTGGTTATATGTGTCACTGCATTATATTAGTTTTGATTGGAAATTATTGGATAATCAATTTTGTTATTTAGATCCTCCTCACAGTAGAGTTGTGATATCTGAAGTCATTTTTGAAAGATTTTTGCAATGGGGTATTCAAAATAAAATCAACACTATTATCTTGGATAATGCATCATCAAATGATGTGGCAGCTAGAAACTTGAAAGCATTATTCACTAGAAGGCCTGGATTTATGATAATGGGGGATTTCTTTCATGTCCGTTGTGCTGCTCATATTTTAAATTTAATGGTGCATGATGACTTGAAAGAAATTGACAAAATAATTGAAAAGGTAAGAGAATCAATCTTATTTATAAAGCGATATCCTAGCCTTACACAAATTTGGTGAGATTACTAGACAGATTAACTTATCAACAACAAAGTCATTATGCATTGATATTCTTACGTTGAACTCAACATACAAAATGTTGGAGTCTGCATTTTACTACAAGACTATTTTTTCCAGAATATGCTTTGTGAGATCTTAATTACATATGGTTACCTTCTAAGGAAGATTATAATCAGTTTGATAAGGTTAGAGAGTTGCTTCACATTTTCCATCGAATAATTAAAATTTTTTCTGGATCCAATTATCCTACTACAAACAGGCTTCTTCCAAATCTAATACTAATTAAGAAAACCTTGGATAAAGAATATGTATCTGATACTCTATTCATTTCTAATAAGGCAAGCACTCTGAATGCAAAATTTGATAAGTATTGGACAAATTGTTCATTGTTATTCTCAATTACATGCAGATCCCATGATGAAATTATTTGTCATTAACTATTACTATCCAGATTTATGGTAATGATATAGTGATGAGAAAAGGATGAAGTCAAACAAAATTTATTTGAGCTCTACTCTTTCTATGGCGATAAACAACATACAGCTGAAGAAAATAATGGAGCAACTACTATACAAGTTGAAACAACATCTATAATTAAAGGAAGTCACAATTTGTCTGATTTGATTTGGGGTATGATTTTATAGACTTTCTTGGCCTTTTAGTTCCACAAAAGTCGACTTAAAATTATACTTAGATGAAGCTTGTGTTAAATGTCTTGATTCAAAATTTGATATTTTAGATTGGTGAAAAATATCCGCCATGAAGTACAAGACACTATCTAAGATGATAAAAGATAGTTTTACAATCTCAATAACTACAGTTGCTTCAGAATCAGCCTTCAGTGCAGGTGGTCATGTACTTAGTGATTATAGAAGTTCTATTTCACCTAAAACATTGGATGCCTTAATATGTTGTTGAAATTGGATTCGTGCAGTGTACAAAAATTTGAAAGTGCCTATGGTAATGTTTTTTTATTCTATTTTTATAGTGGAATTACTTTTATTTAATTTTTCAAAATGACAACGATACTTTGCATTTTCAGTTTGACATTTTATTTGAAGAAAACTTAGTGTATGCACGAAAGCTTGAGTGTGGATTCAAATTTGAAATTCAGGGTAACAATTTACTTATATAATCTTTTTTGGTTTGGCAACATTTCCTTCTTTAACAGCTTATTGTAGACTTTAACTATTTTGTGGGCTTTTATAATATGATGTATTGTTGTATTAGTGGTATTATCGAATTTATTGATATTTTTTTGCTATAACTGTTGTTTTATGTATTGTAGACTTTAACAATTTGAGTTTGTTTTTAATTTTGGATGCTCAATGATAAAATTATCCTGAGATGATTATTGAGGCAATTAATGATTTTTAGGCTTACAATATGGTGAATTTTGGTTTTTAAATATATTGGTTTGGTCAATGAAAATATTTGAGGCCATTTAGGGTGGCAAAATACTTCTCAATTTTCTACTTTGAAATTGTGGCTTACTTTCTCAAATTATAACATTTAAAGTGTGGCTTTTTAAAAAAATTTGTAGTTGCTATTTGTACATTTTAGTTGTTCTTTCAATCATAGAAATGGAAGGATGGAAGACTTGTTTCAACTATGTTAGAGTGCTATTTGTACATTATAATTGTTGTTCTAATGTCATCACAATAGTTTCTTGAGCTTTTGAAATCATTTTGCATTTTGATATAATTGAAGTTGATGATTTTCAATGTTTTATGTCACCCTAAAAATAGTGATCATCTTAGTATTTTGAGGGAAAAAAGTAAAATAGAAAACACATTCAGTTTTGAGGGTTTAGTTCTGTTCTCTGATGTATGAGCCATTGCAGTTGCAGTTTAGAGTTTTGATTATTACTGTGTTTGGGCATGTTAATGATTATTAGTCTCTACTGTGCTGAAAGCTTGAACCTTGGACCTCTATTTAACTTTTGAGTTCTGAAATACTCCAATATCTTTTGAGTTTGCTATGCTTGTTTGTTGTGCTTGTACACGTAGAGCCCGAGTAGCTTATTTGTGCGGTTGTATTCTTTCATCATGACACATATGTTGTTTTACATATGTTACCACCAACCTTTTCAGTAAATTGGCTTTCATCTTCTTGTAGCTAGAGATTTCTGATCGGCAAACTTTTTTATCTTGCTCTTTGTATTGGAAATGTTTTATTTTATTGTTTGAGCTTGAAGATTATTTAATCTTTCATATTTAATTTTTATCTATCAGAAGATTATTACATTAGTCTTTTCTTGATAAGTGCCATAAGCTTCTCAGATTATCATTGGATGTTGATTATTGTATGATTTTTTGTAACATTCATACTATGGATATAAATTATAGATGCATTTTTAGACACTTTTGAGGAGCCTGATATTTCTCTATGAGGTTGCTTACCTTTATCTCGTGGTTCATTGCACCAACAAATGCAATTATAGATGCATTTTATCCAGAGCTTTTATCGGTTGTAGCTTGTTGGAGGCTTGGAGCTTGAGGTATTTCTTTTAATTTATAATTTTGCTGTTCATTTACTCTAGTAACTTCAGTTGGAGGCTTGGAGCATGTGGTATTTATTTTATTTCACAATTTGGTTATCCTTTTATTCTATATTCTCCAATTTCTGGTTTCTTATAATCCCGTGGGTTTTAGGTTTGTAGCTACGTTCATACTTTTGTTACTAATATGTAACTGTGGTATTTTTTTATCTCATTTTGGTTAGTTAGTTGGCTATCTTTGTCTTGTTTGTATGTCTGTGTTGTGCTTGTATGTCTTGCTATAGTTTGTTTTGGTTGTAAGCTATGCTTGTGTGCTATCTGCAAGTTGTATCGGCCACAAGCTCTGGAGGCTGAGCTTAAGGTATTTATTCTAATTCATAATTTTTGTTGTTCAGTTACTTCAGTAACTTCAGTTGGAGGATGAGGTATTTCTTTTATTTCACAATTTGGGTTCTCCTTTTATTCTATATTCTCCAATTCCTGTCTCCTGATTTCCTATTATCCTGTGGACTGTAAAGATTTATTTGCTTTGCTTATTCAAGAATCGGGACTATGATGAGTAGAGCATAACATTGCAATTTCAATTTTTCTAACAAAATTTATGATCCATCATTGGTGGCTCTCATTGGATGAGCAACCTCGCCAATCTATTTTGGGGCTTTCTTTATTTTAACGGCGCTATCAGATGGCCTTGACAACCTGGAGTCAACAAGTGGAATATAGAAATTTATATAGATTGCAGATACTTGAAGATGATTATAACTCTCTTTGAGTCCCAATAATATTTAAATATGTAATGTTGATAGTCTTTTATTTGTATTTTTTGAAATTTGAATTTTTTTTGTATTGGCTAAACACAATTAAATATGTACAATGAAAACTAAATTGTAAAAATTTCAGTTTATATGTTTAGTAAAATGTACAACATTATTATCTTTAATTGATTTAAAATTTTTAATTGCTCTATTGATTTAAATTTCAATTTTACACTATTAATTCAAGAAAATGATAGTTTATATGTTTTTTTTTCTTTATGTATTAAGTTTGAGCTAGTTAAACCAAAATGAGCCAACTCATTTTTATTTTCGAGCCAAAATGATCCAAAATCAAGCTAAACAATGTTGGACTTAAAAAAAAATGAGCCGACTCAAATTGCTTTCAAGCCGGATCGAGCTCGATTTAGATTCGATCCGAGCTGGCTTGAAAGCAATGTGCATGAGCGACGATCCGAATTCGAGCCATCACATAATTGATTCGAGCTAATTTTGAGCCGGTCCTGGATTGGCTCGGTGGATCGTTCACCTTCTACCCCAATTAAATTGGCTTTAATCATATTTGGACAATCTTAAGCTTTTAGATAAGTTCATTTTGATCTAATTTTATTTTAATCAAGATTTGATTGAATAAGACCTAAATGAGTTGGATTAAGTGATCTAATTAACCCAATTATGATCTAATTGGGTTTTAAATTTAGGTTAAATGAGTTTAAATTAAAATTTTGCTTGATTTAGTTTGGTTTGGAGGTGTTTAAATTTACTTAACCTTTTTGGTTATGTTTAGTCTAGTTGGGCCCACTAATTTAGTTCATCCTTAGGGTTTGAAATTAATTTGGATTGAGTTTTGGCTTAAGTTTAATTTGAATTTTATTTATTTTGATTTAGGCTTGGGTTATGGTATTCACTTTGCCATTAGGATAATGTCCTAAAGATTTATGTGAGGAAAACTATATTAGGATTGTAGCCTAAGTGTTAAGATGGAATCCTATATGCTAAGGAAGTGGATGTGTGTTAACCTCACTAAAAGTGAGGTCAATATTGATTCATCCATCAAGCCCTAATCACATAGGAAGACTACTTAAGTGGTCAATCAAATTGAGTGAGTTGATTTTTCTTTCTCGTGCAAGTATTCATTTACTTCTTGGTGGACTTGAATGACTCATAGCATGAAGAAGTCATCAATCTCAAGTAGTCATGTTCAATCTATGTAGACAAAGCCTCTAGAGAAAAAGGGAATGAGAGTTGGCATTGTCCTAAAAGGTCCAAGCATATTGATCACATAATAAGTGAAGATAAAATTCCAAGTTACCAAAAATCAATGCTGTATGAGGTGTTTTCGCTAGACCAAGATTTGTACAAGGACTCGATGCTAACCACCTAATTGTTTATTCAAACTCCTAGCTAATAGTGAACCATGTTAATGATAACTTCAAAGTTAGGGTTGAGGTGTTATAAAGGTATCTATTCAAGGTTAAGGTTGAGATAAAAAAGTTTGAGTAATTTAAAAGCATACCAAGAGAGGATGTTATCGATCTACTTTCTAAGTCAAGCAAACTAGGAGATTGGCCTCCTCTAGAACTTGTTGCCTTAAGAATAGAAGAAGATGAGTCATTACAAGTGGAAGAGAGCAATTCACTAGGCTGGAAAGACTCATTTGTTGAATATTTGTAAATCGACAAACTCATGACGAGCTTAAAGGATGCAAGGCAATTCAAGATTAAGGTGTCAATTCTATTGGCGATGAGTTCTTTAAGTCAATTACTTTGCTCAACCTCAAGTACATAAAGGAAGGTGAGTATGATAATGTTCTAAGAGAAATGCATTCAGACATGTGTGGAAATTACTTTGGGAGAAGAACACTCACCCACATAATCTTAAGGCAAAAATATTTTTGATTGGCTTTGAAAAGAACTCTAAAGACTTCTTGAGGAGATGCCAGCAATAATTGAGGTTCACACTAATGTAGTTGCAACCTTCACACCAGTTGAAGTTGATTACCAATCCTTGTCCATTTGCTGTTCTGGGAATGGACCTTATTGGTCCCTTACCACAGTTGTCAAAGAAGTATTATTCTTGATGTGGTGGCCTGTTTATCTAAGTGGATCGAGGCCAAGATTTACTTAAGAAGTAAAAAAAAAATTATATGCTCTAACATCACTTGCAAGCATGGCATACCAATTATTATCATCATCGATAATGGGTCCCAATTTTTTCAGAAAGGCTTAAAGGATTTTTGTAAGTCTCAGGTCATTTTCCTTAAGTTCACCTCCATGAATTATTTTCAAACTAATAGTCAAGTTGAAGTTGCTAACAAGCAAAACCTTGGTTTATTAAAGAAGAAGATTGAAGGTGTTAAGATCAAGTGAGTGGTGGCACTACCAGTAATTCTCTAGGCCCTTAGGACGACACCTTTCTTAGTGAATGGGCAGACTTTAAGGAATGTGTCATCCTAAGGGCCTAGAGAATTGATGGGAATGTTGAAGCCAGCCTAACAACAATCTTGATAAGTTTTTATAATCATCTAAAGCCTCTTTCATATGTTATTGTAGTTTTGTGTACAACCTTCTTCTTCCTACTGCAATATCAAGATTTAGTTCTTAGTTAAAGAGAAATAAAGAAAATCATTTTTAGTAAACAAACAAAAATAAAATCATGTGTATCATATCATAAGTTGAACAAGTATCATAATAGTAATTAGGTTTTAAAAAGCATTAAAAATGTATTATGGATTATAATATTAAGCGGTAATCAAGAACTTGCATTCCTTAAATTAATTAAAGGAACTAAACTCCTTGAAATAATTTTTTGAAAAAAAAAAAAATAGATCAACGATACAATCAATTAAAAAATTAAATTAAATAGATTTCTCCTTAAAACAATTTTAAACAACATAAAAAATAATTACTATATGACTTACAATAACAATGATCTAAAGAATATTTTAGCTAGCAAAAGAATGCCACTAAAAATTGCTAAGCTCAAAATCACAATAAAAAAGATATGTTGGGCAAATTCTTGAACATGGCTATGGTAGTTGATATAATCAACTAATTGCCTCTCGTGTTGGTCTGAATTGATGCTGAGGACATTAGAATATCTTCAAATTTAAAGGTGTTATGATAAAAAAAAAGTCATAATAAGTCTATTCAAACAACATCAAAAACATGTTTACACATACATACATAAACAAAATGCTATACAAAAAATCATATAGGAACTTGCATTCCTTAAAGTAACAAAGGAACTATAGCTCTTTGAAATCAATATTTCCAACAAGAAAATATAAATAATATGATTAATGCAATCAATAAAAAATTAAAAGAAAAAATTTCTCCTTAAAGCACTCTAGTTCAAACAACAAAATAAGCAATCACTCTATAATCTACAACAATAATGCTATAAATATCAGTTCGACTACTATAAAGAATGCCACTAAAAATTGTAAAGCTTAAAATCCCAATACAACTAGCTAGGGTTGTCAAAGTCTTTGAACATTGCTCACCATTGTAGCTGATATAATCAACTATTTGCCTCTCGTGTTGGTCTGAATGTATATTGTGGACTTTTGTATGCCTTAAAACTTAAAAAGGCTATGATAAAAAAAGTCATAATAAGTCCATTCAAGCTCGTGATTTCAATTTCAGCTTGAATAAGTACTAGACAACTTAAAAAGTTTGTTTTTAAATCAGGTTTTGAGTAGAAGGGAGCATGTAAGTTTTAAAACTTGATCTTATAGATAAATAGATTGATAGGTAATCATAAAAAATTGATACATACATAATTCATGAATAAATACTAATTTATATAATAAATGTACACTTAAATATTTCATGGGCCAGATTCAAGTTAATCCAGTTTGAATTTTTAAGCAAGATGGTTGAATAAGAAGAATGAAAAATAATAAACTCGCTTGGTTCACACTAAACATGGCAAAAATATTCTAAAATTGCCAAAGTTGTGTTGAACTCACCATAAGTTAAAATGTAAACCCTAGAGAGATGTCAAACTTGCTAATATCCCAAAGACTTTGCCTAGATCATCATGAAGTCACCTTAGCCTGCATCATAATGTACTTGACCTATGAGTCAACTAAATCTATTTGTCGTTATATTTAAAGAAACTTTCCTAATCCCATACACCACTTGCTAGCATTAAACCATGTTTAACAACAACCTTTCTTATTGATGATTTAAGAATTTCGATAATTAACATATATATATTTTTTATGTATTTTAGTCACAAATTTTGTGTATTTTTATAGCAAAGAATTGTTAAGTCTTATTATGTATCTTTTTAACTTATATAGCATTAAAAAAGCCTTTATGTGGCACTAAATATTTGCCTAAATAAATATATAAAATAAGGGTTCAAGGAAGCCTCAACATAAATTATTTGCACTTAAGTCTTGTATTTTTCTTAATTTAGTGGAATTCCATAGCTTCTAACTCTAGATTCTCTCTGGTTGTTTTCTTTGTTATCATGTGATATGTGTTAGTAAATTTACAGCAAAAAAACTTTTGTGAGAGTAAATAACTAAATGTGGAGTCTTACCTTATAGATATGATTGCACATACATACCAACTCTCATAAATACAAATTTGTCTACTGCACACATACATACACACACACACACACACACACACAGACACACACACATACATAATATTTGTGTGTGTTTAAGTATGCATGTATATACAAATGTGATGTATAAATATGGCTTCCTCAATGAATTTCCATCCTAAAATCCTCTTTTACTTTCTTAAGCCCAACCCATAAAGAAGAGTACTACAAGATTTTAAATTATTGGTTAAACATTTATTTCTTGGAGATTTGAATGTACTCAACAACTTAGAGCTTATAAGCCTTTATGTTTGGGTAATTATGTTGGGTACAAATTTTCCTTCTTCTAGAGTCTTTAGCTCACTTACAAGTCTTGTGGCTAGAAGCCTTTACTCAACTACTGTGAGCAATCTCTTCGTCTTTTAGCACTTTGAGGCTAGAATGTGGCCCTTTAGGTTGATTGATCTGTACATATAGTCAAAGGATCTAATTAAGTTGGTCCATTTTAAGTCGCATGGGTCTTATTTGATATGTTGCTAAAGTTGGCCAATTTTAGGGTGGTGGTTAAGTGGATTTAAGATATAGGTGATTTTCTATCAAGTACTCGTGTTTATTGTGTGAGTTCTCTAAGTATGAGCTCTCTAAGTATGACAAAATATAGGCTAGACCAATTCCGAGTAGGGTGACTGTGATGACGCTCACCGAGTCCATAGGGTGAGTTTCCTGATTTCCCAATGAGTGAGATTTCATAGATTTTGCAAAAAGATTTTTACAAGTTTAAAATTAAAAAGACAACTTTCTTGTTGATGTAAATGTATGAAAACTGGAACTTCCCTCAAGTAGAACTTTTTAGGTCATAGATGCTCCAAGTTCATGATACATCCTTCACAAAGTAAGTTTGCAAATAATAAGCACTGGGTCCAACTTATTTCTTGATAATGTAGACTCTGTCCAAGTTGACATGAGTTGGTCGAGTGCATTTTGACTAGTTGTGATATCCATTTTCTTTAGTACTAAGTCACCATCTTGGAAGCTCTTTTTTTTGATAATATTATTGTAATACTTTATCATTATTCTCTTTGTCTCTTCTTTTCCTAATGGATCTTGTGTTTTAAGTTTCCTTAATAACTTCAATAAGTTGAGTGGTGTCTCCATTCCCTCATTATTTTGCTTCTCCCACTTAGTGGGCTAGTGATTGTACTTGGCAATAGACATGACTCATTTAAAATATAATTTGTACCTAATAGGTAGCAAGGCCTCTCCTTAAGATAATATAATTTGAATGGTAAGTAGGAAGGTGTCATCCTAAGAGCCCAAAGTATTGATGGTAGCACCTCCACTCACTTGGTATTCGGCCTTTATTCTTCTTCTTCAATAAGTTGGAGTATATTATTTGTTTATAGTTTCAACTTGACTATTAGATTTTGGATGATGTATTAAGGCAAACTTGAGACTAATCTTTTGAGACTTGCATAACTCCTTCAAGTACTTGTCAAAAAATTGAGACCTATTCTCAATTTGAGATCATATAATGTTTTTTACAACATAGGTGGTGACCTTTACCAGTGTCTTTCCTTGATCTACTTAGAGAAATAATCTAACCTCACAAGAAATAACTTTGTTTTGTCACTAGCAAGTGGTAGGAGATCAATGAGGTTCATCTCCCACAGGGTGAATGGCCAAAGATTGATAGTCAACTTCAACTATTATGAGGGATGCAACAACATCGATGCAAACTTCTAGCATTGCTTACATCTCCTTGAGAAATCTTCAGCTTCTTTCTTTAAACCCGTGAAGTACTATCTTAAAATTCTATGAGCTTGTGTTCTACCTCCTAAGTGACTTTCACACTTTCTCAAATAAACTATCTTGTTAAATTTCTTATGCTCACATTCTTTGGCACATTTGAGGTTGCGAGTAACCGACCCTTTAATTAAATCACCTCTTAGAACATATTACACTACTTTTATTTTGAACAATTTTGGATTCTTTATACTTGCAAGTTTTTTATTTTCAAAAACTTAATGAATGGATCAACCTAACTTAGTGACTTTCTTCTACTTATAGTGGCCTTCTTTAATGCCCAAAATGGTGAGCTTCAAAGGGTCTCTAGAGGCTTGACTTGGAAAGCAAGTGAGTTGATTATCCTTCCTTGGTATTTGTATAATTTTAAAATAATTTAACTTACTTATTTTCTTTTTTTTTATTTCAAATAATTCTTTAAAGCACCTCATCTCAGCTTTAAAGTTATCATTGACTTAGTTCACCAATAGTTGTGATCTAAAGCATTTGAAGAGGTATTTTATAATAAATCCTTGCATAAATCTCAATCTAATGAGTAACTCCTCATACTCGACTTGATTGTTGGTAATTTTGAATTTTATCCTCTCTAATTATATGATTGTTATGCATACTGAACTATTTAGGATGATAGTGATTCCCATCCTTTGCTCTTTAGAAGCTCCATCTACATAAGAAACCACCACGCCGAGCTAGTGACTACTTGTGCTATGACTCATTGAAGTATATTAAAAAGTTAGCCGATTCTTGTGCCTTGAGTAATCTTCTTGAGTGGGGTTTGGCAGTATAGCCCCATAAGTGGGTGGTCGATAACAACCTACATTGAATTAGCTTGTAAGTAAAACCATCGTGTCAAAATAATAAGAGCAAGAATGAGTTTATCCATCATATGGTATCACAACTCGGGTCCCTAAGTGATTTGCTAACATAATAGATGTGCTATTGTTTCTTCCTTCTTCATAAATAAGCATTGAGCTTATAACATCTTCTCATACTCTGATACAAAAGCATTGTTTTTTTAGGCTTTGGGATTTGTAATATGGGAATAAGGTTAAGTAACAACATACTCTTGAAAAGGCTGCTTCACATTTCTTCATTAACTAAAATCTCTTGGTGCTCATAAGAATTTTAAAGAAGAGTGAGCAATGCTCACCCTTTAAGATGAAGTGGTTAAGACTAATGCTTGCCTAGTGTGGCATTAAACTTTCTTAGTCATCCTTGGTGAGAGCATGTCAAGAATGGCCTTTATATCATTTAAATTTATCTTTATTCCTTTAGGGGTAAGAAGTACATCAAGAACTTGCTAGATCTTACACTAAATGTGTAGTTTAGAGGATTAAGATGCATGTTATATACTTAAAGGTCGAAAGTCTCTCCTTCAAGTGTGGCTTTGGTGATTTGTTCTTCACCAATAGGTCATCCACATACACTTCCACATTCCTTTCATTTTCTCCTAGAATACTTGATTTATCATCCTCTAATAGTTTTCATTCACATTCTTTAGATCAAATAACATTATCTTGTTATAGTAAAGTCTTTATTTTGTGATAAAGTTGTCTTTTATGAGTT